>CM072894.1:37483028-38000284 GCA_037013685.1 Acridotheres tristis
TCTGATCATATGTGCCCATGGAGCAAACTAATAATGGAATAATGCAATTTGCTTAAATATCACATGGTGGGGTTAGAGCACAAAAACCAATGTGATCTCCTGTAGGGCTCGGGTGTTTTAACTCCCCCCAATATCAGCAGGAACAGTGGGGCTGGAACAAATCCAGTGGGATGCCCTCCCAGGGACCTGGGGACAGCTGGAGCTCGAGGTACAGCCCAGTGACACCAGAACTGCACATGGAGAGTCCAACACAACGGGCACCCAGTGCTCCTCTACGGGAGCAAAACAAGTCCGGTCTTAACACTTCTCGCTTGGGCTCTGAATCCAGATTTAGATTAGATATTCCCTGGCAGAGTGGGCAGGGCTGGCACAGCTGTGGCTGCCCCTGGATCCCTGGCAGTGCCCAAGGCCAGGTTGGACACTGGGCCTGGAGCAGCTGGGACAGTGGGAGGGGTCCCTGCCATGGCAGGGGTGGCACTGGGTGGGCTTTGAGGTCCCTTCCAGCCCAAAGCATCCTGTGCACCCACGATTGCCCCTGCACTGAGGGGTTTGCCCCCACCAAGGTGGGTGTCATCCTCTTCCAGCAGCCTGGAGCTGTCTGAGGGCAGGACCTGCATCCCTTGGTGGGCACAGCAAAGCCAACACCAGCTCACACCCCCAGCGACACACACACACACACACACACACTGTGTGTGCAGGCAGAGATGTGCTCTGAAGCTCCAGAGAAAGAAAGCAGTTTTGTACTAATTCCCTTAATTTATTCACATCAAATGTCAGTGCAGTGTCATATAAAAGTCTTTTATGATTTTAAAACAAATGGTCCCTGAGGCAGGAAAATAGTTATAGTGCCATTTCTAAAATTAATTTAATTCCCGCAGAATAGAAATTAAAAAGAAGTGCCTGCTCGGTTGCACAAGCATCACAAATAGCACTGGAATATTTCTGGAGAGGCTTTTCAGCTGCACTCACCCAGGGTCTCCCAGGCTTTTGCCAGCCCTGGGCACCGGGAGCCTCACGCTGGGCAGTGCTGAGGGCAGAGCTGCCCCCTCCTCACCCTCTGCCACGAGAGCCCCCCATGAATGAGTGCCTGCTGCCCCCTCAGCAGAGCAGGACCTGCTTTTATTCCATTTCTCTGTGCCTCATGCTGGCCCGTGTCCCCTGCTGTACATGCCAGGCCAGCACTGCAGTGACATTCCTGGCTGGAATGTTTCCTCACCAGCCCCTGGGATGCTCTCACCCACTCCTGCCTCCCTGCCCCTCCGAGCTGCTGTCCCTGCTCAGCTGCTGGCACGCTGGTGGCACGCTGGGACAGCAGTGCCATGTCCCAGCTCACCTGCCCCTCTGCCAGGGGGACACGCTGCCCTCACCACGAAGAATCCCAGCATGGTTTGGGTTGGAAGGGACCTTACATCCCATCCATCCCACCCCTGCCATGGCAGGGACCCCTCCCACTGTCCCAGGTGCTCCAGCCCCAGTGCCCAGCCTGGCCTTGGGCACTGCCAGGGATCCAGGGGCAGCCACAGCTTCCATGGGCACCCTGTGCCAGGGCCTCACCTCCTTCACAGCCAAGAATTTCTGCCTAACATCTACCCAAAATCTCCCCTCCTTCATTTTAAAGCCACTCTCCTTGTCCTATCACAACAGGCCCTGCTAAAGGTTTGTCTATTATATTTGTCTGTTACATTATCTCGTTTATTCTGTCTCCATGGACACTGGTGCCCGTGCTGGTGCCCAAGGGTAGAGCTGGGGAAGCACAAAGGTGTGAGATCTCCTGCCAACTGCGGGTATGGATAATTACAATAAGTCCCAAACACATGAAATCGTGTTCAGTGACTCAGTCCACACACTCCCCCGCTGCTCCCACACACCTCCTGATGCTCAGGCAGAAATTAAGCACTCACGGATTTTTCATGCTTTGTATTCAGGGCTCCACATTTTCTGTCTCCCTCAGCTCACCCAAGGCCACCCCCAGCATGCCAGGGGGTTTAGGAACCTACCAGAGATGCCTCTGGCTGGCCTGGCCAGCCTGGAACACCGAGGCTCAGTGAGTGATGAGGCAAAGGCACCACCCTGCACTGGGGAACTCGGCTTTGCTCCCCACCACACAGAAAAAACCCAGCTTTGCCTTCCAAAGCAGGGTACCCAGGCTGCACAGGCAGCCCTGCACCCCCCAAACCCTGAGACTGTCCCCAAACCCTGAGATCCTCCCCAAACCCTGAGATCCTCCCCAAACCCTGAGATTGCCCCCAAACCCTGAGATCTTCCCCCAAACCCTGAGATCCTCCCCAAACCCTGAGATCCTCCCCAAACCCTGAGATCCTCCCCAAACCCTGAGATCCTCCCCAAACCCTGAGATCCTCCCCAAACCCTGAGATCATCCCCAAACCCTGAGATCTTCCCCCAAACCCTGAGATCCTCCCCAAACCCTGAGATCTTCCCCCAAACCCTGAGATCATCCCCAAACCCTGAGATCCTCCTCCAAACCCTGAGATCTTCCCTCAAACCCTGAGATCATCCCCAAACCCTGAGATTGCCCCCAAACCCTGAGATTGTCCCCAAACTCTGAGATCATCCCCAAACCCTGAGATCTTCCCCCAAATCCTGAGATTGTCCCCAAACCCTGAGATCATCCCCAAACCCTGAGATCCTCCCCAAACCCTGAGATCTTCCCCCAAATCCTGAGATTGTCCCCAAACCCTGAGATCCTCCCCAAACCCTGAGATCATCCCCAAACCCTGAGATCTTCCCCCAAACCCAGAGATTGTCCCCAAACGCCTCCATGTCCCACAGGCAGGCCAGGCTGGTGTGCTCCAGAGCAGAGATGGGTGCAGCCCTGCCCTTGCCTGGGGTTAGGATGCTCTGCCTAACTGGGAGTAAAACAGCTCAGATGCTGTTCCCAAAAGCCATGGGGTGGGTGAGGAAGGAGGGCCATGCTGCTTCTGGTGTGCAGTGGTGCTGAGAGCAGCCTGTGATTGATCCCAAAGTTAAACATTCCCAGTGAGGGTGAGCAGGACGACGTTCCCTGGCAGAATCTGGCACCAGTGAGGGTGTGCCAAGGTTCCTGACAAAGGAACCAAGGAGTCACAGTGCTGTGCCCCTACACAGCCCTGGGGACAGCGAGGCTGAGTGGGAAACGAGGAGGAAAAGGACCAGAGACTGAGCTGGGATGCAGGTGAGGGAGACAAGATCGAGGTGTGCAGTTCTGCCACCACGGCCAGGGGACGATGCCCAGAGGGTCCCTGCACCCCAGGGGCCATCCCAGCCCCGAACATCCCAGTGCTCAGCAGACAGCTTGACAAATTCGGTTTAACTGTTTTGATGTAATAATGTAATTAGGTAAAAGGGTTCAGCAACCAATTGCATTTCACTAATTTCAACCATCTGCTTCAACACTTGTTCTGCGTGTGCCAGACATCAGTGTCTTTGCTCTAATAGTAATTAATGAAACTGTTAATAAGCTACATATATCATATTATGGTGCAATGATTTATCAAAGGATAATGTTATGAGACAAATTCTATATAACAATTATAGAAAATGGCTTACATTACTAATGCTGCACACTGCTCACTAGTTTCTTTACTCTTCCTTTCTTAATGAATTCCCTAATTAATTTAATGCATACGTTATGCATAATTTGAAATTTAAAAACATCTCTGGGTCAGGTTTTAACCATCTTCTTTTACATGCTGTCTGCTTCTACAAGACACATATTAGCAAAACATGACCTCTATGCAAATGAGGGTGCCCGCTGCAGTTCCCATTCCCCAGTGATGGCAGCGGCTCCTCTGTGCCACAGGAGAGCAGCAGATTCAGCAGAGCTGGGCTGGGTCAGAGGCGCTGCCCACAGCCAAACACAAGCACAGCAGCTGTGCCAGGCTGTGATCTGTCACCAGCCCTGTTTTGGGGCTGTTTTGGTTTGTGTCCTCAGTCACACATCGAGCAAACAGCCATTGAACACCGTGGCCATCACCCAGCCCGGGAGAACAAAGTCAGTTTAAAAATCCAGAAACCTTCCAAAATAGAAATGTAAACTTTAGTCTCTTCATCCTCAGATTTTTAAGCATCCAGCACACCATTGCCCAGTACTTCCCAGCTTTCTGCCTCTACAGCTTTGTGGTTTTCCTGCTAAGCACAACCACAAACTCTTCTTCCAAAGTTTCCATTTTCATTCGTATCTACGTGGGTGGAGACTTCCAGAACACCACCAAATCCCCCAGCAGGACAGGGTGCTCCAGCTTCACTGTTTCCTTCAGTGGGACAGTGGAAGGTGTCCCTGCCCACGGCAGGGTGTGGAACTGGATGAGTTTTAAGGTCCTTTCCAACCCAAACCATTCTGAGGTTCTTGTGCTCCCTAGAAGAAATACAATTTACCAAGCTAGCGAGGCTTTAGCAAGAGATCATTCCCCCATGAATTATCTTTGGACAATATATTATTTGCATTGCTAAAATATTATATAGAGACCCAGAGTGAAATCAACATTTCCTTATCTTCTGGGACACTTCTGGCTGGAAAAGTGTTGAGTTTTCATCTTCGAGCAAGCTTGCTTCTGTGCTTTTCCATCTGACACGTCAGATTATTTTAATGATGGAGTACTTGATTAAATTAATTCCTGCCTACAAAAGCATCTGTCTTGTGTCACGGAATCTGTTCAGCTATCTGGAACATTTGCACTTGCCAGGGAGGGGAGCCAAGGCGCGGAGCGTGCGGAGGGGGCGCCTGACCAAAGGAGACTTTGTCACAACGCGTAAGGCTGAGGCTCCGCGGGCTGCCTCGGCTCTGTCCCTGCCCCGGCAGGGCTGGATCTTGTGCCCAGGGCTAAGGGAAGAGGCTGCTGGCCTGGCCCGCTGGCAGAGCAGCACAATTCCAGCACAATTCCAGCGCAATTCCAGCGCAATTCCAGCACAATTCCAGCGCAATTCCAGCGCAATTCCAGCACAATTCCAGCGCAATTCCAGCGCAATTCCAGCAGCTCCAGGGGACCTGCCAGTGCCGCCGTGTCCCCGTGCGGGGGCTGAGCCCTAAAACACGGCCCCAGAGGGGACTCAGCCGTGCCTGAGGGCGGGTCAGCATCAGCCAGGGAAAAAAACAACTGTGAATGGAAAAGTTGTGCCAGCATGGTGAATGAAGCACAGACCGTGTGCGTCAAACTTTTATTTCTAAACAAACGGAATTGTTCCATTGAAGTTCATCGCTTGCTTACTCTCAAGCTGCTGCTCATTTTTTTCCCTTTAGAGAGTTTTTGCAATCTTATCCTTCCCTCCCTCCCTCTTACTGAGAGTCCTCAAGCACTATCCACACATGCAAATCCTCCAAAATCAGAACTGCTTGCCACGTCTGAAGGAGTTTGCTTGGCAAAGAAAAGCCTTGGAAAAACAACAGAATGGCCATTACCTTTGTTTTCCATCACACAATGTAACCATCGGCTGGGTTCTGATATTAGTAATTCTTTGAAGTATGAATATTAATGTAATTTTTTCCACTTATTTCTTCTCGATATTCATATGCGCTGTGGGTTGGATCCCTTTATTTAACAAAATCTCCTGCTTTGGGATTTGGGATACAGTGCATTACTATTTAATTTATTAATACCAGAGAACTTTAAGAGAGTTTAAGCTAAGTTTAATAAAGCTGCAGAACACCAGCTCAGGCTTTTTTTCCTTTCAGTGCCTGCACCCTGAGTTCTCGGGGCTGTGCCCACACCTCGCAGCTGATGCCAGCAGGTGCCGTGGCTGTGCCAGGTGTCCCCGCAGGCAGCCGGAGGTGGTCACTGCCAGGGGAGCTGCTGGCCGGGCTCTGCCGTGGCACTCGGGTTCCTGGAAGGTGCCAGTGACTGCTGGTGACAGGGTCCTGGCTCTGGGCTCTGGGATGGCAGAGACTCTCCGAGGTGTGTGCTGAGCTCTCGTGGGGGTCTGGCCAGCACGCAGAGCTCACCCCTGCACGGAGCCACCCCCGCACAGAGCATCTCCCAAACATCCCGACCCCACACGGGCTCTCCTAGAGACCCTGCCTGCAGGAACAGCCTCTCCGGTGGTGTGCGTGTCACCCACAGCCACAGCCACACCTACACCCATCGCCAAAGCCACAGCCACACCTACACCCATCGCCAGCACCAGCCAAGCCCGGGAACACCGCGGGCTCTGTACCTGGGTGTCAATCCATCGCTCCAGCCACACAGAGCAGGCTCGGTGGGGCTGCCTGGGGTGTTCTGAGGAACCTGAGCCCACCTGAGCCTACCTGAGCCCACCTGAGCACTCCCAGGCTGGAGCACCTGGTGCCGGCAGGCAGCCCCAGCCCTCAACTGCCAGGACAGATAGGACAGCCAGCACGGCCAGGACAGTCAGCGGAGCTGGCACTGCCAGGACAGCCAGCACACATGGCATAATTGGCAGAGCCAGGACAGGTGGCACAGTCAGCACACCCAGCACAGCGGGCACAGACAGCGCTGCCTGCCACGTCCCAGCCTGCGGTGCAGGGGGGTGGCTCCTCGCCGGTTCCTTTCTCGGCGTTCTCCGGCTCAGCCCACCGGAGGCTGCCGCGCTTCGCCAGCGTGGCTCCCGTGCCCTGTAATTGAGTAATTGGGATGTGGAACACACCCACGTCCTCAGCAGCGGCTCAACCACCGACTGCCGCGCCAGCTGCCACGTGGAGCCGGGACACGCCCGGCTGCCCCCAGCCATGGCCCCTCTGCCCCCGTGGGGACCCCGGGACACGGCCCCGGGACACGGCCTCGCTCCCTCCCACTGCTCAGGGCAGAGACGCCCCGAGCCGCACCACTGATCCTGGGATGTCACTCCAGCCACATCACTGATCCCTGGGGATGTCACCCTGCCCCATCATTGATCCTGGGATGTCCCCCCCAGCCGCATCGCCCATCCCCGGGATGTCTCCCCGGGATATCTCCCCCGGGGCACAGCCCCGCTGCTCCCGGGATATCCCGCCGGGTCGGGTTCCAGCGCGGGCGGGTCCCGGCTCGGGGTGGGGCGGGGGCAGCCGCGTCCCGGCCCCATCTCCATCCCCGGCCCCATCTCCGGCCCATTCCCGGCCCATCCCCATCCCCGGCCCTTCCCCATCCCCATCCCTGGCCCTTCCCCATCCCCGCCTCCCGCTCCGCTGGCCCGGCGCTCCGCGCCCGCCCGGGATGAGCGGGCTGCGGCGGCTGTTCCGCGGCAGCGGGCGGGCCCTGGCCCTGGTGTTCGCCGCCTCGGTGGCCTGGGTGCTGCTCGACATGGCCGCGCTCCGCCTCTCGCTCGGCGAGGCGGGCGGGCGGCTGCTGCGGGAGGCGGCGGGGCGGCGGCCGGGACCGGGGATGGGGTTGGAGCCGGGCTTGAGCTTGGGCTTGGGGCGGGCGCGGCCCCCGCGGGGCCCCGAGGCTCCGGCGAAGGCAGCGGGGGAGCCGGGAGCAGCCCCCGCCGGGCTCGGGGCCGGGGACTCGGGGCCACCGCCGGGAGCAGCCCCCGCTGGGTTCGGGGCCAGGGACTCGGGGCCACCGCCGGGAGCAGCCCCCGCCGGGCTCGGGGCCGGGGGCTCGGGGCCACCGCCGGGAGCAGCCCCCGCCGGGCTCGGGGCCGGGGACTCGGGGCCACCGCCGGGAGCAGCCCCCGCTGGGTTCGGGGCCGGGGGCTCGGGGCCATCGCCGCCTCCCCGGCACACCCCGGCCCCCGGGCGCAGCGGGACGGGCACGGCGCTCCCCGGACACGCCGCCCACGGGAGCGAGCAGCGTCCCCCCGGCACGGCACGGCCCGGCCTGGCAGCCCGGGATGCGGGGATGGCAGCCCAGCCTGGAACAGAGAAAACGAACACGGGACGGGAAGAAACTTCCTCCAAAACTCGCTTCGTCCTCATTAGCAAAGAGAGGATGAACCTCGCCAGCCCCACAGTCCCGCGCCCTGGACCCCAGTCTGCCGGGAACGCCACTAGGAGACGTGGGAAGCACAAAGAACTTGGTGACAAGGGCAGTGATGGTGCCCACGCTGCCACTGCCACTGCTGGGGCCACCGCCGTGGGTGGCCGGAGCCGGACGCTGGGTGTGACACCAAGAGCAGCAGCTGGGACTGGCCAGGACGGGCAGGAGCAGGCGGGAGCAGCTCCTGGAGCGGCTGGCACTGGCCAGGACGGGCAGGAGCAGGCAGGAGCAGCTCCTGGAGCGGCTGGCACTGGCCAGGACGGGCAGAAGCAGGCAGGAGCAGCTCCTGGAGCGGCTGGCACTGGCCAGGACGGGCAGGAGCAGGCAGGAGCAGCTCCTGGAGTGGCTGGGACTGGGCAGGACGGGCAGAAGCAGGCAGGAGCAGCTCCTGGAGCGGCTGGCACTGGCCAGGACGGGCAGGAGCAGGCAGGAGCAGCTCCTGGAGCGGCTGGCACTGGGCAGGACGGGCAGAAGCAGGCAGGAGCAGCTCCTGGAGCGGCTGGCACTGGCCAGGACGGGCAGGAGCAGGCGGGAGCAGCTCCTGGAGCGGCTGGCACTGGCCAGGACGGGCAGGAGCAGGCAGGAGCAGCTCCTGCAGCAGCTGGCACTGGGCAGGACGGGCAGAAGCAGGCAGGAGCAGCTCCTGGAATGGCTGGCACTGGCCAGGACGGGCAGAAGCAGGCAGGAGCAGCTCCTGGAGCGGCTGGCACTGGGCAGGACGGGCAGGAGCAGGCGGGAGCAGCTCCTGGAGCGGCTGGCACTGGGCAGAAGCAGGCGGGGAGCAGCCCAGGGATGCACAGGGTCCTGTCCATGGATGTAACGCTCGCCCCGAGAGACCCCCGAGCTCCTGGCCAGTTTGGACACCCTGTTGCTGTCCCTGATGATAAACAAGAAGAAGCAAAAAGCAGATGGAAAGAAGGAAACTTTAATGTCTACCTCAGCGACCTGATCCCTGTGGATCGAGCCATCGCAGACACCAGGCCTGCCGGGTAAGATCTGCTCCCCTGCTGTCCCTGGCAATGGGCTCCGGGCTCTGGGGAGGGTTGTTGGGGCACACCGAGCCCGCCACCTCAGCCCTGCTACCTGTCAGATGGCTTTTGCCTGTCCAGGTCGGAGCAGCCTGTTGTTAAACACAAACTGGGTGAAGTTTGCAGTTCCCTAACCCACTGAGCCTGGCTGCCCGAAGGGGCCAGCACACTCAGCACAGGGGCTGAGGGCTCTCTGTGCCTTAGAACGCTGTACCTGCTGTGTCAGGTGCAGCTCTGAGCACTCAGAATTCGTGTGTTGGTTCCCGGAGCCTGCACCCATCGGTGTGTGAGGGCAGCAGGAGCCCCCCACTGCCCGGAGGGGCTCTCACAGCTCAGGCTGTGTGCTTCCCTCGAGGGGCAGACACCAAAGCGGCCTGCAGGAGCTGAGCTGAGGGCTGGCACCATCCTGCAGGCACAGACTGGAGCGGCGGTCTGGGAACTCTGCTCTGCGGGCACATGCAGGGAGGGACGTGGGGTTTGGGTTTGGGAAATGTCACACAGTTACAGCTGTCACCAGGAAAGGGCAGAAGGACAGGAGGCTGGGGAGCCCCTCCTGAGCTGCCGTGCCAGGGGGCTCAGCAGTGCTGGGTTGGTGCTTGGACTTGATGATCTTAAAGCTCTTTTTCAACCTAAGCCACTCTGTGGTTTGACAGCTGCAGGGAGGGCAGGGGAGGTGCCAGTTCAGGTGAGTGCCAGGTTCATCTCTTGCACTCAGCCCTTCCTACAAACTTCTCTCAGCCCCTGGGCAGGTGAGAGACCTTCCCTGTGCAGAGACCATCCCGTGTCCCTGTTCCCATGCCCACAGACAGGTGCCCTGGGCTGGGAATTGTGCCATGATTGTCCCCCACGCCCAGGACAGTGCAGACATTCCCAAGGAGGGCTGGAATTGTGCCATGATTGTCCCCCACGCCCAGGACAGTGCAGACATTCCCACCGTGCAGGTGATGCTCGCTGAGGTGAGATCCTGCACGGGACAAATGGAGCAGGGAAGGGGGACACAGCTGGGGCTGCTTCCTGATGCCACCTGCAGAAGCCACCTGTGCACAGGAGCAGAGCCTTGGTGGCACAAGGCCAGCTCTGGGTTTGGTCTGGACAGCAAAGCCCCGGAGCTGCAGAGCAGGAAGCAGCTTCGGGGAGTGACGCAGCTGCCCGGGAGGAGCCGCTTTGCCAGCACAGGGAACACCTTGGCCAAACAGGGCACGTCCCTGGGCATGGGAGCCGCTGCCACGGGGCACGGAGCTGCCCTGGGCACCCTGGCTCTGGCAGGAGCCTGTGCAGGCTCTGCCCCCAGCCCTTTGGCACAACAGGTAGCAGGTTGTAAGGGCCAGCTCAGGGCAGTGGCTGTTGGCAGCTCTTGGCAGCCAACAATTTTTATTTTTTCGGTGTATTCCAGTCTCTCCCAGTTTAGACTCCAGTTCCTGCTATGATTCTGCCTGGAGTACTGGACTAGACCACTGAAATGTGGCCAATCCAAGCCGGTCTGTGCACAATGCTCACTGCTTTTGGAGCTTTGCTGACAGTGCTGGTGCTCACGGGTGCTGTGTCCCTGCAGCTGGAGGGAGGGAGAGGGCCCTGAGGAGGAGGGTGATGGGCAGGGGGCTTGTGGGGAGCACATCCATGCAGAGCCCGGATCAGGAGTCCTGGGCTGAGAGTAAGGGAATAGAAGGCTCCAGGGAGACCTCAGAGCCCCTTCCAGTGCATGAGGGGGCTCCAAGAGAGATGAAGAAGGACTTTGGACAAGGGCCTAGAGTGCCAGGACAAGGAGCAGTGGTTTCCCCCTGCCAGGGGGCAGGGATGGATGGGATATTGGGAATTAGGAATTGTTCCCTGTGAGGGTGGGCAGGCCCTGGCACAGGGTGCACAGAGCAGCTGTGGCTGCCCCTGGATCCCTGGATGTTTGAGGCCAGGCTGAATGGCCTGAGCAACCTGGTTTAGGAGAAGGTATCCCTGCCCAGGGGAACAGTTGGAATGAGTTGGGCTTTCAGTTCCCTTCCAACCCAAACTGTTTCAGGATTCTGTGGTGGAGGACAAAGGGAGCACGACCCAGTTCTGTTCACCAGCTGTCCAGCAAGGTGAGGCAGGACTGGATCCAAAATGGACTTTTTGGTATTTTCTGCCCACTGACCTCCCTGAGACAGAAAGACACATTTCAAGGACTGTGACACAGAGGAATTCTGGGGTGAATTTCACTTATCCAGAACATTTCTGATTAACTGTGAAGCCCTGAAATAAATTTCCTTCAGAAGAGGTTCCTGTCAGAACCAAGTGAGCACATCCTGTCCCATGGGGCTGCCCATGAGAGGCCCTGGGGCTGTGTGGGGTTCCTCCCTCACCTCTCTGTTCCCCTCAGTATTTCACATTGGGCATTTTCCTCTTCCCCGCACGTTCTCCCAGGAGCACCAAGGCTGCAGGTTCTCAGGAGTGTGTCTGTCTATCACCTGTTGCTGTTGCAGGTGCTCTGAGCAGCAGGTCCACGACGACCTCCCGAGCACCAGCATCATCATGTGCTTTGTGGATGAGGTGTGGTCCACGCTGCTGCGCTCCGTGCACAGCGTCCTCAGCCGCTCTCCTGCACACCTCATCGAGGAGATCATTCTGGTGGATGACTTCAGCACCAAGGGTGGGTGAAGCTTCTGCTGCCTTTATGAAACTAATTTAACTTGAGGGCAAAATGTGATTTGTTCTCTGTAATTCAATTCTAAGTAGGAGAGAAATCACATTTTCTCCTTCTGCTGTATTGAAGTGCATCCCTGGCTCGCACTGGGGCTGAGGGGGGTCAGAGGACAGGGGGGTGCTGGGGCTGTGAGGGATGAAGGCTGAGGCTGCTGGAGGCTCCAGGAGCACCAGGGAGCTGGGTCCTGCCCAGCCCATTTGTCTTTTGGCTCAAGGGCTTGTGCAGTCAGGAGATGCTCTCCCCCCTCAGTGTGCAGCTCCAGGCAGCTGCCCCTGTTCCCATTATGGGGCCACACTCTGCGCTGGCTCAGAGGACAGGGGGCTGCAGTGGGAGCACTGGTGAGCCAGGATTTGTGCTGCACAGTGCCTTCCATCAGCATTTCAGCTGGTACCCACCCCTGCCTTGTGGTGCTTCTGCTCTCTGCTGAGTTCAGCCTCAGAAATTTAGGAATGATGCAATTTCCTGTCTTGGTTTGAAAGACAGGTGTTTGTTAAGACATGGACAATGTAAACCCCCTCCCTCCAAATTATTCTAATTCTGAAATTAAGGAACTCTCAGGCAAAGATGTGGGAATAGGAATAACAGTTCTTTACTAGGGAAAATTAAAATAAAAGTACAGTAATAAAAACCAAAAAACAAACAAAGCACTGTCAGAGTGAGAATCCCAGCTGCCCCCGTCAGTCAGTCAGGGCTTGGTGCAGTCCCATTCCATGGTGGCTGCATCCTCCTGCAGGGACAGATGTGGTTCTGCTGGAGCAGGGCTCCTGCACAAGGTGCACTTTTCCTCCAAAGCTGCAGGGATGATGTGCAAGGCTCTGGTTTTCCTCTGGGATCCAGTGGGAAAAGGCTGCTCTGCTGTTCCAAATCTCCCCTTTGATCTGGGTAGGAAATGCTCGGCTCCTGCCCTGGCTGGAGCATCTCCCCATGGGATGATGGAATTTGATCAGCCCTGCCCTGGGACTGCATGGCCATGGACAGGAGAGATCTCCTGGAGGGAGGATGGGCTGTGGGGAAGAGAAAGATCCAAAGCCCAGCTGGTTTAACAGCTGAGCCATGGACAGGAGAGATCCCTTTGGGGATAAAGATCCAAAGCCCAGCTGGTTTAACAGCTGAGCCATGGACAGGAGAGATCCCTTTGGGGATAAAGATCCAAAGCCCAGCTGGTTTAACAGCTGAGCCATGGACAGGAGAGATCCCTTTGGGATAAAGATCCAAAGCCCAGCTGGTTTAACAGCTGGGACAGAACACACACTGCTGGCCACAGCCTGATTGGCAGCCCAAGACATTTCCTCACTGCTGGCTCTCCAGGAAAAGTGCTGTCATCTTTCTCAGATGGGCTCCAGAGCCCACACCATGCACACGAGGAGGCGTGCCCCATGCCCAGATGTTCACATCCTGTGCCCAGATGTTCACACCCCAGACCTGAGGGCCTGGAGTGCCTGGAGGCCGTTCCAGGGAAAGTCTGCTAGTGGCTTTCCAGCCTGTGGGAGGGTGGCAGTGGGTCAGCCAGATCCCTCTGTCCCCTCTGCAGAGTACCTGAAGGAGCAGCTGGACACGTACATGGCACAGTTCCCCAAGGTGAAGATCCTGCACCTCCAGGAGCGGCACGGGCTGATCCGGGCCAGGCTGGCAGGAGCAGAGATCGCCAAAGGTAGGGCAGATGTTCACACCCTGAGTTGTGTTCCAGCCATGGGGGGGCCCCAGGGTGCTGGGCGTCCCTCTCCAGCGCTGTGTTTGTCCCTCTCAGTGCACCCAGCCTTTCCTTTTACCAGCATCTCCAGCCCCAGCTCCACACCTGCCCCGGCTGGGCTGTGTCAACACCGAAATGGCCACTTCTGTCAGGAGCTGCCCTGCCAAGCAGGGAAAAAACACTCTGGGCTGGGGCTGGGCAGCTCTGGGGAGCCAAGGAGGGTTGTGGCACAGTCAGCAGCACCCTGAGCCCACAGCAGGGGCTGGGTGGGAGTGCCCGAGGCCTGATCCTGCCCCACCTGTGCACAGGTGCTGTCCTGACGTTCCTGGACTCACATGTGGAGTGCAACGTGGGGTGGCTGGAGCCGCTGCTGGACAGGGTCCGCCTGCGCCGGACCAAGGTGGCCTGCCCTGTCATCGAGGTCATCAGTGACAAGGACATGAGGTGAGACAGGGACATGAGGTGAGGCAGCCCCTCCCTGGCGGTCCCACAGTCCAGACTGGTGTCCTGAGCAAAACCCACCAGTGGATCCATGACAGGCAGGATCCATTTCAGGCACTGGATCCATTTCAGACAGGATCCATGACAGGCAGTGGATCCATTACAAGCAATGGATCCATGACAGGCAATGACTCCAGACCCCCTCACCAGCCCCCAGCTCTCCACAGGGCACACAGAATATAAATCAGAAATTAACATTGGCTGTGGATGTGGCCTGTGTTTATCACACACCTTTTCACTTTCTCACTACTTTCAGTACATGAAATTTCTGATGAAATTTGTTAAAATCCTGGTTTAATTACCTACAGATACTCATCTTCACTCATTAGGGGTGACATTTCAATCAGGACTGTGTCTCAGAATTAGTCAGCCCAATCTTATTTCTGTTTAGTTACATGACCGTGGACAACTTCCAGCGTGGGATTTTTACCTGGCCAATGAATTTTGGATGGAGGCAGATTCCACAAGAGGTCATCGAGAAAAATAAAATCAAGGAGACTGATATAATAAGGTAAAAGAAAGGAATGTGAGAGCTTTGCAAACCAGCCTGTTCCTTTGGTGATAATTTAGCAGCAAAGGCTCCTTTGAGGCCAAATGTTTTTTTTCTGTGGCCAAGTCTTGTTCCTGTGCTTTCCAGGCCAGCTGAGGCACAGGCAATCCCCCCATCAGGCAAAACCCACAAGCATTTCTCCCCACGCATGGCTCTGCTGGCATGTCAGCCAGAACATCCCTCTGCCTTTCCCCCTTCCCTGCCCCATTCCAGCTGTCAGGCCAGGTAAAGCCATCCAAACGCCCTCTGTGTCACAGCCCCTGACACAGCCTGTGCCTCTCTGTCCCCAGGTGCCCCGTCATGGCAGGTGGCCTGTTCTCCATCGATAAGAAGTATTTTTCTGAGTTGGGAATGTACGACCCAGGACTGGATGTCTGGGGAGGGGAAAATATGGAGATTTCATTCAAGGTAGGTGACTGTCACACACCTGTACCCCTCCCTGCCAGGCTGGGTGAGGGATGGGGCTCAGGCAGGGGATCTCCAGGGACATCCCTTTTCCCTGGGCCCCTGCCCTCTGCTTCCCTTGGCTTGCACAGACCCCACACCATCGTGTGTGTCTCCAGCAGTGGCCTCTGTTTCTCAGGTCTGGATGTGCGGAGGAGAGATCGAGATAGTCCCGTGCTCCAGAGTGGGGCACATTTTCAGGAATGACAATCCTTATTCCTTCCCCAAAGACCGGGTGAGGACGGTGGAGAGGAACCTGGCCCGCGTGGCAGAGGTGTGGCTGGACGAGTACAAGGAGCTGTTCTATGGCCACGCCTACCACCTGCTGCAGGGCAGCGTGGACGTGGGCGACCTGGGCCAGCAGATCCAGCTGCGCAAGAAGCTCCAGTGCAAAACCTTCCGCTGGTACCTGCAGAACGTGTACCCCGACCTGGAAGCTCCCCTGGTTAAAGCCAGCGGGCTGGTGAGTACCCAAGGGTTTCACTGCTCCGGGGGATGGCTGTGCCCAGGGCAGCGTCCCCGACACTGCTGCTGCTGCTGTGCTGCTCCAAAACACGGCAGCGTTTGGGGGGTTTGAGATGGCACAGAGCTCTGCATTCCTAGAAAGAAACAGAGCTCTGCATCCCACTGCATTTTTATAAAGAAACAGAGCTGTGCATTCCACTGCATTTTTATAAAGAAACAGAGCTCTGCATCCCACTGCATTTTTATAAAGAAACAGAGCTCTGCATTCCACTGCATTCCTATAAAGAAACAGGTCCCAGATAGAAGGGATGATTTCCCTCCAGGGAGCGGGGTGGGTGTTTGGGTGGCTGAGCTGGGCACACGGCAGGGCCGGGACAGGATGTGCCCCAGGGCCGGGTGTGCCCCAGGGCCGGGTGTGCCCTCGGGGACAGAAATCCCTCCGTGCTGGGAAGTCCCGAATCCAAGGGGGTCCCGGGGGATCCCGCCCGCGCTCCCTGCCCCGGCTCGGGGGCCGCAGTGCAGGGCGGGGTCTGAAGGGTCGGCGTCAATAGGTGCAAGGTCTGTAGGGCCGGGCTCTGTAGGACCGGGCTCTGTAGGACCGGGCTCTGTAGGTGCAGGCTCTGTAGGACCGGGCTCTGTAGGGCCGGTCTCTTTAGGGCCAGGCTCTGTAGGGCCAGGCTCTGTAGGACCGGGCTCTGTAGGGCCAGGCTCTGTAGGGCCAGGCTCTGTAGGACCGGGCTCTGTAGGGCCGGTCTCTTTAGGGCCAGGCTCTGTAGGGCCAGGCTCTGTAGGACCGGGCTCTGTAGGTGCAGGCTCTGTAGGACCGGGCTCTGTAGGACCGGGCTCTGTAGGACCGGGCTCTGTAGGGGCAGGCTCTGTAGGACCGGGCTCTGTAGGACCGGGCTCTGTAGGACCGGGCTCTGTAGGGCCGGTCTCTTTAGGGCCAGGCTCTGTAGGACCGGGCTCTGCAGGACCGGGCTCTGTAGGTGCAGGCTCTGTAGGACCGGGCTCTGTAGGGCCAGGCTCTGTAGGACCGAGCTCTGCAGGACCGGGCTCTGTAGGGCCGGGCTCTGTAGGACCGGGCTCTGTAGGGCCGGTCTCTGTAGGGCCGGGCTCTGTAGGGCCGGGCTCTGTAGGGCCGGGCTCTGTAGGGCCAGGCTCTGTAGGGCCGGGCTCTGTAGGGCCGGGCTCTGTAGGGCCAGGCTCTGTAGGGCCGGTCTCTGTAGGACCGGGCTCTGTAGGGCCGGGCTCTGTAGGACCGGGCTCTGTAGGACCGGTCTCTTTAGGGCCGGGCTCTGTAGGGCCAGGCTCTGTAGGACCGAGCTCTGTAGGGCCGGGCTCTGTAGGGCCAGGCTCTGTAGGGCCGGGCTCTGTAGGATCTGTAGCACGGCTCCGCCGCCAGCAGGGCGCAGCAGCCGCTCGCGTTCCCGGCGCTGCGGGACCGGCACCGCTCCGGGCACGGAACCTGCGCCTCGCCGGGGGCAGCGGGCACAGAGCACTTTGAAGTCCTTTTGGATTCAGTGCTGCCTCCGCAAGCCCCTTGCTTTTTCTCCACCACAGAACTCAAGAACGGTTTAGGTGGAAAGGGGCCTTAAAGCTCAGCTTATTCCATCCCCTGGCACGGGCTGGGACACCTGGCACTAGAGCACGCTGCTCCAAGCCCCTCCAGCCTGGCCTGGAACACTCTTTTCTGCCTCCCTTAGTTATGTGAGCAGTACTGATCAGAACTGTGAACCCAGCAGGGCTGTGTAACATCCTCTCCCTCTTCCTGGGAATTTATGGCTAAATCTGCATTTTGTTGCTGTTTCCCAGCTCACTAACGTGGCCCTGGCAGGATGCATCGCTGTGGAAGGCACCACCCTGGTTTTTGAGAAGTGTGATGTTAACAGCACGGTAAGGACAGCCTGCACACACCTGGCTGTGTCACACTGCCTGTGGCACTTGGAGCTCCCCTGGTGACCTGTCCCCTCCCCTGTCCCCTCCCCTGTCCCTTCCCGGAGCTGACAGCCCTTCCCACCCCGGGACATGGCCAGGCAGTGCCTGGGAGCAGCCAGGGGCAGGAATTGCCTGCTGGCACAGCCTGCAGACAAGCAGCAGTGTCAGAAACAGCAAATCCAGCTGGTTCAGAAAGTTTGATAAAGCTGTGAGTGTGCACATGAAGACAGAGCAACAATTAAATACCAGCCTGTGATTTGTGTCCAGCTGTACCTTAGAGCCCTTTCAGCGCCAGGACCCCGAGAGGAGGACCCAGAGTGACAGGACACAGGGCATGGCTTCCCGAGGGCAGGGCTGGGTGGGATTTTGGGCAGGAATTGTTCCCTGGGAGGGTGGTGAAGCCGTGGCACAGGGTGCCCAGAGCAGCTGTGGCCAGCCGTGCCCTGCAGGCTGACGGGGCCGTGTCTGTTGTGCTCTCTCCCCACAGAAGCAGCAGTTCAACTACACGTGGCTGAGGCTGGTCCAGCACGGGCAGCTCTGCCTGGCCCCGTCGGGCGTCCTGGGAGCCGTGGGCATGCGCCAGTGCCAGCCCAGGAGCCGCAGCCTGGCCTGGCTGCACAGGTCACTGGCCACTGCCCAGCCGGGGCTGGTGAGTGATGCTGCAGCCCCTGCCCTGCCTGGGCGGCTCCGAGTGCCAGGAGGGGGACAGCTGGCACAGGGGCACCCCACCCGCTGTTTTAGCTGTCCCCTAGGCCCCCACATTCCCCTCTGCCAGGGGTTGTGTCCATCTCAGTGCCGAGCACCCAGGAGGGGACTCTGGGGGACATGCCAGGCGCTGCTGCTGCAGCAGCAGCAACAAAACAGCCTGGTTGTACACAGAAACCATCAATAGCACTTAAAGGGAGATGAGTCACTATCGACTGGCTCCCAGCTCACAGGGGTTTTTAAAGACAGCATTTATGGGAAGGAAAAGAATGGATACTTACACTAATTGCCTGTGCTGCACAAAGAGTCATGGCTGTACCTCTGTCAGCCTGGTGGAAGTAGTTGTCCAAAATGCTCTGAAATGGCATAGTCTATTGTTGAGGAAAAAACACCCTTCACTTAAGAAAGAAAAAACGTAGTTGAATTACACATTCAATATACAGAGCATTTCCTGTTCCCCTTTGGTTTTTTCAGCCTAAAGTGTTAAGTGCCAGAATGCCACAGGCTCACTTTGGGTGTTTAGGGAAAAATACAGGAAAATTTTTATCCACTTACTGAAATCGTGAAACTGTCATTTCAGTTTGTGAAAAATATGCAGAAATGCCCAGGGAGCTGTATGGGGCACGGGCGGGTCTTGTCTCCTGTTCCAGCCTGATTTCTCAGCGGAGGGTGAGATGGATTTGGTGGCGCTCTTTTACTGGTGCCAGCAGCAGGAGTCTGAGGAGAGCTCAGTGGCTCTGCCCGAGGGAGTTGCAGTGCTTTACCCTCTCGTGACACCAGGCATTGTGCTGTCCAGTGATGGGAAGTGCAGTTCCTGTCTGCACAAAGATGCAGCTCCTGCCCAGACACCCCTTCACACGTCACATCAGGAGTTTTCACCTCGGTGTCAGCGAGTGACTCCTGAGCGTCACTGCAGGGCAGGGAGTGGCACAGGAATGGCCCTGGCCTGTGGCAGCATCACCTGGCTGGCCACAGGGCTTAGAGGGTTAATCCAAGCAGATGTGAAAAGCAGAAGGATGGAGGGCACTCAGACTCTTTGTTCTCTCACTGCCCAGTGTGCCGCCCCAGCACCT
Organism: Acridotheres tristis; assembly: GCA_037013685.1. Lineage (NCBI taxonomy): Eukaryota > Metazoa > Chordata > Aves > Passeriformes > Sturnidae > Acridotheres > Acridotheres tristis. The sequence continues at coordinate 37,502,001 of CM072894.1, forward strand.
GAGCCCCGGGGCTGAGCTGCCCAACATCTGTTCATCAGGGCTGAGTTCATCAGCCAACAACCCAAAACTCAGAACTCAGTCTCCTGCTGTGCATGCCCTGTGTGCAAGTCCCACCTGAGTGACTCCCTCAGCTTGGCCATTGCCACACAGCAGGGAGAGCTCCTCTCTGCTCCCAGCGAGGGACAAGCCAGGAGGAGCAGCGGGTGTGGGGTGATCCTCCCTGGCTCAGCAGCAGCTGCAGGCTTGGATCCCTCACCAAAGCCCTGTGAGTCAGCAGAGATATCTCAGGAGTTAGGGACGAGCAAGAAGGGCCCACAGTGAGGAGTTGGCTTTCTCAAAGTGGAGCTGCTGCTGCTGCAGGGGCCCTACAGCCTGAGCACCCCCTGAGGCTGAGCCCCCCAAAGCCCAGCCCCTCTAAGCCCTCCTGTCTCTCCTGCAGACCCAGCACCTGATCTCAGAGCAGCAGCACCTCCCGCAGCCATCGTGCCTGGCCGTGCACCCCTCGTTCAGAGCGCTGCGGGTGACAGCCTGTGACCCCACCAGCCCTCACCAGAAGTGGCACTTTGGCTCTTACCACGCGGACTGAGGCACCAGGACCACCCTGAGGTCACCGTGGGCTCAGCAAGGACAATCCTGGGGCTGGCAGCAGCTCCCAGACGGGAATTGTGTTCCCACATGAGAACTGAAATGTGTGATTTGATAGCAGCACATGAGAACAGCCAGAGCACACGTCTGCCGTGTGTCTGCCGTGACAGTGCCTGAACTCATCCTGACCATTGCCCTCGCCGTAGGAGACTTTGGGAAAAACTCGTTTTCTGTATTATTAAATGGAAATATTTTTTGAAGTCCCCATCCTACTGTAAGCAAACATCCCTCAGTTCTCCCCAACAGCAGCATAAGCTACAGAAATACTTCCAGGGCCCTGGAAGTCTGTAAGCAGCAAATTGGGGTGCAAATTCCTCCACAGAAGCTGGAAATTTGTTGACCAATGCATCAAAAAAATCCAACACCATGTCCACGCTGGATCTGGCAGCAGGATCCCTCCCTGTGGGAGCTGTTGTGTGGCAGGTGAGGGTCAGGGTTCTGCGAGGAATCAATTGCAAGTCAATAAAACTGAAATTTTATAGTGGGAGGTCACATTTTATAGTGGGAGGTGGTGGGGGTCAGTCCCGCCCAGGGGCTGTGGGGAGGCCTGGAGCAGGGAGTCAGGGTTTATCCTGCTTCTTGCCAGAGGCACATTCCAGGGACCAGCCTGGAGCTCCTCATCCCAGGGCAGCCGGGCTGTCCCTCCCTGGGGCTGCTCAGCCGTGTCCCCAGAGCTCTCTGGGGCTCTCCAGGAGCACTGCTGCTCCCCCCAGCCAGGCTCTGCACACCAAACCCCCTCTGGGCTCACTGCCACGTGTTTACTGTGAACTTCTTCATCTCCAAAATCCACCACCAGTCACCGCTGGGATGGATTTGATGAGGGAATAAATTCTGTGTGCCAAGGTTGTGGTGTCCAGGGTAAGTAACACCAGGCAGGGTTCCTACCCCTGTTCCCATTGGGAATTCCTGCTCTGGAATGCTGCTCCCTGTACCCTGTGGGAGGCAGCGCTTCTCCTCCTGCCCCACTGCCCTGTGCTGAGCTGAGGGGCTGCTCCAGCACAATCCCTTGGGCTCCTGGGCCGAGCATGGCACTCACAGCTCCTGGCACTGCTGGCACAGCCGAGCCCCAGTCCTGCCTCACAGCCCCCTCCTCTCCTGTGGGTCTGCAGAAGGGCACAGCACTACCTGTGACATGGTGGATCAGCGCTGACAGCATCTGACAGGCTCAGTCTGCCAAAATATTGACTGGCACAAGAGATTTTCCCAGTTGACTCCTATTCCAACTGTCTTCCTGATTTTCTGTCCCTCCTTCAGCGCAGCTAGCCCGCAGTCACCATCAGAAAAATGACACAGACGTTGTTTGGGCAGTCAGCTCGTATCAGGAGCATGGATTTCATCAGATTCTGTTTGCTGACATTCAATCACTTGTCACCGAGCAGGCAGCAGGCGCTCATATGTCACGGTCACATCCCATCACCAGCCCTGTCACTCGCCCGCTCCTGGAGATGCTCACTTCCCTGCTGGATCCTTGCTCAGGGACTGCAGGGAGCCGGGGGGCTGCTGGCCGTGAGCTGGGGCCCTGCTGCTGCTCAGAACTGAGAACATTCCGAGGGCACCAGTCAGCCCAGTCTTCCAGAAACGAGAGCATTTTTCCGGCAGCTCCTGCCCACGGACACCCGGGCTGCAGGGAGCAGCAGGGCCGGGCAGCAAGGCACCACGGGTGGGAAAACGCATAAAAACCCATGCCTGGGATGGGCAAAGGAGTCCCTGATGTCCCCGATGTTAAAAAAAAAAAAAAAAAAAAAAAAAAACCACAGGAATAAATGCTAATAGATGAAGCTGCTTCCTCTGAGCACAGTGTGTTAAATCTGACCAGCTTGGACTCTCTCTAGGAGCTCCTCCCGAGTTACTGCCGGGCTGAACCCTACAGCATCAGCCCAGGAAGAGCCCTCACAGCAGCAATCCCCTGATTTCTGGCTGTGCTGGCTCCCCGTTCTGCAGGGAAGGGCAGTAGCTGAGCTGTTGCTGCAGCCGCAGCTGTGGCAGGAGTGTGACAACTCTCACAAACCGTGCCGTGGGTTTCGGCTCTTTCCAGGCATCACCAGCACTCTCCTCAAGGCTCCGCCTCTTCCTCACCTGCCATCAGCCCGCACCCGGCACGGCAGGAGCGGAGAAAAGGGATTTTGGGGCTGTGGTTGCCATGCCCAGGTCAGCATGTGCCTGGAAGAGACCGACCCCCGTGCACGGCCCGGGAGCCCCTCGCTGTCTCCACACCCGCCGGAGGCTCAGGGATGGTGGGAAGGGCTCTCAGCCCCCACGAGCATCCCGGCACTTTTATTTTTTCACCTTTTTTTACCCAGGAAAGCAGGAGAGGGCGCTGCGGTTCTCAGCTGAGCAAACGCCGCTTTGCAAGGAAGGTAAACAGGAGTTCAAGATTTTAAAAGTCTTGGGGAGCCTTTCCCACCCAAAGCTCACAAAGACTGATCGAACCAGAGTGGTTTGGGCTGGAAGGGACCTTAAAGCTCATCTCGTTCCACCCTCTGCCATGGCAGGGACATTTCCGCTGTCCCCGGCTGCTCCCAGCCCTGCCCAGCGTGGCTCTGGGACCACCACAGCCTCCAAGAGGGACGTGTCACCCCGGAGCAGCTGCCAGCAGGAACAGACCCACAGTATAAGTTGGTACAAGCGAAGCTCAGAACTTCCCCAGGCCAAGGAGCAAACAAACAAGTGTGAATGGCACAATGAGGGCTATGTCTGCTGGCACAATGCAGAATTGCCCTGTATTATTTTCTCGTTGCCAATAAATAATTGCCTTTATGTAGAACAAGAAAAGTCAAAGCGATATTCAGTGCTGCTGGAGATGTAAAACTAATCCTTAAAAAGGCACTTATGGCTGCAGGAGGCCCTGTACAATTCCATTCTTACCTCCTCTCCCTTGCCAGCTGTTCTCTGCTTTCCCAGATGCTTTCTGGGACGACAAGTGCAAAGCTTAGTCCCAACTCCAGACAAATCTGACTGTAAAACAGTTTTAAAAGATTGCCACCACTGCATGGTGCTTACACAAAGGTCTTTCAAAATGGAGAAGGGTAATATCCAGGTGAGACAAATATAATGGATTAAAACTCACCTGGTTTTGATAAAATAATCTTTAAAATTTTGGGTCTAAACTGAGGATGAAAATCGAGAAGACACCTAGAGAGTCTGAGCTGGTGGCATTGGGACAGTAGGTGTCCCTGGTAGTGCCAGGCTCACCAGCTGCACACGGGCACGGGCAGGGAGGTGCCAGGGGAGCTGCTGCCCTCGGGGCCAGCCCAGACCCGGCTGTGCCCCTGGGGATGGCACTGGCCACCGGTGCCACTGCCCCAGGGCCACCCCAGGCTGGCAGGGCGGGCACCGTGCCCACAGCTGCCCCTGGGCCTGGTGGCATCCCCGGCACGAGGTGGGGACAGCCAGGGCTGGCAGAGGGCGGCTGTCGGGGCACGTCAGGCACCGGGACAGACGGACAGACAGACAGACAGACAGCAGCCCTCCCTGTTTGCTGCCCTGACACTGCCAGCTCCTCACAGCACTGCCCGAGCAGCCAGCTCCAGCCTTCCCGTGCGGCCAGCACGGTCACAAAGGCAGAGAGAAACAAGAGGATAACCTGGAAATCCAACTTGTGTACTTAGCAAACTGATTATTTATTTTCCTGCGCTATGGATGCCTCTGCCCCTGTCAAAGCCAAGGTGTTAAATTTTCACAGTGTATTATAAATCATATACAAAAAGAAGAAAAGCAGTGACCTTGTGTGGTGTGAAGAGAACAGGTTTTGGGGGAATAAAATGAAACCGAGGCCAGAGCAAAGGCTCGGCACTCCCCCCTCAGTTCATAAGTGCATCATGGACTCGAACTCGTCGATCCGCTGCTTGGTGTTTCCTTTGCGGATCCTCCGGTACGAGATGGTGTTGTACCTGGAGTAGCTGTGTCTGGAGATGTCGTTCTTCTTCCCCAGGCCGGGCTGCTCGCCGCCTTTCCCCAGCGGGGAGTTGCGCTCGGGGCTGCCCGGGGGCGATGCCTGCTTGTCGGGCTGCTGCCGGCCGGGCCCCTCGCTGTTCTCCTTCTTGATTTCAATCACCTGAACCTCATCTTCCTCCGTGTCCTGCTCCTCCTCTTCCTCCTCCGCCTCCTCCGCATTCCCTCGGGGCTCGGCGCTGCCCGGCGGGGTCTCCGTGCCCGCTGTGCCACCCGGCCCTGCGCGACACCGGGGACACAGGGACTGCGGGTGGGGGACAGCACCGGCTCCTGTCCCCAAATTCAACACCGAGGACACAGGGACTGAGGGTGAGTGGACAACACGAGCTCCTGTCCCCAAACTCGCCATCCCTGGCATAACACGGCCAGGACGGACCCCAGCACCAGGGCAGCCTGGGGACACTCAGGGGACACTCCCTGGGCTCCTAAAATCATCCCTTGATCTTTTTACTGCGAAAGGGAAGGGAAGGGGAAGGGAAGGGGAAGGGAAGGGGAAGGGAAGGGGGAAAGGAGCCGTTCTGCTCGCAGTGCCCGGCTGTGCCCCCGTGGGACGTGTCCCTGGCTCAGCAGTGGCCACCCCGGCTGCGGTGGCCATCTCCCATTTGCCCTGTTTGGCACGTCTCTGCAGTTAATGATGCCTTAGTGTCGCAACAAATGGTCTATTCAAGGTTTTGCCTGTGGGGTCCAGAGTATTAATTAGACTAAATTGGTTGGGTACTAAAAAGCTGCCTGCAATTTCGAGATAAAGTGCTGTGGTTGCAGGGCGGGTGCAGGGGGCCCATGAGAGATCCTTTAATAGGTTTTATTGTGTGCTCCTAAAGCAGCACAGCTGGAATATGGATGTCAGCTCTACGTGGGAAAGCCTCCACCGCTATTCACGTCCTCACAGCCTCGGCAGTTGCTATGAAATATTAATTTGCCCATGACAAATGTTCGGATATTTTTCCTTTTGTTAATGGAAGCAGGCTTTGCTTGCAGGGCACAGCCCATGGCTCATTCAGAGCTCACTTCAAAGCTCAGGGCAGAGCATCACCAGCAGCTCCTGGTCCAGCCACCCTCGTCCCACCACTGCCAAAGCCAAGGAGACAGGAGAGCCAGTGGTAGGAGATGAGGACAGGAATAAAGCCCAGAGCCCCCCTTGGAGAGAAGTGGCTGTTCTGCTTTAGTAACACACCACAGAATATTCCTATTTTTGGAGAGGTGGCTGCAGTTTGCACAGTGAATTAGATATCTTCAGTTCTGTATATACTCAGTACATTTTTAACTATGACCAGGATGGCAGTGACCCCCCTGCAGCCCTGCTCACCACAGGAGGTGGCTGAGGCTCCAGCCTTGGCTCCTGCTCATCTCCACCATTTTCACCCAGAAACGAGCAGAGCAAGACCCAGGAGCAGGAGTTCAGGAGAGAAATTTTATGTGGCTACTTGGGCATTGGGGATTCAACACGTGGTGAATCAGGCAGGAAAAGAATTTAGGTTTTGTCACCACCAGCAGCCTCACGAGGTTCTCCCCTGAGCATGCAGCAGAAGATGGAGTGTCCCCCAACCTCATGAGGCTGTCGGGGGCTCCTGGCTGAAGATTCCACGATGCTTGAACACCCCCTGGTCAACGAGATACAAAACCTCCGGAAGGAAGGTACCAGCTGTGGTTTCTACGGTGCAGCAACTCACAGGTGAGAAATGAGTCACCGCTCTCTGGAACAGAAGGGTCTGACCCAGTTAAACAAAAATAATAACCACCTGCACTCTTTGCTACACACCAGGGAAACCCCACATCAGATGGCATCTTGCATTACCTTCCCCCGATCCCTGGCCATTGGTCCCTGTGTCCTGGATATCCGCTGCTCCCTGCTGTAGTGTCCCAACGTTCTCCTCTCGCTTTTCTTTGGGAAACACAAAGCACAAGACATGGGCTGATGGAGCAATTAGCGATGACAATCAGGTTTTAATGGCTGCAGATCAGCAGATTTTCAAAGCAGATTTAGAATTGCTCATTTCTTTAGTTATGAGCTTTTGGTTGCATCCCTCAAATGTGTCCCAGATTCTGAAATACTCCCAGTCGCTGTTACAGCGACCTCAGATTAGGAATTTTGGCAAAGACACAGCACATCCCGTTATTCATCAGGCTACAGATAAACCAGAACTTTTCTCTCCCAACACTCAGAGACAGGCAGCCCCGAACGATACCTTGGCATCGCTTCTCTCCAGCAGAACTCTCAGGAGTGATGTCCTCTGCCAAGGAGTTTCTAGTTTCCTCCGGACTTTCCTTTGCAGGTGAAGTGTCAGGACTCGTGTCCGCATTTGCGTACGGGACTGTCCCAACAGATTTTGGAATTTCTTCGATGCCGCCGCTGATCTGGAGCGGGCCGTGCCCCGGGGGAAGGCTCCCGTTGCACGCCGGCATGGTGGCAGCAGCTGGCACTTCTTCTGTCATGCTGAGGGCCGTGCCGTGCCCCTGCCCGGGCCCTGCTCCTGCCCCGGGGTGGGCAGCTGCTCGTCACCCCTCCGCCCCGGGGGTGTCCCCTGCGCGAGTGGCCCTGGCGCGTCCCCGCTGCCCAGCCCGCACCATCCGCTGTGCCCAGGGCTCGCCAGCCCAATCTGCGCCTCCCCTGTGGCCCAGGCTCTGCCCGTTGCATAATTAAGTGCACCATTATAATTTACATAAACAAACAATCTGAAGCAAGGAAGCTTTTGTGCCGGCCCGGAGAGCGGGGCCGTGGGCATGTCAGCGCCGCGGGAATAAACAGGAGTTTGTGCTCTGGGCACAATGGCTCTTTGTGTCCCCGCTGGGCACAGGCACAGCCTTTGTTCTGACCCCTAATCCCCGCAGGGTGACCACCTTCCCCAGAGCTGCCACCTAACCCGCTTAACATTCCCCACAGGGATTGCCGTGGAACCTCTGGGGAACCTCGCTGGGGATGAGCCTGGCCATGGATAAACCTGGAGAGGGATGAACCTCAACATGGATAAACCTCGCTGGGGATAAACCTGGCCAGAGATGAACCTCAACATGGATAAACCTCGCTGGGGATGAACCTGGGCATGGATAAACCTGGAGAGGGATGAACCTCAACATGGATAAACCTCGCTAGGGATGAGCCTGGCCAGGGATGAACCTGAGTGTGGATAAACCTCAGCATGGATAAACCTGGCCAGGGATGAACCTCAACATGGATAAACCTGAGTGTGGGATAAAGCTGGAGAGGGATGAACCTCAACATGGATAAACCCAGCCAGGGATGAACCTCACCAGGGATGAACTTGGCCATGGATGAACTGGAGTGTGGATAAACCCAGCCAGGGATGAATCTCACCATGGATAAACCTCAGTGTGGATAAACCCGGTCAGGGATGAACCTGGCTATGGATAAACCCAACCAGAGAAAAAACTGGCCATGGATAAACTTCAGTGAACCATTCCATGATTCTCTCAGACCTAAGGCTGGCAGGATCGACACTGGAGAGTTTTGCAGAGGGAAGCTGGAGAAGCACCCGAGCAGCACTGGGGCATTTCTGACCACAACTGAACTCGTCTCAACCCTGGTGCCCAAAGCCAGGCTTACGTAACAGTGTAATCTCCTGCTGTGAATGACATTCTGTGTTTGTACAAACATTTCTGGTGTCTTTGGGCTTTAGCGTTTGGAAATCCTCTTGTGGAGTTCAGCCCCTGATTAGAAATGGACCCAAAGACTTTCCACTGCTTCTATCCATCTCTTGGGTTTGTGTCTCTAAATCAACCAGTTTTCATTATTGTTTTAAAATGAGTTTGGTGTGATTGATTTATGAAATCCATCCTTTGCTGGAAAGCTTTGTCCAAGAAAAGTGAACAGTAAGGTTTGAACCTGAGCTGACAACGTGCAGAGATTGGTGCCCTCAGGGGGAGAGGCTGAGTGCCCAGCAAGGCCTGGTGACTGGAGAGGAGAAGGTTCCCTTCTATTATCACAGAATCACAGAACCATTTGGGCTGCCCAGCACCTCCTCAGGACTGCAGAAGGAAAAGGCAGCTCTGGGCCCTTCCCACCACGGGCAGCTGTTTGCAAACAGCTGGGCAAAACCAACTCTCAAGGGCAGGGAAACTTTCCTTCTAACCTCAGGGGGTGAATTGCTGCCTCTTCAAGCTTTTAAAAATGAAAAAGCTCTGTTCTGTCCAGTCTGGTGTGACACAGCCACAGCTGGATGTGGCAGCACCAACAGCAGCTGGCCCATGCCAGGGGCACCGGACTCACTCCTGGCTCTGTCTAAAGTGTGAGTGCCCTTGCCTCGAGGCGCTGGCAGGCCAGACCCAGCTGCCCTCGATAACCACGGGTGTGACCTTCAGCTCAGAGCCGTGAGAGCCGGCTGTGACCACAGGGGAACAGAGCCCGGGCAGCCGCGGGGGCGAGGAAGTGCTGGGTGTGGCTACAGGAACCAGCCCAGCAGAACAGCGGGGGGAAGGCAGCGCCAGCATCCCTGGGACAGGATGGCAGCACCAGGGACAGGATGGCAGCGCCAGCATCCCTGGGACAGGATGGCAGCACCAGGGACAGGATGGCAGCACCAACATCCCTGGGACAGGATGGCAGCACCAGGGACAGGATGGCAGCACCAACATCCCTGGGACAGGATGGCAGCACCAGGGACAGGATGGCAGCGCCAACATCCCTGGGACAGGATGGCAGCACCAGGGACATGATGGCAGCACCAACATCCCTGGGACAGGATGGCAGCGCCAGCATCCCTGGGACAGGATGGCAGCACCAGGGACAGGATGGCAGCACCAACATCCCTGGGACAGGATGGCAGCACCAGGGACAGGATGGCAGCACCAACATCCCTGACTCAGGGATGCAGGATGGCAGGACCTGGTGGGAGGGTCAGGGCACTGGGCAGCGCTCAGCCGAGCACTTTAGTCCCCTTAGGAGGTCAGGCTCTGCAGCATTCATTAAATTCATTGAAATGTTCGGTTTAAACTCCAATTGCATTCATCGAGGACCAGCTGCATTTTCCTCTGCAGTAAACTTGTGTTATTAAACTCTTTAAAAAATTCCAAGTTGCAAATCCTGTTTTTCACAATCCTCAGCCCCTGGGGGATAAGCAGAGGAAAGGTTCCATTGGTTGTTGGGAGCTCTCCAACCCCTCTGTGATCAGTAGGACACCTCTGCTGCTGGAGCTCCAGAGCACATGGAGCAGAGCCCCAGCCCTGGTGCCACTGTCCCGTGCTGCCTGTACACCCACCCTCCACCTGCCCCACTCCCAGCAGGACCCACCCAAAGTGCTCCCTGCAAGGAGAAATGCCATTTTTAAAAGCTGTTGTGGTTGTTTTACTTTCTGAGCACTTTGGCTGCCTGTGAGCTCCCTCCTCCCCCAGGTTGGGGCACAGCAGAGCTCGGTGCGTGTCACCACATCCTGTTTGTGATGGTGCCTGAGATCGTGTCATGTTGTCTTCTTGTAGCACCCAAAGTGTGCTCTCACCCTGCTGGGAGAGCATCCCTTCTTCACTCTGCAGCCTGTGGGGTGCTCAGGCTCCTGCAGCCTCCCCACACTCACAGGAAGTTACTCTGTCTCAAACTCTGGCACGTTAACCCTTCATGCCAAAAGGAATCACACCTCTGGACTGTAAACTGCAATAATTCATGGTCCCTTTCTCAGTGCTGGAGCTGTTGGAGCTGTCCATTCCCTTTGGGCACCACAACAACTTTTTCTGTCCTCGGCTGCTTTTGGACACCCCAACATCTGCCTTTAACTCAACATTTTGGCCAAACAGAAACAATCTCTGATTTTTTTTTTCTCCTTTCAACTGGTGTTACTGGTAATGAAAAGTAGAACTATATTTTGAGACAGCAAATCATGGGCAAAAATATTGGTGCCTAGTGACAAGCTCCAGAGCCAGAACAGCACCTGAAATGCCCCAGCCTGGACTGGGGATGGACTTGGACTCCAGGTGGGTATTGGAGCAGAACCTCCTCCAGCACAGAGGCTGGAGAGGACCCTGGACTGAACTGCAGACACTCAATGCAGCAGCATGGACAGGACATCACCCCCATGTACAAACCATGTGAGCTCTTCTCCTGACTCCCCTCCAGCCCCCCGACCTTCCTCCAGCCCCCCTGACCTTCCTCCAGCCCCCTGACCTTCCTCCAGCCCCCTGACCTTCCTCCAGCCCTCCTGACCTTCCTCCAGCCTTCCTGACCTTCCTCCAGCCCCCTGACCTTCCTCCAGCCCCCTGACCTTCCTCCAGCCCCCCTGACCTTCCTCCAGCCCTCCTGACCTTCCTCCAGCCTTCCTGACCTTCCTCCAGCCCCCCTGACCTTCCTCCAGCCCCCTGACCTTCCTCCAGTCCCCTGACCTTCCTCCAGCCTTCCTGACCTTCCTCCAGCCCCCTGACCTTCCACCAGCCCCCTGACCTTCCTCCAGCCCCCCTGACCTTCCACCAGCCCCCTGACCTTCCTCCATGTCCCCTGACCTTCCTCCAGCCCCCTGACCTTCCTCCAGTCCCCTGACCTCCCTCCATGTCCCCTGACTTCCCTCCAGCTTTCCCTGAGCTGTGCTGTATTTCCAGCTACTTCATCCTTTCCACAGAAACTACAGAGGCCAGTGCTGACTCTTCTGTTTTAGAAATGTTCATGAATTAGAGAAGTTTTGGGAACAGATTGTTTTTGTTTGGAGCTCATCTGGAGGGAAGCTATTGGATTTAGCCTGTGGTCTCTGGGAAACCCTGGCACAATGGTACCCATGGGTACAACTGCACAGGCTGCCCAGGCAACAGGCAAATGAATCACACAGGGTCTTTGAATTATATTTAAAATCTTCCAGTTGTATTTGAAAAATATCATTAGACTGCTCAGGCTGAACAAACAGCCTGTTTCTATATACTGAGAGGGAGCAAAATTTCTCTTTTTCTTCACATCTGTGCTCATGGTTATTAAACCCCACTTCACACAAGGTGATCCTTCCTGCTGGGGCCTTCTGGAGAGATGTGAGCAGGGGTGGAGTGCTGAGAGCAGTGGAACACGGACCAAGGGCAGCTCCTGCAGCCCCTGGGGCACTGGTGGGCAGGTCCCCAGCACAGCACTCCAGGAGAGCGCCTGAGTGTCACCAACCTGCCAGTGCAGAGCCATCACTGCTCACCCCTGGACAGCCCCCTGCTCATCCTGCTCATCCCTGGACAGCCCCCTGCTCATCCTGTTCATCCCTGCAGGACATCCCCCTGTTCATCCCTGCAGGACATCCCCCTGCTCACCCTTGCAGGACAGCCCTTTGCCTTTTCCTCTCTTGCCTTAGAGAGGTCAGACCTGTGGGACACACAGAGCTGCTCCAGTGTCACAGGCACCACTGGCACTCCAGCACTGGCTCTGCAGAAGAGTCAGGGGCCATGTGCATGCTCAGGAGGGTCCTTTCCACTCCAAATCCTCTGGGACGACACAGCTTGGCAAGACACGGAATATCAGCATCTGGCAGAGGCTGCAGCTGCTCAGATCAAGCCAGTGCTGGGTTATCACAGTCCGTACAACAGCTGCCAGGACCCAAACTGCCATTCCAGACACCACTGCCCAGGGGCTCTGTGCCATGTGCTCCAGGCTCCAGCCTCTTCCCAAGGGGACTCTGCAACTGGGTTTAGTAGAAGCACTCGTTTTATTAAAGACCTTTGGAAGACACTGACTCCAGGAACAGGAAATAAATAGCTATCAATTTCGCATTCAATTAAAAACTGTTATTAACAGTAAAGTTCGCTGAGGAAGTTCTGCAAAGGTTCTTCACATTTTGGAGTCACTCATTTTTCACGTTAATGAAGAGGTCCGCAGAGTGCTCTGATTAAAAATGAAAGTAATTACCACCCCAGAGCCGTGTGGATCTCATCAGCGCTGCTGTCTGGGGAGTGCCCCGCGGTGCCACCGTGCTGTACCCACGGTGTGCCCCAGTGAGTGACACCTGAGAGCCACGTGCAGGGCCCGACATCGAGGGCGACACCTGCGACATCAGACCCGGCTTTCTTCCTCTTCTACTGCCCGGTGAAAGCCTGGAATGAATTTGAGGAGGTGCTTCCGAACGCTGCCTCTCCTGCTCTTGCGCGGGAGGGTCCCGAAGCTGCTGGCCAGGCTGCTGCCCTCCCAGAGCGGGGACATGGAGCCGCTGCTGGCCAGGCTGATGCTGCGGTTCCTGCGCAGGGAGCTCCTGGCAGCGGCTCCGTCCCCATCCCTGGGGAACACACAATCGTCATCCATGCTGGACTGGCGGCTCAGGCTGTCTGCAGCCGAGTCCTCGAAGGCGCTGCCCTGGGAGAAGCTGTCCTCGCTGCCCACGGTCATGGAGCTGAGCCGGCTGCGGGAGCTGCTCTCGCTGGAGAAGCGCGGCTTGGCCGGGGAGAAGGGGCCTGGGGAGCTGCAGCCGCCGCCCGAGCCGGGCTCTGCCAGCTCCAGGGAGCCCAGCACGGCGTTGTCATTCACCTCGCCTGGAAGCAGGAGCCAGAAGAGCGGCGTTAGCCAGCACAGGGAAGGTCGTGGCCAGCCCCTTGGCACAGGCAGCAGCCCCTTCCCACGTGGGCAGCTAATCCTGGTTCCGAGGTGCTCCCTGCACCCCGGTCCCCGGGCACTCCATAAAAAACCCAACCCAGCCTCTTCCCCTTTTGCTAAGACCAGAATAAGAAGGGAAAACGTTTTACCACCCACATCAAGTCATGTCCCAGGACTGGTGCAAAGAGCCATTGGTCCAGCAGCAGCCCAGCCCTTTACCCTCGGGACAGAAGCGCCCCCGGCCCAGCCCCTCGCCTTCACTAGAGGGGAAAGGAAGCGGAGCGCGGTTTGCGGCACGTACCGTGCAGCAGGAGCCGCTCCCGGGCCAGCAGCGCCCGCAGCTCCCCCCACCGCTGGTGCAGCGCCTGCTGTGGGGACACGGAACAGCTCTGTCAGCCATGGAAGCACAAAGCACTCGTACGGAAAACTGTCTCTAAAAAGTGCAGTCACCCACAGGAAACACCCGCGTGTCCTGCTTTTACTCAGACAATTTTCCCAGAGTAGCAAATTTCTGCCAGAAAACACAAGTCTGCTCATGCTTGGGGATGCTCTGGCCACATCCAGGTAGGGAAAGGAGCAGCCTGGAACCTGGAGGGCACGGACCCCACCTTCACCCAGCTGGGGCAATGCTCTTCTGCATTTCCAGTGCTCTTCTGCAGCCCTGCCCAGCTCTGGAGCACCCAGCAGGACCAGGCACCCTACTCCTCCTCACAGCGTGGTGTGGGAATGGCAAAGCCACCACCCCTATGGCACAGCCACCACCCCTATGGCACAGCCACCACCCCTATGGCACAGCCACCACCCCTATGGCACAGCCACCACCCCTATGGCACAGCCACCATCCCTATGGCACAGCCACCACCCCTATGGCACAGCCACCATCCCTGCAACACAGCCACCACCCCTATGGCACAGCCACCACCCCTGTGGCACAGTCACCACCCCTATGGCACAGTCACCACCCCTATGGCACAGCCACCATCCCTGTGGCACAGCCACCACCCCTATGGCACAGCCACCACCCCTGTGGCACAGCCACCACCCCTATGGCACAGCCACCACCCCTATGGCACAGCCACCACCCCTGTGGCACAGCCACCATCCCTGTGGCACAGCCACCACCCCTATGGCACAGCCACCACCCCTGTGGCACAGCCACCATCCCTGTGGCACAGCCACCACCCCTATGGCACAGCCACCACCCCTATGGCACAGCCACCATCCCTATGGCACAGCCACCACCCCTATGGCACAGCCACCACCCCTGTGGCACAGCCACCATCCCTGTGGCACAGCCACCACCCCTATGGCACAGCCACCATCCCTATGGCACAGCCACCATCCCTGTGGCACAGCCACCACCCCTGTGGCACAGCCACCACCCCTATGGCACAGCCACCATCCCTGTGGCACAGCCACCATCCCTATGGCACAGCCACCACCCCTATGGCACAGCCACCATCCCTGTGGCACAGTCACCACCCCTATGGCACAGCCACCATCCCTGTGGCACAGTCACCATCCCTGTGGCACAGCCACCATCCCTGTGGCACAGCCACCATCCCTGTGGCACAGTCACCACCCCTGCCTGTGCTGGGAACAGCACCTGGAAACCCTGACAGCCCCCAGGCCATCCAACTCACAGCAAGGCTTTTCTCCCTCTGCTGCAGGGCAGCTCTTGGGGTAAAATCCACCCCTGCAGAGCTGATTAAAAACACAACCAGGTGAGGCTGTGCCTGGGGACAGCCACAGGACGCACCTGCCCACCAGTCCTAGGAACTCTGTGCAGCTGGACATTCCTACACCCAAACTGACCAGCCTGAGCTCACCTGGCATTGTGACCACATTTCTCCTCTATTCCTGGTTTCCAAAATATCATATCAGAGGGACCAGGGCTGGGGGTGCTGGCAGCAGGGAGCCCATGGGTGCCACCCCCTGTCCCACGGACACCCCCCTGCCCCCATCAGCAGTGAGCCCACTGCTCCATCTCCATTTGACACTGGAACAGCTAATCCATCATGTTACCTTGAGAGCCTGCAGTTTGGTCTCCAGCTCCATTTTCCTCAGGAGCAAGGCCTCATTGACAGTCTCTAACCTGTGGGAACAGGTGATGCTGGCCCTGGGCCCTTCCAGCCCTGCCCTTGGGATTTCTGCAGGGCTGTGGGCAGCATGATTCAGGGGCAGAGGATATTGGGCCAAACCCCATCTGAGGGACAGACACCCACCTCAAGTAATTCCCTGAAGACTTTATCAAGTCCACGATTTGCTTGTGACCAAAGCCCTCGATGCTCACACCGTTGATGCTGGTGAGGATGTCCCCTGGCAGAGACACAGAGTGAGCACCTGGGCACACCTGCACTGCCCCACAGGAAGAGCAGGGAGGAGCACCGGGCTCCCAGCCAGGACAACCCACGGGGAGTTACCAGTCTGCAGGCCAGAGAGATGGGCAGGGCTTTCCGCTTGGATTCTGCAGACACAAGTGCACACCTCCAGGGAGAAATCATTCTGGTGTGGAAACCTGATAGTCTGTCAACACCAAAGGGACAGAGTTACCAGTCCTGGAGCCAGGAAACCCAGTTAAAATTCAGTGCTTTTTCAATCAGAAGATGAGCAGAGTACATTACACACAAGTGAGACCAAAATGCTATAACCCAACAATTAAACATGCATTTGTACAGCAAAAACACTAGACACCTGACGGGTGCCTGTACACTGGGTTTGGGGGAAAAGCAAACAAACAAACCTAGTTTTAAAGCAAGCTGGTTATTCAGTATTAAAAACTCTGTTACTTCAACCAAGATAATGTCAGCATGGGTGGGAATGGCTTTCTGGAAAGATGTCTCATGTTCCCAGGGGAACAGGATGGGTGGGACTGGGGCTTTTCAAGGCATTGACTCCTGTTCATTGGGAATGCTGTGGGGAGTCAGCTGCTGCTACCAGACAGCTCAGTTTGCATGGGGACTGAAAAAACACAATTTAAACTTTTGTTCTTCTGGCCTCTGAAACTCGTCACCCACACACATTGCCACACTCCTCAAAGTGCTTTTTATTATCGACTTACGCATTTAACTAAACATTAAGTAACTCTAATTACTCTAAATCCCTCGTGTGGTTATGGGTGCTGACAAAAATTCAGAAAAATGCAAAATCCGATGCTGCAGCCCATCCGGATCCTGTGACAGCAGGAAACGTTTTCTGGCGACATGCAAAAACCACATCTGCTTCCTGGAAACCTGCCACTGCCACTTGTAACCCAGAGAGCTCGCACTGGATTCCCAAATTCTCAGCCAGTGTGGAACAAAGGGATGGAGGCTGGGGAAGTTCAGGGCTCATCTGGCCAAATCCCCCCAGTGATTCCACCTTTGGGCTCCCTGTAAAATTCCTGCTGAAACCGAGAGTGACGAGCGAAGAATGAGCTCCCTGCAGATGTAGACCTGCAGTTTCACATCATCTTATTCTGCTTTGCCTAAATTTATCTCCTAGTGATGAAACCACAGCTTCTAAGCATCCTCAGTAGCTGACAGATGCTGCCTTTCTGCAGCCCAGACTTTCTATGAAGTGCTCACTCTGAATGTGTGTTCAGGAAGAAAACGTGCCAAGAACAATTATTTTTAATCAGAATGCCACGTATAATGAAAATCTGCCCTGACAATTTACACAAAAGCCCAATAATTGACTCAATTCTCCTCCCTTCTGAAAGCTCTCCTCTGTTCACGAGCTGAGCGCTGACCCCCTCATTAGTCACAGACCCAAATTGGGCAAAGTTAAGCTTTTCCTAATACACTAATTTCACAGAAAATACTTTTTCCCTTTGTGTGCAGAGAGAAGAAAGCACTTTGAAAGTGCCCTGCTGCTGGCAGGCAGATCCCTCTGCTCCCAAACTACAT
The DNA here is from genome assembly GCA_037013685.1 of Acridotheres tristis. Lineage (NCBI taxonomy): Eukaryota > Metazoa > Chordata > Aves > Passeriformes > Sturnidae > Acridotheres > Acridotheres tristis. The sequence goes on from CM072894.1 coordinate 37,518,972, forward strand.
CCCTTTATTCCTGGCATCATTTTTTAACTCTAGACAGGATTTTAGCAGACCTGCTGATTAGGAGTTACCCAAAAACCCACAAACATAAAATCTCCCACTAGCAGCACTCCTGGTAACACTCTGGGTCTCCTACTTGATGACTTCCTGACTTCTACACCAAACAGAATCTCTTCCTATGTGATTTAACTCCTGCCTCAAAAGTCATGCTTAGCAGGTATTTATGGAAAAATATCCCACTATTGTACATGTTCTTCAAAAGTACCTATCTCTCTGTGCATATTAAAGGTGTTAGCAAAACACCAGTATAAGGTAATTTTTAGGAGAGGTTTTGATCTCTTTCATTTGAAAATATTCTCATATGCAATTCTCCCCAAAACATTCACTTATGGAGGTAAGAAGGCACTGTCATCGCCTCATATTTGGATTTGGATGGGATTTCTCCTACATTCAACACTCTAACTTGTGAGAAGGCCAGAAATTCTCATCTGTGACCTTCACTGTGAAAAAACCCTCAGAGAAACATCCCTGTCTCGTGTGAGTGCTGTAAGCTCTTCAAATTCCACAGGCTCTGACAGACACCTTCCTCTGCTCTGGCCTGCCTTAACCTGATTTTGAGGATATGACACTTCAGACTCTGCACCACATTTTGTTTTCACTGAACCAACTTGTCATGTAAGTCTTACCTGGATTTCAAACCCAAACGTCTCTTTATCTTCTTTCAATATAGCAACGAGGTGCCTGCACGAGGAGCACACACAGTTCCATGGGGATTGCTCTTGTGGGACTGCATTTCCACCCAAAACTGTGGGGTGTCCCCCACGGTCCCTCCCTGTGCCTGTGGGGTGTCACAATGCCATGGGGTGTCACAATGCCATGGGGTGTCACCGTGCCATCCTTTCCTGTGCCCCTGGGGTGTCACCACGTCACGGGGTGTCACCACACTGTCCCTCCCTGTGCCCCTGGGGTGTCACCACGCCACCCCTCCCATGGTGGTGCTGCCTCTTCCCCTGCTCAAGCCAAAGGTCACAAGTGCACCTGCCTGTCCCAGGTGCTGGTACCACTCTCTGCCCTGCACCCCGATCCCACTTGGACTGGCACAATTCCTGGGATGCACATTTCATCAGAATAAGCCAGGACAGTGACTCTAGAATCACAGAATCCTACAATCATACCTTTGTGGCTTGGAGGAGTCGTCCAAGGAGCTGGATCGGGCCAAGGTGAGCTGTGAGCAGAAACAGGAGAGGAAAGGCATCAGTAGGTTTGTGGTTCTTTGAGGTACACAGATAAAACCAGCAGTTTAGAGAACTAAAAACAGCTGCTGGCATCCCACCAGCACCTTCACCAACACAACTCTGCCTCGGTCAAAAGAGAGCTTGACCTTCCTGACCAGAAGGAAAAGCATCTGCAGGTCAAACCCTCTTGTCAGGTGCTGGTGGTGAGCTCAGAGCACAAATCACATCTCTGGTGTGCCAAGAGCTCGTCTCACTTTTGTCCCTTTCCTCTAAAATTCTCTGAGTATTTATAAATGGAACACCTGCCAGGAGAGGCACAAAGCACCCCCAAGGCAGAGCCAGGGGGTGTAAAGAGCCAGGTCGGTGTAAAAATGGATCCTTCCCATAGAAGTGAACCATGAATAGGGGATTCCATCATCAGTGAGATGTTTGTAGTTAACACAGCTGATGGCTCAGCAGGATGGAATGGTGCCACAGCGTGACCTCCTACAGAAACAGCGACTTCATGGACGTGCACCTACTTGTAGAGGGACAAGGGGAGGAGACAGAGGCCATGGAAAATCCATCCGCGGGGAGAGGAGAGGGCTGACAGCAGGGCCACACCTGGGCGAGGGACCCCTGCTCTGGGGACAGTCCCTGCAGTGTGACCTGGGCCCTGATGGAACTCAGCTTTACCAGCCACAGCCACATCACAGCCTGGCAGTCACTGTCAGCCTCGCCCTGCCAGTGGCCACTGCCACACCGGGGCTGGCTCTGCACACCCAGGGCTCCCCCACAGCCCAGGGCTGGAAGCACCCGGCAGCACCCTCAGGAGAGGGTTCCATCACAGCCCAGGGCTGGAACCACCCGGCAGCACCCTCAGGAGAGGGTTCCATCACAGCCCAGGGCTGGAAGCACCCGGCAGCACCCTCAGGAGAGGGTTCCATCACAGCCCAGGGCTGGAAGCACCCGGCAGCAGCGCTCCCACCGCTGGCTCTGGCTCTCCCTTATCCCCTGACACAAGAAACAAGAAAAGGTTAAGGATCTTCTGCAGCCGAACAAAGCAAAGCCTTAAGCGCACAGACACTGCAGGCGATTTTCCTGGTTGTACTTTCAGATTATCACGTCTCACAGACACTTTCTGTCCAGGCTTCTTCGTGTCAGACCAATAGCCCAGAGCTGGAAGTGCTCAGCTGTGGATTTATGGCCACAGTTGTGTGGGAATCCCGTGGTGCTGCCCTGTGCTGCTTTGGGGGAAAGCCCAGCCCAGCAGCCCCACAGCTGCACAGAAACACCCCCAAACCCATGGGAATGGATCCTGGTGGGCGCTTTCTGCCAGCCTGGCAGGCAGAGGGCAGCCAGGCCACCCGACTGAGGTAAATGCACATTTGGAGGAGCTCCCAGAGAACACAAACCCTCCCTGGCTCCCAGCAGGGCTGGAAATGGAGAGGAGCTGGGCCGGGGCCGGATCTCCGCTGCCGCCGCCCTCCGCAGCCCGAGCATCCCTCGCAGCGCCTCCCGCACTGCCAAAACTCCTCTGCCATCCCCAAACGCGGCCCGGCTGAGGCGCCCTGAGGGCGGTCACCCTTCCAGCACCCCGCCAGGAGCACGGCGAGCCCGAGGGTCCGTGTGGAGCCCCTCCCTGCCCGTACCTGCCTGCGCCCGCGGGGCAGCGTGCCCACCGTGCTGGCCAGGTGCTGCATCCTCCTGCCGTCCATCGGCAGCGCCTGCTCGCCGCCCACAGGGCTGGGGCTGGGCTGCAGGAGCCGCCGCAGGGCCATGGCCAGGCCCGGGGGCCAGGGGCTCAGGGCTCAGGGCGAGCGCTGTGCCATGGCCGGGCTGCCACGCTCCGGCAAGGGCGAGAGCCGAGAGCGGAAGGGCCGCCACGTGATGTGTGGTTTAGGTGCGAGTTACACAAATCCCTCCTAGCAGAGCCCCAGGCTCTCGGTGTGCCTTGTGCTCACACGGCAGTTAAGAATCAGCCTTGGCACTTACAGAAATCTGCTTAATTTTTCCATTCCTGCACACAGTTCTCAGCGCAGCTGCTGCTTTGCCAGGATTTGTCCTTACAGCCCTGCCTGCCTCGGGCACTCACCTGACCTCAGCCTGCTCAAACTCTGACTTGCTCGGCATCCCTGGCATCCCTCCACTCACCTTTGGCAAAGATGGGGAAATAGCATTGCCTTTGGCTAATGGTGCCCGTGCAGGGCCTGCAGCTGCAGAGAGGGAAACAAGAGCTGAAGGCAAGCGGCAGGAGCTGGAAGTGTGGCAGAGCGAGGGCAGGACAGTGCCCTCAGCTCAGCACTCGGGCCCCCAAGGGACCAAGGGGTTCCCTGGCACGGCAGGTCTGGGCACACACAGCAAAGGCCATGCACAGTGTCCAGGACAGGGCACAAGGGGCTGCTGTGGCAGAGCTGGGACAGGCATGGTGCCAGGGAGAGCCCTGGCCAGGTGTCATCCCTGCACCTTTCCTGGGTGGCCAGAACTCGGGCAAGATTTATGACTCTGAGAACTTCTGTCTGGGATGGTTTTTCTCTCGTTATTACCTGCCCTGCTGTTATTTCAACGTGGCTTTGAGGCCTCCTATTTGAACCATCATTCAGCCTTCAGATTCCCTGCTCCTGGATGTGATGGAGAAGCACGGGAAGCAGCCCATTGCCACTGCAGGGGATCCCTTCTTTGCCCTGGATGGCTGAAGTGTCAGTACATCCCCATCCTGAACCTTCATCCCTCAAAAGCCTGCACCTCCGACAGAGAAACAGCCTGTCAGGAAACATCTGGTCCTCCCACCCAGGAGGGCCGGTGGCTGCTCTGTGACGAGTGCCTGCGGTCCCTGTGCCTCTCCTGGCGGACAGACAGCGACAGGGAAGTGCTGCACACCACAGCAGCACCGCAACACCGGATTTAGATGTCTGTCCTTCACCTCCGAGTTCCTTGTGGGAACCCCTCCGAGTTCCGGGAAAGAAAAAATATGTTTAAAAAGCACAGCAGGCAAGAGGGAAAGCTCTCCCCCTTTTCCTGAGAAAGCTGTCTGAGCCCCCGGTGTCATCTGCTCACTTGCCAAGGCACACTGAGAGCGCGGGGAGCTGGTGACTCAAAGCCTCTTCCCCTTTTCCTGCTCACGGTCACCCACCACGCTTGAAAACAAAGCGCGTTTCGGTTCCTGCGGCAGCCCTTTCTGACGTTCCTGAAACCCGGTGACTCATCTGCAAACAAGCTGAGGGCACAAATAAACGACACCTCTCATCAGAGCACAGAGAGGGAGCTTGGTGCGAGCGGCCGCAGCAGCCCCGCCACCCTCTGCTGCCCTGCGCCCCACACCCCCAGCAGGTACCCCACACCCCCAGCAGGTACCCCACACCCCCAGCAGGTACCCCACACCTCCGGCAGGTACCCCACACCTCCCGGCAGGTACCCCACACCCCCAGCAGGTACCCCACACCTCCGGCAGGTACCCCACACCTCCCGGCAGGTACCCCACACCTCCCGGCAGGTACCCCACACCCCCGGCAGGTACCCCACACCTCCCGGCAGGTACCCCACACCCCCAGCAGGTACCCCACACCTCCCGGCAGGTACCCCACACCCTCAGCAGGTACCCCACACCTCCGGCAGGTACCCCACACCCCCAGCAGGTACCCCACACCCTCAGCAGGTACCCCACACCTCCGGCAGGTACCCCACACCTCCGGCAGGTACCCCACACCCCCCGCAGGCACCCCACACCCCCAGCAGGTACCCCACACCTCCCGGCAGGTACCCCACACCTCCGGCAGGTACCCCACACCCCCAGCAGGTACCCCACACCTCCGGCAGGTACCCCACACCCCCAGCAGGTACCCCACACCTCCCGGCAGGTAACCCACACCTCCCGGCAGGTACCCCACACCCCCAGCAGGTACCCCACACCCCCAGCAGGTACCCCACACCCCCCGGCAGGTACCCCACACCCCCGGCAGGTACCCCACACCTCCCGGCAGGTACCCCACACCTCCGGCAGGTACCCCACACCCCCAGCAGGTACCCCACACCCCCGGCAGGTACCCCACACCCCCCGGCACGCCCCCATCCATCCCAGCCCGGCTGCTCCTCCCTGCAGGGCTCAGAGCCGCCCGGAGCCGGGCCAGGGGCAGAGCGGAGCCCCGCAGTGCTCACACATGTCCGGGTGGATCACACGTGTCCAGGGAGCTCACACGTGTCTGGGGGGATCACACATGTCCAGGGAGCCCTGCAGGGACTCACACATGTCGGGATGCTCACACGTGTCCGGGATGCTCGCACGGCTGCCCTGCCCCATCCTCCTGCTGGTTCTGTGTCAGGGCTGGAGAGATGCGGAGCCTTCCTCCATCCCGGACTGCTCCACGCCCTGTCCTGCCCGGCTGGATCGCTTGCAGGATGGAGCCCTCGTGTCCCCGCGGCTGCAGGGCCTGCAGGGTTTCTGCCCACGAGCACCTTACCCGGGCAGAGGGAAGAAGGCATCCTCTGTGGGACACAGCCCTCGGGGCTCCTCTCTCAGCTGCCAGGTGCACACCCCTGGCTTCTGCGGAGCTGATTTACCGTGTAAGAAGAACGGAAGAGTTATCCCTTTCTCCGTCCCTCCCCGGAGCGGTGTGTGCCCAGCCCGGCGCTCGCTGCCCGGGGCCGGGGACAGGAGCGCCTCCCGCTCACAGCGGCTGCTCCACACAAATGTGCTGGAAAAGAGCATTTCCCGGGAGGCAGGCACTGCTCCGGCTGCTGGAGGAGCAGCACGCAGCTCTGTGTGACAGACAGACGGACAGACGGACAGACACGCACCCGGCACGGCCAGGGGATGGCAGCCGCTGCTCGCCCATGGCTGTGCTGCTCCACCGGGAGCGGAGCGGGGCTGAGCCACAGCCCCTGACACCTCCCTGGAGACCGACAGGGACCCGAGAGATCACGAGTGGTTGCTATAGTACAAAGGTCTTTTTAAGAGAAAAAAAAAAGCCCACGATATTCTTCAAAAGTTTCTTGGGTCACAGCATGGCAGATTTCATTTTGACATGCCTTAAGTTAAAATAAAGCCTGGCTTAAATTCCCAGATTATGTCAGGGGAATTTTCAAGCATACACACTCTAGAACTGAGGTGCTCAGGGTGTGCTGGTCCCAGATTTACAGCACTGAAAATCTCAATAGCTGGAAGGGCAGGATCAGGGAGTCTTGTATGAAAGGGAGCTCAGTGAGAGCTCACACTGCTGTGGGTGCAAGAGCCACGAGTGAAAGTTTCTACAAGTTAACACAGGCTCTGCCCTTCTCCCCTCACACGAAGAACATAAGAACAGTTTCAGGCCACAGGAACACGAGGGCACAGTATGCTGAATTTATTAAAATTGCCACGTTTTCCCCAAATCCGCATACAAAATACAACAGCTAAACCATTATTTACATCCAGGCAACTGCAATATCAAGCAATAACTTGAGCAATAGTTTTAAAAATAACTCTGCAGTGTACACAGATCAGATATTTCACAACATCAGGGCTGAAGTTAGCACTGCACCGCTATACTTAGTTCAGAAATATTACAGTGTCCCAGATAAAATACTAATGCTTCTTTTAAAAACAGACAACTCAGGAAGTGGTTTGCAGATTGACAAAACATGACAGGTTTTTCTTAGGGACTGGGAATCACAGCAGGCTTAGACACAATGTCATAGCTACATTCAAAATACATCTGGTCCATTTATGCCAAAAATACATTCAGTGTAAGTTACAATTTATTGCACATTTCTTATATTCTGTAGAAATATATTGTACCTCAACGCTTATTCCCTGTACATTCATAAATATTGTTCTGCCCGTCAGAGCAGAACACGGACATCTTTCCCTGGAAGCTGTGGGGGGATTGGTGTCCCTCAGCCTGTGGGGATGATCCCTGGGATCACAGACACAGCTTGCACAGCCAGAGGAGGGGACACGATTGCAGAGCTGCTGGGGCACACAGGTGCTGCCCAGGGCTCCCAAAGGACACCCCAGGGACACCCCAGGGACACCCCAGGGACATCCTCACAGACCCCACAGCAGGGAAGTTTGAGCCATAACACAAAACAAGACAAAAACGAGCTCGTGCCTCTCACCCTGTGCTCCCAAAGGAGGGCAGAGCCTGCACCCACCTGTGGCACCCAGCGTGGCCAGAGCCCTGCAGGGCCACCCCTGTCCCTGCCCTGGGACATGGTCCCCAGACAGACCCCAACACCTCCTCCCCGTGAGCAGGGGGAGCCGGGGACAGCCTCCAGCCCCTCCTTGGCACAGCAGCTCTGGGCAGGCGGGCACCGAGAAGAACTTGCCCTGCTCAGAGCCCAGACCCATTGTAGGGACTGGGAGTATTTCTAAACTAATTTATTTGTAATTCCTGAACCTAGTACCAAGCAAAGAGGTGACATAGCAGTGACTAAAATACTGCAGGGTTCTTTATATTGTCACTTGAGGAATGAGCTTGATTAAGTGCAAATTATAAAAGTAGGAAAGTGCAGAGGAGATTACAGCCTGAATTTCTAAAGGAGAGTCTGGGGGCAGCAGTTCAAGTAACACAAAAAAAAATTAGGTGCTACAGGAAACATTAATTAACTTTCCCTTTCAGTGTATAATCCCTACATTAAACTTTAGATTGTTATTAGAAGCAAATAATAAAATATTGATAACTGCCTCCAGTTAGAAGCATCAATTCAGAGAGGCTGAATGTGGTGACAGGTTTTGAACATCCTTGACCTTGAAAATTTTCATGAGTTTAAGAATTTGTGCTTTAAGTGAAGATTACCAGGAACATTGTAACCTCTGAGGAAACCTAAGCCTCTCTAAAGTGCACAGAAGCGTTTTGGCATAACCTCTGTGCTTAAATTAGAGCAGGACAAACCCACATGGAGGGGAAAGGCCACTAAAACAAGAGTTCTTTGGAGTTTTCCTAAAGGAGTGTAGAGTTTACAAACATTTCAGAGCTCAATACAACAACATCAGTCCCTTGGCTCAGTTACGTTCAGCTCTGGTTGATCAAATGTACATTCACTTCTCAACAAAAGAGAAAAGAAAACCAGTGCAAAAATACGGAGTTAGGTGAAAAGCCAGGGCAAACAGACCATAATGTCTGATGCCAAGTGATATGTCCAGGGAAAAGGTTAAAGCTTTTAAAAGCTGGAGGTTTAAGGGCTGGAGCTGTGACCTGTGTGAGGAGTAGCTGAGCCTGAGCATCCTCCATCCACGCTTCCCAGCCAGGCACCACGAGGGTCTCGTTCAAATTACTGGGCTGGTCAACCATTTTTAGAGACTCCAGGGGGGAAAACTGGAAACTGAAACTCTTTTCCCATTTAAAAAAATAAAGCTTTGATTCTTCCTTTCTAAGAAAAAAAAAAAATTAAAGTATGTTCTTGTACATACTACAAGAACAGATGCTGGATTTTAGGATTGCAAATTTTTTTTGATAGTCAAGACAGCACCAGGCTTTGGATCATGCAGTTGCCAAGATTAGCCCTCAAACAGCCAACAAAGTCACATCAGCGAGCCCCACGGGGTACTCATGTGGTTGAAGACATAAGAATTGAATCACAGAACCCCAGAATTATTTGGGTTGGGAGAGACCTTAAAGCTCGTCTCGTTTTATCTCCCTTCCCCCAGACCAGCCTGCTCCATCCAGTCTGCCGTGAATCTCTAAGACAACTCTGATTATATCTGAGAAACCACTGGGGAAAAGCGCGCCAGAGCTCCGGGAAACGCGGGGCACACAAAGCCCTGCGGCACCAGCAGTGGCTGCGCGCCGGGGTAAACTGCAGCAAAGGCTATTCACGGGAATCAGCAGCCACCAAACACCCTCAGTGTCCTGCGGGCCAGGACACCGGGGTGGGACCCGAGTGACGGTGGCACTGCTGACCACCGCACTCAGCAAAATTTAACACTTTCCTCCCAGAAATAGCTCCAGGCTAGAGATTTTGCCCCAAAGGCTGATCTGGCACACCGTGATCTGCCAGCAGCTGCCACGAGCTGCAGGGGCCACATCAGATTTCTGCAACGCTTTGCTATTCTGGAAACTTCTTTGGGATTCATTCCATGGGCCAGCTGGATTTAAAGAACCATAAGACTAAGAAATGTGTAATTTTGCCTATTAAAAATATTCCACATTCCAAATATGTGGGCTACGGAGTGGGCCAAAATTCACAAAAAGCCAGAACATTGTTGAATTTTAACACAACCCACTTTGCTGGCTTGTGATATTATGGAAACCTGATCAAAAATGTTAATATTCATCATTAGCCTGGTGCTGTTGCAGAATTCTGTAAGAAACCACTGAACAGGTTGCATTGGCTTTTGTTAAAGCTTCCCCCTAATATATCAAAAGGCACTAAAAAAGTGCTGCCAGTAATTGGAAAGACATTGCTAAAAATAAATATTTCGTTTAGGTAGAATTTCTCCCGTTCCATTCCTTCACAGCTAACAGAAAAGTATTGCCTCTGTTATTTTTCCTACTAACTGTTGAAAGGAAAACTTGTCCCTTGATTGATCTGTTCTATGAACAAAAGACTCAAATTTTAACCGTGATATTGTATGCAAAACTGGACAATAAAAATAAATGTTAATAGGGAACTGACTCATTTGTTCACACTTAGAGGAATTTTCATCTTTTCTAATTGCTTGGTTAATTATAAATATAGTAGTTCAAAATGCGTTTACTGACAACCCCTTTTCAGATCCCTGAAAAAAAAATAATAAAAAAAAAAGGTTGAAAAGCTGGGTTAATTTGGTCCTTTACTTGGTTTGAGGACAGAACACGAGGTTTGTCTCAAGCAGCCTTTGGCCAACACCAGACACTTCCAGGACGTTTGGGGTCTGACAAGATGAAAAGCACAACAGCAAAAAGTATTTTTACACTGTCATGATGCTTTAAGCTCCTTCCTGCCATTCACCGGTGCCTGATTTACCCAAAAAACCCAAAGCAAGTCACGGACTTGCTGTGTCAGCCCCGAGCTGCGGGTGCCGAGCGGCGCTCGGGGCCGGGCGCCGCAGCAGCGAGCGCATCACCTGAGGTAGAGCAGAAACAGAAATCCGATCACACGTGGGAGATGGAGGGCAGCACAGCCTCCCCGCGGCCCCGGGCAGCTCAGGCTTTGCAGTCCTCGGGCACGCAGAGCTGTGAGATTGTCTTCTTGACACGCAGCGCCGTGAGACGGGCGGCGCCGCTGGGGCGCCAGCACTCGCGCATCACCCGGCCCAGCACCCGCAGAGCCTGGGGAGAGACAGAAAAATGGGGTACAGACAGGGGCTGGGGTCAGAAATGGGGTACAGACAGGGGCTGGGGTCAGAAATGGGGTACAGACAGGGGCTGGGGTCAGAAATGGGGTACAGACAGGGGCTGAGGACAGAAATGGGGTACAGAGAGAGTGTGGGGTCAGAAATGGGGTACACACAGCACCTGGGGTCAGAAATGGGGTACAGAGAGGGGCAGGGGTCAGAAATGGGGTACAGTGAGGGGCAGGGGTCAGAAACGGGGTACAGACAGGGGCTGGGGTCAGAAATGGGGTACAGAAGAGGCTAGGGACAGGAATGGGGTACAGAGAGGGCTGGGGACAGGAACGGGGTACAAAGAGTGGCTGGGGTCAGAAATAGGGTACAGAGAGGGTACAGACGGCACCTGGGGTCAGAAATGGGGTACAGAGAGGGGCTGGGGACAGAAATGGGGTACAGACAGAGCCTGCAGGGGGGTAAAACAACACCCACGGGTACAAACAGGGTCTGCAGGGGGACAAAACCAGCCAGGGTACAACCATGGTGTCTGTGCGGGACAAGAACAGCACCTGGGGGTACAGTCAGTGTCTGCCGTGGGACAGACAACAGCCAGGGACACAACCACCACCCCCTGCTTCCCGGTTTTAATACAGAGAGATGAAGTGCAGCTCTCTGACACCGTGACACGACAGCAGCAGCATTAATTAATGTCCACCTTGGACAGCACTGAGCACTTGGTACAAAGAGTTTTCTCTGTATTGATCTGAAGGAGAACTAGACATCTGAAGCTCCTAAATTCAGGAGAAGCTGGGCATTGAGTGCCCTATCTCTCACTGAAAAGTTCTGTCTTAATTTCAAATTGGAAATACAAATAACAAAATAAAACCAGGAAAAAAAACCCTACAAAATAAACTTAGAATAAAGTAGAAAACTGCTTTTACCTCGCAGCTTTGCCACTGGTTTGGAATACTTGGTCTGAGCTTCTGTTCACAGACAACCCTTCTCATATCTTCTATGGAAGGATCAGAAGGCACGAGGTCGTAGTAAGGCAGCTGGTACTCCTCAGTGATTCCTGGGGAAGGGATATCGTGTAGGTGCCCACGGCAGGGAGTGGAAGGAGGAGAGCTCTGATGTCCCTTCCAACCCCAAGCCATCAGGGAGTGCAGGCAAAGGCCAAAGGCTCACCTCCCACAGAGCACCTCCGGGCCATCTCCCAGTACACCAGCCCCAGGGAGTAAATGTCTGCACGCTTGAAGGACTCGAAGATGTTCACGTTCATGGCATCCTCCAGGATCTCGGGGGCCATGTACCTTTGGGGCACACACGGTCAGTTTGCTGGGGCAGCTCCTACCAAAGGCCGTGCTGCCACCTGCCAGAGCCCTGTGACCCCTCGTGGTGCTGGCACTGTGTCCTGCCCAGCCCAGGGCTCCGGGGGTGACAGGGTGAGGGGCACAGGATGGGCAGAGAGCTCCATCCCACTGCAGTGACCCCCTGCTCACCCACCCCGAGGGGCTGCGGCCACCCCTGCCCCACGCCAGGGCACGGGGACGTCTCTGGTGGAGGGGAGGGCAGTGAGCGGCCACCCCAGGGAGCTGCCCGGCCTCACGCACCTCCTGGTGCCCACGCGGGGGTTCTGGGGGATGTCGATGGTGTTCAGCACCGAGTCGTGCTTCACCGCCAGCCCCAGGTCGGCGATGGCGCAGGTCTCGTTCCTCTTCACCAGGATGTTCTTGGATTTCAGGTCCCGGTGAGCGATCGCTGGCTTCCCTGTTCACAGCAAGAGAAACCGCCTCCAATTTTGATAACAACGGTGTGCATTTTAATATCGTGACCGGGGATGTAATAACAGTTTTATTCACTTTTGTTACTATTCCCTATAGAAATAGTAAAGTCTATTTTGAACCAAGTAAAGCTCTGCTAAATGTTGTCAACTTTGAAAGAAAACTTTGAGGCCATTTTTGTTTCAATATCTGTATTTCAGGAATAAAACACCAAAAGAGAAACTGGAAGTTCACCCTCCAAATTCATTTAGAAAATTATAGAGTCACTGAATGGATTGGGTCAGAAAAACCCTCTAAGCTCACCGAGTCCCACCATGCCTCAGCACTGACAAGGCCACCACTAACCCATGTCCCCAGGTGCCACATCCACACAGCTTGTTAAGGGATGGTGATCCCACCACTGCCCGGGGCAACCTGTGCCAGGGCTGGACAAACCTTCCCATGAAGAAATTTTTCTTAATTTTTCCTTCATTAACGCTCACTCCCCTTCAGCAGAGCTGCTCCTATTGGCATGTTCTTAAAGACATGGATAAAGTGGAAGTGGGAAGGGAACAGACTCTTCCCAGTCTGTACTGCACCACTCACCCTGCTCCCCTGGTGTTAACAGTTTGGAAAACACGATACCACATCACCCATAAATGTTTTTAAAAACACTGAAGCTCCTTAAAGTACTTGAATGAGAAGTGGGAGGGAAGCACTTGCCTTGTGTGCCAACGATCTCCATGTGCAGGTGGGCCAGGCCACTGGCCACGGACAGTGCCAGCCTGACCATGCCCTCCACGGTCACCGTGCCTCTGTTCAGGTAGTCAAACAGGGAGCCCTGCTCGTGGTACTCGGAGACAAGCCACAGCTGGGTCCAGGTCCCATTATCTAGCCAGAGGAAGCAGGAGGATTAAAAATATGAGCCAGGGAAAGCCTTCCCCTTTTTGGGGAATGCAAGGAAGGGAATGTGGCAGCTGGGGCACTGGGAGGAGCCCAGCTCAGGGCCCGGCTCAGAGGAGTGGGGGCAGTGAAAGCTGTGCTGAGACAGAGCCAGCCTTCAGTGAGTGTCATCATTTGGGACGGGAAGCGCCCTGAGACCACTGAGCCCATCCCAGCTCTGCCAAGGCCACCACACAGAGTCAGGGCATGATTTGGGCTGGAAAAGCTCCCTGAGGAGGCTGGACCCCAGGGTGCCGGGCTGCTCACCCTTGTTGTCAGCAGCAATGAAGCCCAGGATGTTCTCGTGCCTCAGCATGACCGTCTGGTAAATCTCTGCCTCCCGGAACCAGGACCGCTCGTCTCTGGAGGAGAAGATTTTCACAGCTACATCCTCCCCGCACCATTTCCCACGCCAGACTTCTCCAAAGCGTCCTTTCCCCACAATCTCCTGCAGGACAATGGTCCTTGCAATGGTTCTCTGCACCAGCAGAGGCAGACCTGGTAAAAAACAGAGACAGGCTCCTGTGAAACGGCTCAACCAGGACCTTCAAACCCCGGCACTGACCTTCCCCAGGGAGCCGCACTCACGGCTTTGCTTTCCAAGACTACCAAAGGAAAAACCTTTCCCAACCACTCCTCAAATCTGATTTTGGATGTACTTCCCACTGTCTTTACATAGAAAAAAACTTTTTAAAACCCCAGTAAAAATTTTAAAATTTGGCCTGAACTTCTCCATTTGGTTTGATACAGGCTTGCACCTGTCTTGCAGTCAATTAGCTGCTCTACTCTGGCTGAAATTTTTGAAAATAAAAGTAAATTATTATAGCAGCTCCACTGTGCTTTGCCAGCCACAAAACCTGCCTGGTTTGACTTGATTCTGTGTTTGTTGGAGACTTAAAACAAGGAAATTGTAATATTTTTTTCCTTTTCTTTTTTTTAATAACGGCAACCTTGATTTTGGCTGAAGCAAGAACAAATCACTCTGGTGCATGGGCCTCTGGCTCTGCTCAAGTCCAGCCCTGTCCTGACTCAGGGGTGGCTGGGAACAGTTAAAATTTTCAGCATAAATAAAGCCAAAGTCTGCTCATTAGAGCTGTGAAAAAGCACTAGGGAAGAACAACAACTTAATCCTCAGAGGAATGCAGCTCATGGAAATAAATTAAATTAGGCACCATTTGTACATTTTCCATTTACAAATAAAAGCAAGCATAGTTTACATACTTTTCAATAAGAGTTCTAGTGAGGGAAAGTTGGGCTACACATCCCACTGGTCAAATGAGCTGGCATTTGTGAATTCTCACCTCATTTTTAGGTTTCTTTGGTTTAACAAGTTCTCAGTAGCAATGGAGGCATCACAGTAGGCAAGATATCAGAAATGGGAAAAATGTTAAAAAGAAGAATGTTGTACTCAAAGTGAGAATTTGGAGGAACACTGTTCTGCTCTGAAATATTAAAAAATCCAGAAGCAGCATCCTGACCCACTCGGGTGAGCTGAGCACTGTTCATTACCAGCCATGTGGTATCAGCAGCGGGGTTCACACTTGATTCTGATTTCTGAGCTCCCTTTTTTAACTCCTCCATTGCAACAAAGACCTGTAATGTTGCAGTTTGAAGAAGAAGAGCACCCAAAGCCCCAGTGCCCCAGCAGCGGCACAAAGCCCGCGGTGGCGAGCGGGGCCAGCACGTACCGGAGCCCGAGCCCGAGGTGGTCATGTCGGAGATGAGATCCTTCAGCGTCTTCCCGGAGCCCACCAGGCTGCCCTCGCACAGCGCCTCCTCCACGTTCGGGGCTTTGGCCCCGCGGTGCCGCCAGCCCCGGGCCGTGCAGGCCACGGTCACGGCCAGCAGCACGGCCAGCACCGGGACGGCCACTGTCACCGCCAGCACCGCCGAGCGCCGGTCAGCACGGCCCGGAGCTTCTGACACTGCTGGGGACACAGAAATGACACCGGGGATGGCACAGGGCACACCGGGACTGCCCAGCGCCGGTCAGCACGGCCCGGAGCCTCCGACACTGCTGAGGACACAGAAATGACACCGGGGATGGCACAGGGCACACCGAGACACAGAGGGGACAGCTGTGACACCGGGGATGGCACAGGGCACACCGGGACTGCCCAGCGCCGGTCAGCACGGCCCGGAGCTTCTGACACTGCTGGGGACACAGAAATGACACCGGGGATGGCACAGGGCACACCGGGACCGCCGAGCGCCGGTCAGCACGGCCCGGAGCCTCCGACACTGCTGGGGACACAGAAATGACACCGGGGATGGCACAGGGCACACCGGGACACAGAGGGGACAGCTGTGACACCGGGGATGGCACAGGGCACACCGGCACCGCCACGGTCACCACCAGCACCGCCGAGCACCGGTCCGCTCTGCCCGGAGCTTCTGACACTGCTGGGGACACAGAGGGGACAGCTGTGACACCGGGGATGGCATACACAGGGGACAGCTGTGACACAGAGCACAGGGCATGAGCTGCTCCCTGGCTGTTCAGCACTTCCCCTGTGCAATCCAAAGCAGCATCCTCCCTGCAGAGCTTGCCAGACTCATTCCGGGTAGGAATGAGGCTCATTCATCCCCAGCAGGGGCTGGTGAAGACCAGCACGCAGGAGACGCTGACCACACCACGTCAGTTCTTCCCAACTGCTGAGAAATAACATGACATGAAAGGAACAAAATAGAATTTTATTGCTCTTAGGCCACCGCAAACAGTAACAAAAGGAAATTCATCAGGAGGCTTTGAACAGCAAGAACTGATCTGGTGGGAAGGGCCTGGGCAGGGTGTGCACACAGACTGACCCCAGACTCAGACAGAGCAGTGGTGATCCCTGTGCCAGCAGGGACTGCATTCCCAGGAAACCTGCCCTGGCAGCGTGGCCATCAGCAATGACTGCATTCCCAACAAAACCTGCCCTGGCAGCGTGGCCATCAGAAATGACTGCATTGACTGCATTCCCAACAAAACCTGCCCTGGCATCATGGCCATCAGCGATGACTGAATTGACTGCATTCCCAACAAAACCTGCCCTGGCATCATGGCCATCAGCAATGACTGCATTCCCAACAAAACCTGCCCTGGCATCATGGCCATCAGCGATGACTGAATTGACTGCATTCCCAATAAAACCTGCCCTGGCAGCGTGGCCAGCAGCTCCAGCAGGGACTGTGGGTGCTGCACATCCAACACCAGCACCACTGCACTATTGTACAATATTGTCCACCAGCGCTGAGCGTTCTATTCATTAGAAATAACCACGACCAGAAGCTGAGATGTTGCCATGTGTGAACCCAAAGCAGCACATCTGGCAGCACTCAGCAGTTGCACAATGCAGTGCAGTTGTGGTCCAGCTTCTGTAAACAAGGCAGTACTTGCAGGCAGCAAAAAGAAGAAATTATTTTTTCTCTCCAATGGAAAAGCCATCCTCACACACATCATTTCCCATTGGCATTGTAAAGCTTCCACTGGAAGGCTTCCAGAAGCCCTGAACTGTGTGTGTTCCCAGGCTACTCTGAGGGCAAAATTACATATTCTTTACAATGCAGTAAGAAAATCTATTGCATCCTATTAATGGGGAGGCTCTAGTCAGCTCTACAGAATACCTTAAAACCATTTCAAAAACACAGTTTGGACTAGAGTCTAAAATAAAGTTTCCCCAGCTTCCACCGTGACTACAGACTCCATTCACCATTGGGGGGTGAGGCAGAGATCACAATCTCTATCTCCCAGATATCAAACACGGCCCAAAAATCCTGTGAGACACAAATCCACAGCTGGAAAAATCCAGGTCTGATCAGCAGCTACTGAAGGCAGCCTGCTCCACGCTGGGGGCACGGTGGTGAGCTCTGCAGGGAGAACAAGGATGAGGATGGACGAGGGGTGATTTATCATGGGGAGCTCCCTCGAGGCAGCAGCACTCAAGGTGTTTTCTGCAGCCCTGCTGTGACAGGAGAAGCTCATCTCAAGTCACCTGCTGGGGCAGAAAGTATCCCAGTTAAACCAGCAGAAACATGGAAAAGAATCCAGGGTGACACAGAAAAAAAACCCAAATACTGCAAACTCATCCTGCACTTTGACATTTTCACCTGCTAATGCAATATGCCACAGAGAAATCCCTGCCCAGAAGAAGGAAGATATAAAAGCAGAGATCCAGGTTTAATCTGTCTTTAAAGCTTTTCGGACACCGTAAAAACAACAACAAAACAAAACAAAAAAAAAAAAGGTGGGTTTGTGCCCCAGGGCGGGTTTGTGTCCCAGAAGGACACAAAGCTCCTGCCTCACCTAGCAGGGATGGGCACCATGCTGGACCTTCTCGGGGTTTCTCCTCCTCCAGGAGAGTCACTCCTGCCTTAAAGCAAGCTTTTCAAGCCCTCATGCTCCACTTTTAAACTAGAATTTTCTTAATGGAGATAGACAGGTCAGCAGATAAGTGGGTCGATATATAATATATAGATACATATATAGAGACACATATATATACAAAGGTATATGTATTTTTTCAAAGGTAGATATATATATATAAGGAGATTGATATAGAAAATAGAGATACAGAAATAGAGAGACAGAGATGATAGATAGATAGATAGATAGATAGATAGATAGATAGATAGATGATAAAGGTAACACACAACAGACCCTCCACACCCAGGTGTCTGCTCCAAGTGCCACCTGTGAGGGCTCTGACACAAGGGCCTGACCCCAGAGCTGTCCCCAGTTCCTGGCAACATGACCTTTGTGAGGAAGGGCTGCCAGGAAAGGGCAGCACAGAAACCTCACTGGCACTGCTACAGCTCCAACTGACACGAGCTCCCCTGATTCTTTAGAGCAAAGGGCTCAGGGTAAGAATTCAGTCTCTTTGTTTTGGGTGCTGAAATATGAAACTTGAGGTTTTGCAAGTCCTAGTTCAAGTGCTGGAACAGCAGATGTGCCTCCACCACTCCTCTAGAAATAGCAGCTTTCTTCCCAAATTGGAAGAACCACCATGGCACTTCATATTTCCAAAGCATGACCACAATGAGTGTGTCCCTTCTGTGGTCAGCTGAAACAAAAACAATGTCCGAGGGTGCTTGATGATGTTTGTCTCCCCAATTGTCCGTGGGGATACAAGCATCATACAAATTATCCTTAGAGCCAATTAAATAATCTTTATTCCTGCCCCACAGCGCAGGTGAGGTTGGGTACCAGGGTTCACCAGGAGGTGACAGTGCCCAAGGCAGCTCCCCCATGGTCTGCCCAGCAACAGCATTTCAAATTCCATTAAGAGCTACATAATAGCATCTTCAATTCAAGTTAGAATTTTAAATTGTGTCTTAATTTGCATCTTTCTTACCTGTAACATATCTCACTGTTCTAAGTATATAAAAAGGTATTATCTGATAAAATAGTATATTTTACAGCTTTTTTTAAAAAGCCTGGAATAAACAAAAATCTTGGAAAGAAGAACAAAAAACCCTAAACTAATATGCTAAAAATAATATAAATATTTATCTTTAGAAAGCACCAAATCAACTTCATTACACAACTTTGAGCCTGGCAGACACACACTGCACCAGCTGGGCAATACACAGGGCTCCTGGGAGTGCCAACCTTTTTCCTCCCTCTCCTTGGGACCAGGAATGTCACAGCCTCTCCTCCCTGCTGAGCAAGGCTGGGTGACACCGATGTGACACCGATGTGACACCGATGTGACACCGATGTGACACCGATGTGACACCCCAGACCAGCTGCCTCCAGGCTGCTCAGGTCACCCCCAGCACCCAGGGCTCAGATTTGCTGCAGCTGCATCAGCCAAGGAGGACCCAGCAGTGCCCTGGGGTCCTGCACCCTCCTGTCCCCCAGAAGAGCCTGTGCTCGTGGGGCATGGAGCTGGGAAAATACCGAATTGGGACACCTCAAGAAATGCAGGAGATTTGTCTCCTGCAAGCAGAGCTGCAGTTTGTATTTCGCTGTGTGAAACAAGCTGGGACAAAGCACTCTGTGTTTGCAGCCAGGCTCTAAAGACTCCACGGACACCCTGCCCTGCCCAGTGCCCTGCCCAGTGCCCATGTCCATGCCCTGCCCATGTCCATGCCCAGCCCAGTGTCCATGCCCGGTCCCCAGCCCAGCCCCGCCCGGTCCCCAGCCCAGCCCAGCCCAGCCCAGTCCCAGCCCAGCCCAGCCCAGTGCCCAGCCCTGCCCTGCCCGGTCCCCAGCCCAGCCCAGCCCAGCCCAGCCCAGCCCAGCCCAGCCCTGCCCGGTCCCCAGCCCAGCCCGGTCCCCAGCCCAGCCCAGCCCAGCCCAGCCCAGCCCAGCCCAGCCCAGCCCAGCCCGGTCCCCAGCCCTGCCCAGTGCCCAGCCCAGCCCAGCCCAGCCCAGTGCCCAGCCCAGCCCAGCCCGGTCCCCAGCCCTGCCCGGTCCCCAGCCCGGTCCCCAGCCCAGCCCAGTGCCCAGCCCAGCCCAGCCCAGCCCAGCCCAGCCCGGTCCCCAGCCCAGCCCAGCCCGGTCCCCAGCCCAGCCCTGCCCGGTCCCCAGCCCTGCCCGGTCCCCAGCCCAGCCCGTGCCCCGCCGGCCCTCACCGAGCGGCAGGCGCAGGGTGATGTTGTTGCAGAAGTCGGTGTAGCAGCACTCGGTCTTGGTGACGTTCTTGGAGCTGTGGCAGAAGACCTGTGCGTGCAGCTCGGGCAGGGACACGCAGGATTTGACCACCTCCTCTCGCCCGTTGGTCAGCATGACCGAGGCCCAGCAGGCGCCCTCGGTGTGGCATGTGAAGTTGGTGTGCTCGCACAGCTGGCACACGCACTGCAGGCCTGAAACGGGGACAGCGTGGGGACACGGGCTGGCACGGCACAGCCCCGGGCACCGTGCCAGCTGGGCACCGTGTGAGCTCGGGCACAGGGTCCTGCACTGCAGGAGGACACCCCAGCAGCGCAGGTCCCCAGCATTCACACTCGACAAGTTTGTCAGTCTTGCTCCCAGCGGGTTTTAGAGATGTCAGCGGGCTTTTGTGGTAGAGAAGAGCGGCCACCCCAAAAAGCAGCTCCCCCAAAGCTCCCAAAACCTTGGCAGCCCTCGCCCATCCCTGCCCACAGCTGTGCCAGAGCTGACTGGGTGCCAGCACCGAGACGCAGCACCCCAGGACAGACGGGGCACAAGGACAGACTCCTCCTCCCCCTCTCCCGAGACTCAGTAATTGTCCAGGCAGCCCCTCCTGGGCAGCTCCAGCTCTGCAAGGCTGAGCCCCGCTCCACTCAGGACAATAATTTTAGCTATAAATCTTTGTTTCTTTTGGAATTGTGGGGAAGAGGGGCTTGCTTTTCTTTAAGGATAAGAGAGAGTTGAAAAGTAAAACATGGGTTAGTGGTGGTCTTGTCAAGCTGGACTCAACGATCTTAGAGGGTTTTTCCAGCCTAAACCACTCCCTGGTTGTGCAGTGTCAGAGTCCCCAGAGGAGCACAAGAGTGCTGACAGACACCAGCAGGAATCTGATTTCTGTTCCTGTGACACTCCTTGCTTCCCTTACAACAATCTCCATCCTGGGCCACCCTTCTCAAATAGCAGCTGGTACTGTTTATCCCCAGCCCGGGACCACAACAAACTCCCCTGGCACGGGGTGCCCGTGTTCGTCCTGGGTGTGCCAGGAGCTGCTGCCCCGGCACAGGAGCAGGCACCATCCATCACACACAGCACACAAATCTCTCCTTAGAGGCATTACCCTGCTCCTAGAACTGCTGCCAGGAGCAAGGCTCATCAGACCCAAATAAATTAGAGCTCTAGCAGAAGGAAAACAGACACATCATCACCAAAACTGCAAAATAAAAGCATTATTGAGGAAATGAGTCCAAGACTGTTGTGTCTTCGGGGCTTTAGACACGTCATTTCGGTGTTTTTCTCCCTTTCTCACAGTCTAAAAATAAAGTGGGAAATTGTCTTTATTACGTCACCTGCAGTGATAACTGACAGATCTGTCCAAACTCTGTACTTGCAGATTATCTGGGAGCAGAGCTGACCAAAACTGTCCCTGCACATCCCGAGCAGCTCAGGGCCCCTCTGAGCCCCACAAACACGGGGTGAGTTGGGGATGCTTGAGGAGCTCTGTGCCCTCACCCCGACCACACTGGCACAGCCACTGCCAGAACGACAGGGGCTCTGCACCACCAAATCCTGCCCTCACACAGGGGCAAAAAATGGAAACTGTACCTGAATCTCCTCAGAGACAAGATCAGAGCTGGAGTTTTGGGGAAGACAAGACACTTTGCTCACAGTAGACTTTCACAGACCACTTTTAAACATAATTCTACAAAAGCAGAAGGCTCAGGTTCCTCAGACACCTGCCTGTACTGCTGGCTGACTTCTCATGTAGAAAAATTGATAGAAATCACAAAGCAGGTGCAAATCCCTGACCCTGTTTTCAAGAGCGTTTGTGTCCATCCAGAGCCCTTTGTTACCAGAGCAGAAAGAGGATTGAAATAAAAATACAAAATACATAAAAATACAGGTGTCTGGCATCTGTGCTGCTTCAGCTGCCTCAGCTCTTGTGGAGTCAGGGGAGGAGCCTGGGCCCTTTTGGACACGTCCTTGGGAAGATCCAGCCTTTTCCCAGTCCCATCCCCCTGAGCAGGGCAGGTGACAAAGCCGGTGTCACATCCCTGCTGTGCCTCACACAGGGCTCCCCACAGACACCTGTGCACCCCCTCCTGCTCCAAGGAGCCTGTCCCCATGCCCTGACATCCTCAGGGACACTGCACCCACCAGAGTTCGAGATTTGTCTGTTCTGCTCCATCAGGAAATCCCCAGAGCTGCTCCTGGTTATTCATGACAGCTCCTTCCATTGGAGAGACCTGTCCATGTCATTTCCACAGCCAGTCCATCCACAACCCCTGGCAGTGTCTCCCAGGATTCACATTGCACATCTGGATCATTTCTGCTCTAATTTGCCTCAGCTGCTGCCCAGAGGAGCCAGCAAGGCGTTCCCCTCAGCTGGCAGAGGGGTAACAGCACAGTGCTGGAAGATCTTCCTCTCACTACCCGGGCCAGCAGCACTTTTGAACTGCTCCCCCTCCCACAGAGCCATTTTACATCACAAGACAACAGGAGGAATTTGCAGCTACTGACTGAAATTCTGCAGTCCCTACAGCAGCAAGAGACGTTTCCTCCCTCCCCAAGCCCATTCCTGAGGTCAGTCCTGGCAATGCCAGTGGTGATGCACTGTCTCAGGACAGAAGTCAGGACTCCAGCACCCTGGAGACCAAGGAATGGAATAAAGTGACTGCCAAAGAGTTAAAGGATCAAAGAGGCAGGAGGAAAATGTGCTCCCAAACTTTCAAAATAGGGCACTCTTTAATCTGGTAGTGAACATGACTCCTTTATTTACTCAAGCACAACAATTCCCTTAAAACATTCCATTCTCTGGTTGAGAAATCGGGAGAAAGTGAACAACTGAAACACGCCGTGGCAGCAGAGAGCGTGCCAGGCACCCAAACCTGGCCACCAACAGCTCCAGCTCTGTGAGCATGGAACTCTCCAGAAGCCACTCACAGGCGTGCCCTGAGCCTCTCCAGAGGCCACCACCCCAGCAGGACCAGGGGCCAGGCAGGGCAGGACAGGGCAGGACAGGGCAGGACAGGAGAGGACAGGACACCCTCCAGCAGGGACAGCAGTCACAGACACCCTGGAGGTCACAGGTCCCCTCCAAGGGCAGCTGGCACACAGGGAGAGGCACACACTGGCACACAGGGAAAGCAGCTTTTGGATACAGAGACCCCAGGAGCAGATGTTCCCTGGGTCTGGCATTTTTAATACCTACGTGGTTTTCAAGGCCGTTTTCCCTGCTGTTATTGCAATAGGAGCTGGGATTACACACGGGATTCTTGGGTGAGTCCCACCATGAATCAAGGGCAGGATGACTTGATCTTCAGAGAAGAAAATAATCTGCCCGACTTACCTAAAAAGTGACATTTCCTGCTTTTTAGTTTTCAGTGCAACTGCCAGAAAACAGGCAGGACAGGCAGACAGACATGCCATGGAATGAGGTTACAGAGCACGAGGAGCAGAGCCAGCACCTGATTCCCAACAAAGCAGCCCAAGATGTTTCTGTGTGCTTCCACCCCTTCACCAGCAAGTGTCAGCATCAAGTACCTGAACCACGAGAGAAGTGAGGAACAAGGGTGACACTACACGGCAACAAGAGATGGAAGAACGGAGTTTAAACACCAACTTCATGGAGACAGCAAATAATTTAAACACACTGATAGACAGTGCAACTTCAAAAGTTAAATTGAAGGAATTGAACATTTAACACAAGCCCACTGATACCACGGGGTTAACAGAATTGAACTAAAAACTCTGGGGGAGCAAAGCCCAGACCTGCCCTCTCTTATGAACCACACAAGGTTCCACATTTCAGCACAGACTTACTACACAGATTAATTAATCTTCCACTAAGTCATAATCCATCACTACTCACCACAGTTAGCAGTAGAGCATTTCAAATTAAACTGGAAAGCAAAGATCTAAGTGTCCTGATGGGAGGAAATGCTGAATACCCAGAACGTTTCCATCTTTGATTGTTCTGTATGGTCATTCTCTGTTGTGCCCTTCCAGATACACTTTCATTTTCTTTCCAAATAACAGATCCGGGGCTCCCGTGACTGCCTGGATCCCCTGCCTCAGGCACAGACCCCAGTACCAGGACACAGCTGCCCCTGGGCCACCTCCATTCCTGGGGAAGGGACATTTCCACACCTCAGGACACACACCTGGACCTGACTGACTCAGAAGGGTCCCAGGTGACAAAAGTTTCACTGTGAGACAAAGGGGCTCAAAGGAGATGCTAAAAATTACAGCGTGGCTGTTTCCCACTGTCCAGCCCCTGCTGGTGATGGAGGCAGGACAAAAGGCAGAGAAGGTGCCAGTAAAGGTGGGTGTGGGTCTGGCACAGCCCCTGCTCTCCAACTGCACAATTTCTGGGAACTGACCACGGCAAAGGAACTCTGCAGGCACCAGGCAGATCCTCAGCAGGGCCAGCCTGTTTGTGTGGGGCAGAGAGGAGCAGCACTGCAGGAGCTGGGGCACAGGAGCCACGGGAGCAGGGCTGGGGGCTCTGGGGAGCAGCAATGGCTCACAGAAGGCAGGACTGACTTCAGAGCAAAATAAATCCACCATGGAATCACAGACTTGTTTGGATTGGAAAAGATCTGAGGCTGAATCCAACAGTTCTTCCATCACTGCCCAGGCCACTCCTAAGCCAAGTCCCCAAGGGCCACACCCACACGGCTGTCGGGTCCCTGCAGGGATGGGAACTCCATCACTGGCCCGTGCCGAGGCACCCAAAGCCAGAGGAGAGCACAACCACGCAGAAGAACAAACAAACACCTCAGCTGTGCCTGGGCACGGACAGAGGGAACAGAGGGCTGTGCCTCCCTGGGCAGTGCTGGGCGCCTCCTCATCTCATGGTGCCAGCACAACAGGACACACCAGGAGAAGATGCAGCCCTGCTCTGCCATGTGGGACCAGATGCTGTCACCCACCTCTAAAAGGCACAGGAGAAGTAGGAAGAGCTTCAGGACTGACAGCAAGGGGGTCAGGCATAGATTATGAAACGGAGCTGTCAGGTCAAAGGCAGTTCTGGAGAGGTGTGAAGGTTCTCTGAAGAAATCTTAGGCCAGCCTTAGCAGATGAATGGGGTGGGGTACTCACCATCTCACATTTACTCAGGAGCTCTGGGCAGCCCAGCTGTCACTGACAGCTCCGTGGAGCAGGAGGAAACTCAACTCTCCCTCTCCCCCAGCCCTGGGCGCCAGTGCCACTGCAGGGGACAGAGCCCAGGTGTGTCCAACAGGCGCAGCCAATCCCACCTGAGCGTGCTGGGGACTCCCAGCAGCTGCCACAGGTGAGGACAGAGGCAGCCCAGAGCCCTGAGCCCCCCCAGCTGCCGAGTGCTCCCCCTGTCCCTGCTGCAGCCTCTGCTGCAGTGCCAGCGCTGCCGAGGCCACCCCAGCACAGCAGCGACAGCCCCAGCCCCAGCCATGGAACTGACACTGCGTCCCTGACCAATTTATTCTCTTGTGACACGTTTCTTCAGAAGGCAACACCAGAATTTTGAGCAATGGCAGGTCGAAAAAAACCAAACGTGCTTTTTGGACTATTATGAAAGATATGGAGGAGATCTCCCTCTGGAGAGGGCTCTGAAAGAAAATAGCTGGATTAAAAGCTCCCTATATAAATATACTGTAAAAAGGGCTGATAGCAAACAAGACAAAAACTAGAAAGTTGTAAAAAAGAGAGGGAAAATATTTGTTCTAGAATTGAGGAAAATGTCTTTGAATGACAGACATCATAGAGTTCCAGAGTTTTGATTTCTTAAATAAACATCTGGGGAGTGATTTTATAAACATTTGCAAATATCATCATTTTGGAAGGAGGATACTGGATGCTCAGAATCCTCATTCTGGAAAAGCCCAGCATCCAAGGCAAAACCCAGCTGGCAGGAGCTGAGTCCAGGCATTGAAATTAATATTGACAGGGCAGGGAAAGGGCTACAACACCCAGCGAAATTACTTTTGTTGGAATAAGCTGCCAAAGGACGTTTTTAGGTTTGAACAGGCGAGATATCCTTGGGAAGGTTGTGTTTTATGGGACACGAGTGACACAGCAGAGCAGTGTGAGGGCAGGGATTTTGTGGAACGAGCTGAAGCAGAACCTGCTGGTCCCAGCCCGCGAGGGGCTGAGGGTGGGTCCAGCACAGGGACAAACTCCATGGACAATACCCTGGAGATAACCCAGGCTGACAGCACTGATCCCCTGCTAGTCTGGAATTGCTTGCATAAGAGAATCCCCAGCACTGAAAGCTCCTAAAGTCACAGCTGAGCAGTTTGACAAGGAATTTTCCATCCAGACAGTGACACTGACTGTCCCCTCTATTGCCACACATCTGCCCGGTCTGTGCACATCTGGTCTGTGCCCAGCCCCAGCCTGAGCCAGGCTCTGCAGCGGGGCGAGAAGAGGAGCCTGCACTGCACCTGCAGGGAGCAAAGCAATGCAAGACTCCTGCACACAGAACAACCAAACCAGTGCGATTCCTCAGCTCCGGATGCTCTCCAGAGGGAAGGGAATGGTGACGGCCACGGCGCTGGCACTGCCCCGGTTTCATTCAGGCACAAGGGGCTGCACGGGGCTGGGGCTCACTCCCACACCCGGCTAACAGAAATAGAGGAATAAGGAGAAGAGCTCTTAGGGAGCAGATTTTACACCCTGTGGAGGTACCAGCGATTACCAGACGTGCAGTACTAGACAGAAATATTTCACAGCGGAGCTTGGTTCCAGCTCCCTGCCCAAAAGCGGGGATTCTGTGAGCAGCTGGGTCCTTCCCCACGCTTGGGGCTGTGACCTCCCCTCTCTGCAAGGTCCCAAGGAGCATCCCACAAGGAAACCGCTCCGGTGAAAAGACGGGACAGAAAACCAAAATCCAGTAAACCTATAGAAAAACTGCCAGATATTCTGTGGTACGCTGCCTTGCTTACCGCTGGTTTGCGGAGCGCGGCTGGAGAGCGCAGGGTTGGGTTTTAAAGGGACGATTGAAGGGAGGGAGCGTCCCCCAGCACCTGCAGCGTGAGAGGAACCTGTGTGCCGGACGGCCGCGGTGAGGCACGGGCACCGCACGGCACTGACAGCTCCCGTCACCGCGGCCGAGCCGCTCCGCTGAGCATCCACCCCCGGGCTGGATCCGCCGGGATGGCGTGGGAAGCCCCAGGGATCAGGGATTCCCGCTCCGGTAAATCCCCGCTGACCCAGTTCCCGGTACGCGCGGCCGTGATTCAAGGCACCGAGAGCCCGAACCCCCCGAACGGGGCCGGGATGGACAAGCGGGGTTCAGCGCTGCGCCCCCAACGATCGCGCGCCCCGGCTCCGGTGCCGCTCCCGGAGCACCCGGTACCGCTCCCGGTACAGTTCCCGGAGTTCCCGGTGCCTCCGGTGCTGCTCCCGGTACAGTTCCCGGAGCTCCCGTGCCCCCGGTACCGCTCCCGGCGCCGCGCCCGGTGCTGCTCCTGGAGCTCCCTACCGCTCCCGGAGCTGCTCCGGTGCCCCCGGTGCCGCTCCCGGTGCCGCTCCCGGTGCCGCCGTACCTGCGCACAGGGACACGGCTGCGCCCAGCAGCGGCAGCGCCGCCCGCAGCGCGGAGCCGAGCGCGCCCCGCATGGCCCCGGGGCCGGTGCCGCTCCCGGTGCCGCTCCCGGTGCCGCTCCGGGCCGGGCTCTGCTCCCCCGCCCTGGCCGCTCACCGGCCCCGCCGCCCGCGGCTTTAGCGGCTCGGGGAGGGGCCCGGCCCGGCCCCGCCCGGTCCCCCGCCCTGCTCTGCCCCCGCTCCCGGGCCGGGGGCTCGGGCTCCGCTCTGCCGCCCCCGGGACGGGCCCCGGGACTCGCCGGGCGGGGCCGGGGCAGCGCTGGGGGCGGCGAGGGGCGCCCGAGCCCCCGGCCCCGCTCAGCGCCCCGGGGCTCCTGCCCGCAGAGATGCGCAGAACCAGCCTGGGACGAGGACGATTTTTCATCTGGGGAGGTTTTGCCAAATCCCCATCAGGGCCTTTTGGCACCTGCCCCGGGACTTCTCCGCCAGGCTGCACCGAATCACCCGCGAACAGCAACGCGTTGAACAGTTTGCAGCGTTTCTGCAATACCTTGAATGGGCTTAAAGAGGTTTAGATCAGATGTTAGGAGGAAAAGCTCTGGCACAGGGTGCCCAGAGCAGTTGTGGCTGCCCCTGGATCCCTGGCACTGTCCCAGGCCGGGCTGGACATCGGGGCTGGGAGCACCTGGGACAGCGGGAGGTGTCCCTGCCATGGCAGGGTGGCACTGGGTGAGCTTTAACGTCCCTGTCAACCCAAACCATTCTAGGATTCTGAGATTACACCTTCACAAGCAAAAATCATCCGATTAAATTCTTTTTGCAAGAAAACAAATTGCCCTCCACCATGGTCCAGACACAGCAGAGATGAAACCCACGTAGTCTGGGATCAAGTGGCTGTTCAGCAGCACCAAAAAAGCTGCTCTTGTACTTTGTTCTTTTTTAAATTTTCATTCAAACAGATCTCAGGAAGACGCTCAGGACTTCCATGTCACCCCATGCTCAATTAATTGTGATGGGAATTGCAACATCTTCATGCAGTGAAGTCCAACATGACCCTCTCCCAGCAATCCCTATGGGTTATTGCTCTCTTGCACTGAAACACAGCAGAGCTCTGCACACCTCACTGCTTGGGAGATACTGCAGAGGGGTCAGAAAATACCTGCCAGGATCTAACAAAATACAGGAAGATAAAATACGGGTGTCAGAGCAGTAAAACAATAGAGGAAGAATTGCTGCTGTTTCCTTTCTGAGAGCCTGGAGCCGCTGCTCCCTGCCCAGGGCTCTCGTGTCCCTGCACTGCTCAGCCATCCATCACTTGCCAAGTACCTGTTAAGCCACGTCTTGCTGTCCTGGAGATCCCAGCTGGCTCTGGGAGCACCAGGAGAGAACATTGGATCCCCAGCAGGGCCAGGCACTGCTCACCCTGCTGTCACATCAGCACAGCAGATCCGTGTTTGCTTCCACTCCCCTCACGTCTTACAAACAATTCACTTCATTTGCTCAATGCTACGAGAAAATATAAATATAACTCATTTGGACTCTGTTTGGGTTCACAACATGGAATTATTCTGCTTTTCAGTGTAAAGGAAGATATAAAAATAGGAATTATGTAATTAGTTTTTCTTCAGTTTAAGAAAGAAAACGTAGAGAACATGCTCGCTCATACTTTACAGAAGTGATGAAAAGAGTATCTCCTGCACTTGTAAAGAAGGAGAATGAAAGGTTTTAGAAAATAAAATACATATTTAAATATATTTAAATATATTCAAATAATTATTTAAATATATTTATATATGTATTTAATTGTTTCATATTAATTATTATTTATATTTTATATATTTATTTAAAATACATATATAATATATATTTAAATATATATAAAACACATATTTACTCTGTTTTGGGTCATGTTTTCCATCATCACTGAGCCTTCACCTCTGCCTGATCTTCCTCAGGCCTTTGACACACCACCAGCAGAAACCAAAAGCACAAGAAGATAAAGGATGGGAGGGAAAAAACCCCACCAGACTTTGAGGCTGCTGTGAGACAAACGTGCCCCCAGTTTAGCTGCTTGCATGGCTTGGCTCGTGGGGGGACAGAGACGGCCTGTCCCGGCCATTTAAGAGTCTTTGGAAATAGGTAACACCGAGAAACTTTTGTCAACTGGAAGCACTTACAGAGTTGGCCAAAAACCAAGAATTTTGTTTTGTAATTTGTTTTGTTCCACATCAGGACAAAACCAAGATCTAGTGAAATTTTGTGCAAGAGAAACCAAAGGGAATGCACAAACACCCCGGCATGGGCAGCAGGTCAGCAGTTCCCCCTCCCCTTGCTCCTCTGCCTCCCACATCCGTGTCCTGGCCACAGAGGGGCCTTGCACTCCCTTAGTCCCACTCTGCTCATCCAGAAATGCCATAAAACCATCCAAAAATTCCCATCAGAATGATATATTCCTGCAAAAGCATTGTATTGCTGACTGTGGCAATTAGAACAAGAGGTAAAAGATTCCCAAACTGTTCCAAGAAACATTTTATAATTCTTCAGTCACCCCCTCCCCAGAGGCTGCTTCCTATGGCTCTGAGCTCGAATACACACCAGCCCATAAATCCACTGAAAAGAACATTCACACTGAGCCTTTGTGATGAGGAGGGTAATAATGGAACTGCTTGGAGTGTTTGAGCATGAGAAGTGTCCAAAGAGTGAGCACTGGTGTAGTTAACGAGTGATTTCATCATGGAACGGGCTGGGCTGGAAGGGAACTGGCAGGGACACTCCCACTGTCCCAGGCTGCTCCCAGCCCTGTCCAGCCCAGCCTGGGACACTGCCAGGGATCCAGGACATCCCTTCTACCTAAGCCCAACCCACCAAATCTCCAATGGGAAGTTTCCAGTTTGGAACCATCTCCCAAGGGAGTCAGAGGAGATTTGCCAGAAGCAGCAACAGGGAAACTGAACCATCCACTGGTGATGGCTGGAATGGCCAAAGGCACCAAGTCAGAATAAAGGAGAGGGCCAGAGCCCTTTTCCTAAAGGTTTAATGTGAATTCAAGATCCTCATAAAACAGAGCAAAAGACACTGAGAACATGGAAATGTGTCAAGTTTCTCATGCAAATGTTTTTTCAAAGAGCTTGCAGACGAGACACAATTCCAGGTTCTGTCACTTCAGCAAACAATTAGAAACAGCAAAATCCCTTTTTTTATTCATTGGTGTCAGTGTCTTTTCTCCCAGGGAAGAGAGATTGTCACGTGTTTCAGATTCCCATAGAACCTGGTCACGAGAGACGTGACAGTGACAGAGTGACAGAGTGACAGAGTGACAGAGTGACAGAGTGACAGAGTGACAGAGTGACAGAGTGACAGAGTGACAGAGTGACAGAGTGACTGTGGCCCAGGTGTGAGCGAGGACTGAGGGTGAGGTGCAACACAACTGAGTGACCTCTGCCCCTGGCACTGAGTGACCTCTGTCCCTGGCACTGAGTGACCTCTGCCCCTGGCACTGAGTGACCTCTGTCCCTGGCACTGAGTGACCTCTGTCCCTGGCACTGAGTGACCTCTGCCCCTGGCACTGAGTGACCTCTGTCCATGGCACTGAGTGACCTCTGCCCCTGGCATTGATCTGGGGCCGTGCCAGCCCCAGGCTCAAAGTCAGTGCTGGACCTTGGGCAGGGACAGGGCAGGGACAGGGCAGGGACAGCTCTGCCCGAGCTGCACAGGCTCCCCCAGCCCCGTCTGGGCTGCACAGGCTCCCCCAGCCCATGGCCAGCACCAGCTGCCCCTGGCACTGCCAGTCCTGGTGCAGAAAACCAACCAGCCAACAGAACTGCAGGCACAAAACCAGATCGCATTTTAAGGCTCCAGGTTTTCCAGAACATTCCAAGAATGAAAAGAGATCTATGCCGTGAATCTGAAGTATTTATGAAACTTGGGAGAAGGATTTTTTGGGTGGTGAAAATTGGAGAAAACTGCTGCAGAGTCACACGGGGGAGGAGACTGGGGCGATGCAAAGTTCCTGACTCCAGCTGGCAGCACACTAAGGGTGTCATCATCTCTTAAGATCCAAAGATGACTGCAAGTTTTAACGTCTTTAACCAAAAAATCCCTGGCCTTGCTAGGTATGATTTCCTTCTGGAAGTTTCTCACAGTTGACACATAGCTTATCTCTGAGCTTGAACAGAAGAACAATACACAGGGATGAGAGGAAGGTATGTGTGACCTTTTCCATGCCATGAAAGCCACCAAAAAACACCCAAAAAAACCTTTTAAAAAAAATCTCTCCATGATACCCAGGAGAAGAAGAAAAATCCTGCCATGGCAGGGACACCTTCCAGTGTCCCAGGCTGCTCCAAGCCCATTGAACCTGGCATTGGATATTTCCAGGGATGGGGCAGCCACAGCCTCTCTGGACAACAGAGAAATTTAAACAAAAAATCTGCATTTCCTGTAGCCCTCAAAACCTGACACACCTCTGGTTCCATCCAGTCTTGCTCCTGTAACTGCTGGGGGCTGTCCCCAGCAGCAGGACAGCAGAGTGCCACAGGCCTGGCTGCTCAGTGAAGCTGTTTTTCCACTCGGGGCCTCCTGTGAGCAGAGCAGGCAGCGCTGGAGCAGCTCTGTCCTGGCTGGCACAGTGCAAACCCGCCAGACACATGAATAATTCAGCTCCAGAGAGGGAACTGCCTGTGCCATCGCCATAGTAATCACTGCTGCGACGCCCTTACTGCAGCAGATTAAATATAACAATTCCAAATCTCTTTAGAAGATTAGATTTTTGTGGAGGTACTGAGGAACAGCGATTAATGAACGTGCTGGAACAATAGCATGGGAGGCTTGGGGTGTTCCCTTCACCTGGAACCTCCCCCAATGCCCCAACCCTGACACCTCCAGGAAAGGCAGCAACAAATATTCTCCTGTGACTGTCCAGACACGTGGAAACGAGATTAAATCACACAAAACACAGATAACACTTCCCTGCTGTCACTGAGTTTTCCCTGCTCTGCTCCCAGGCTGCCACACTCCAGTTGCCAGGAGGGAACCCAGCTATTCCCACTGGCTTTGGGCAGCACAGACCTGAGTGCCCTCAGCAGTAATTGTACATTAGGACAGCACAGTGCTGAATGACTTCTCCCAAGCCAAGGGATGAGAACTTGCTAAGAAATAACTCCCAATGATTACTTTCCTCTTCACTTTCTTGATTCACATTTGCCAAATAGTGACCCAATTCCAGCACACACTTGCTAACACTTCAGATAGTTCAGTCAATGCCTGCATCAGTTGTTCTTCAGTAGCAGGAGGTGAAATCTAAAATTAACTCTGGATGCTTTGGTGTGCAGAAAGCAGTCCTGGGAGCAGCAGTGACCTTGCCCAGCGCTCCCAGGAGTATCCAGGACTCTGCACTGACAGACCCTGTTACCCTGCCAGAGGCTTTTCTGGATAATCTCCTTTACCTAACAGAGGATAGAGAGTATTACTGGGGTGTGCCTATGGGCTGTGGTCTTATCCTTTAGTCCATTATCCCCTGTGTGTCCAGGGCAGGGAACGGAGCTGGGAAGGGGCTGGAGCCCCAGGAGAGGCTGAGGGAGCTGGAAAGGGGCTCAGCCTGGAGAAAAGGAGGCTCAGGGGGAACTTCTGGCTCTGCACAACTCCCTGACAGGGGGTGGAGAGAGAACCGTGGTGTTCTTGCTGCAGCCCCGTATCCTGCAGCATCCCCAGCAGCCCCGGCACAGCTGACAGCCCCAGGGCTGGGGCTGGAAAACCCAAATCCAAAGGGACCCTGTGGAGCACCCAGAGCTGCTCCCAGGCTGCAGCAGTGCTGTTCTAGAACACAGCACTTTGCAGAGGATGCTACAGTGCAAAGAGCTGGAGCAGGTATTTAACAGGGCCACCCTCCTAATGGCCAGTAAGATGCTGTAACTCAGTGGCAATGTTTGAGGGACTCAGCCCAGCTTCCACCAGCACAGCCAGAGCTGTCACTAACCCTCAGCACAACAGATTGTCTCCCTCCCCCAGGCCCTGCACTGGAAAACACTCGAGAGGTGAAAACTCCAACCAAAACCCTGACCACACACTAAACTCACACTGCACACTGGACTGCCACCTCTGCCCGTCCCTCTGTCTGCAGTGCCACCTCCAGCACCCAGCCTGTCCAGGCATCCCTGCTGGCCTCACCCCAAGCACCTCCACGGGAGCTGCCTCGCCTCCCACTTGGTTTAACCCTGCTGCCTGTTCCATCAGCTCTTCAGAAACGCAGGGGGCACAGCAGAGCTTCAGGCAGTGCCCACTATCAGCTCCAGCAATGCTCTCCTCACCCTGCAGCTGCACCTGCCACCAGCGACCTCCACCCTGCCAGCAGCTTCAGTCCAACCCCTGTGCCACTGACATCCCACAGCTCACACACAAACCAAACCAAAACACATTCAGGCATTTGAATTCCTCTTACAAACTAAGAGAAAAACTCATTGAATCCCTCTTCTCCTAGTTTTTTCTCATCCCATATCATTAGAGAGCAGGCAGCTGGTGCCAGTTCAGGCTCCACACTCACCTGAGTCTCTCAGCCCAAGGCAGGAGCCACCCCATCACTCAGCTCCTGAACCAGCACTGGGAACGAGGGAGGATGGGCTGAGGAGGAACCTTAGACAGGCGGCAGAGCAGAACCTGCTGCACCTGAAGTGCTGGAGGGAACCTCAGGAGGGTTTTACCCCGGACAGGAGGTGGGGAGAGGCTGCCCAGAGCCCTGGATCCCGCAGATGAATAAAGGAGCTCTTTGCCAAGGATGAGAGGGCACTGCCATTGCTGGGCTCCTGCAGGAGCTGGAAGGGAGAGCAGGGTGCAGAGAGAACCCTTGGTGCCCGTGGGCTGGGGACAGGGACACGGATGGGGACAGGGACACGGATGGGGACAGGGACACGGCTGGGCTGGGGACAGGGACACGGATGGGGACAGGGACACGGATGGGGACAGGGACACGGATGGGGACAGGGACACGGATGGGCTGGGGACAGGGACACGGATGGGGACAGGGACACGGATGGGGACAGGGACACGGATAGGCTGGGGACAGGGACACGGATGGGGACAGGGACACGGATGGGATGGGGACAGGGACATGGATGGGGACAGGGACACGGATGGGGACAGGGACAGGGATGGGCTGGGGACAGGGACATGGATGGGGACAGGGACACGGATGGGGACAGGGACACGGATGGGGACAGGGACATGGCCAGGGCCATGCCCAAGGAGAACCCTGCACCTCCCTGCTGCCCCTCTGGAGCCTCAGCACCCTGGGAGGGCAGGAGAAGCCACCAGGGACAGCCCAGGGTCCCCACGGGGGCACCTGAACACAACTAAAACACTGCAACGTTTGACTTGAAAACATTCTATTTAATTTATACAAATAACTACTAAATAGAAAAAGTAGATTAAAACAAAATAGTTATTTTTTCTGGCAGAGTTTAAATGCATATTATATAGCTTAGAAGAAATAAAATGCATTTTCCCCACAGCATTCATGACCTAATATTCTAGTTAACTCCTCCATTGCTCTCCTTTCCCAGATGAGTAAGATGCCAGACACAAGGTCCTGTGGGAAATGGCTATAATATACGTTCCATATTCCAACTGAAAATATGGTACAGACCACACACCTACAAATGTGAAGCACTTAAAATGTGACTATCGAGTTGTAATATGGTAATACAGAAAACAATTAATGTTTCAGGTTATATCGTGTTACAAAAACGTCTGTGTAAGAAATCATGAAAGAGGCCACATAAAAATAAGCTTTAACTTTATGCACTTATTTTACAGTTTAAAAAACTGGCAAGTGCACTAGTAATAAATAATTTGCAAGTTTTGGATAAACAAGAAATTCCTAATGTTCAGCATTATTGTAAACATCAGTACACATGTAAAATGCAGCTAAAGTCTGACAGTTACATTTTCAGTTTACCAAATTCTTTTCCTATTACTCAGGCATAGATCAATGCAGGATACAGCCAATCATATTTTTGGCAAGTCATGTCGTTAAAATTAACAGTGACAGTGCAAGTAAGGAATGCAAAGAATTCCTAGTGCAATAAAGAAGAGAAGCACAGGCAATATTGCTGATTAAAATTTACCACTTCCATGTGATCACCCTGGGAGTGATTAGGAGAATTAAAATAAAATGTTAAAAAAAAGGGGGAAAAAAACAAAAACAAAAAAAAAAGAAAGAAAGAAAGAAAGAAAGAAAGAAAGAAAGAAAGAAAGAAAGAAAGAAAGAAAGAAAGAAAGAAAGAAAAAAAGCTGTTCAAAGCCATTGTTTAATGCCCTGATCTTGTCTTAGGATTTCTCTGTCTTCCTTCAGGCCACCAGCTCAGCCACAGCACATCCAGCTGAGTCCTCAGGTGAGGTCCTGCACGGCCAGGGCTCCCCCAGCTGCTCCCAAACTCCTGCTCCAAGCAGCCCTTGGGGACCAGGGGTAGGAACTGCCTGGCCAGAGCCCTCTGGGCCAGCCAAGTGCCTTCCTTGGGACAGCACCACGAGGAGAGGTCAACAGTCAGCTTTCAGTTTGTCTAAGGAATTGTCAATTTTGGTCAAAGTCTTTTTGATGCGCAGGGCTGTCAGTCTGGCCGAGGGGTTCTGGTACCAGCACTCCTTCATCAGCTTGGCAAGGGATGTCAGCGTCTGGGGAAGAACAGAAGCACACAGCACAGGGTCAGGCACAAACAACGAGCCAAGGCAGCCCTGCCCGGGGCCAAGCACTCACACAGAGCTCTCACTGCCTAGGGAACGCTCCATTTTCACAGCTTCCCACTATGAATCAAATACAGAGCTTCCATGCTTTGAGAAGCTCCTGAGGTCTGATAATCTGATTAAACCAAACTGGCCCATGGGCTGACTGGAGTGACCAGCTAGTTTAACTTTAAACAACGGAGTGTTGGGGTTTTTGCTAACTGAGCTAACACTACACAGAATTTCTCTTCAATGAAACCAGTTCCTGCAGACCCACGAAGGCACAGAAGCTCTGCCTGTGATTTCATCATGCCCAGCAAGATTTAACTGGCTGGGCTCCCAGCACAGGGCACAGCTCCACACTCAAACCTCAGAGATGGGCCCTCTGCCCTGCCCAGCCCTGCAGATTTCAGACTGGCCTTCACAGCTCCAGGGGTAAGGACAAAACAGCTGGGCAGCCTGGAGAGGCCACACTGATATCGATGAAGAAAAATAAACTTGAGCATCAGTCTTTCAAACAGAACAACAGCCCCTGTCCTGCAGGCAGGAGAGCCCAGCATTCTGCTGTGTGTGCCTGCAGGCCACAGAAAGCCCTGGACCAGCTTCTCTCCCCTGGCAGGGAGAAGAGCCCCCAGCAGAAGCAGCTGCCAGATTTTGCTGGATCACGCTCTAGAAGGGCCATCTGTGACCAGCTCAGGCCTGGCAGTGGTCAGTGGGCTCGGGGCCCCCCAAGCCAGGCCAGCACATCCCAAGCCCTGCACAGGCAGGGATGCTCTCAGAGCCTGCTGAGGCCATCGAGATCCCCCAGCAGTGAACGTGCAACAGCTCCAGGACTGTCCCAGAGACACCAGCCCCACACTGACCGGGTCTGAGAACCATCTGTTGGGAATGTTGGGCCTCTGCTGATCCACACAGACCACCTTCCTCATGTCTTCAAAACTGGGGTCGTTGGGAACCAAGTCATAAAAGGGTGGTTTGTAATCTTCCACGATACCTGGTGAGACACAAACAGACATTAGACACTGTGAGGGAACAGCATTTCTGCAGGGACACGGGGAACACAAAACCCACCTGTCTAAGAGGCACAACAATCCTTCAGAAGCCAACCCTGCAGTGTCATGCAGCCTCTAAAGCACTCACTGCCCCAGGAACAGCTTTTTCTACTCAAAACATTAATTAATTGGCTCATGTTGCAAGTCCACAAATAGGAGCTATTCTATATCCATTTTGCAGACGCTGGAGCTCAAAGGATGAGAAGTCAATCTCTTGCCAAAAGGCCAAGTTTTGTAACTCGTGCAGCTTTCCTGCCTACCATAAACTGGGATTTCTACCAGCAAATGGAAAAATGGAAGGTCTGCACTGGGGTTTCTAACAGTTCAACACACACTTTGGTGCTTTTGTAATTCCTGCAAGAGTCCAATAACCATATCAGCATCCACAAGCCCTTAAGCTGGTGCTTCAAAGCATTTCATTTCTTGTTATGAAAAGAGTAAAACCCTCAGGGTAACTGGCACCACGTGCCATCACAAAGCCAAACACCCGGTGGCACTCAGGAGCTCAATGCACCTTCCTAAATTCCCACACAACTCTGGCTTGGGTTGGGTTGGGTTGGGAAGGACCTTACAGCCCGTCCCATGCCATGGCAGGGACACCTCCCACTGTCCCAGGCTGCTCCAAGCCCTGCCCAGCCTGGCCATGTCCCAGGGTTTGTGTGTGTGCTCCCCCAGCTCACTGAACACGGCCAGGCTGGAGCCTCTCCTGCCCCAGGACACAAATGCAGCTCTGCTTCCTCACTGCACCTCCACGAACCATCTACAGGGAGCCAGTGTACAAACTGGTGCTCAAAGACTGGCATCTGGGTCAGCAGTGAGGAACGGGCAGAGCTAATGAGGGCCCCTGTGCCCAGCAGGAACATCAAATGTTGGTCCCTGCTGACAGACTGAAATCTGCTCTCCCACAGCCAGACACGAAATCCAGGAGAATCTCTGCTGGTTTGGATACCCTGAAGCTGAAAAGGGGCTCTCAGACTTTCCTACAACAGTTGAATTTTAGTTTTCCTGCTCTACTGGAGATGAAGATCAAAGTCCCATAGATACTCCTGTGCATACTCTGCAAAAATCTGCAAACCCCTGTCTGCAATGATTAGTCAGAAAGGGAAACAGTCTTCAGGAAATTCCAAGTGCCTTGGAGAACAGCAGGGCAATTTGGAGAGCTGGCTACCCAGGCAGTTTCCATCAGGAGTACCAGCAGCCTGCAGGGTTTGCCTGGTGCTGTTCTGACAGGGACACAGGACAAATGCCAGCGCTGGGTAAAGCAGCATCACCCACCCCCCTGCCCAGAGCCATCCCCAGCTGCATTTACCAAAGCCCACGTGCTGGCCTGAATTCCTGCCTTCACCCTTCTCCTGCCTCAGCCCAGAACGCAGAGACACCTCAACACAACCCCCCGTGTGCCCCTGCCATGCCTGCACGTACAGCCAGGGCTCCACACCAGCCAAACAGCCAAGCCAGCTGTGCCACAGCTCTGAGCACACTGCCAGGGCCACCAGGACGTCACAGATGAACTTTATCCCCGCAGGAAGCCTGGCTCTAACTCCCTGTTTGCACGGGCTGTTTCCCAAGCCCAGGGCACATAGCTGGCTGCTGCAGCAGACACACAGCACTGGAGACACAGCAAAGGGTCTGCCCTTTACTCCAATAGTGCCTGAGCTGTGCCCTGAGCTGCTGTCCAGCCCCCGGGGAGCCTCAGTGGTGCCAGGGAGCCACTCAACCTCTGTCCCACAGCGTCACTGACCCGTGACACGCTGCCCAGGACACCCTGCTCCTCCAGCACTCCCCACAGCCTGCACAGCCTCTGCACAGCTTGGGGCTGAGCTCTGGCACCTCCAGCACAGCCCCTGATCTGCTGGGGCTTCCTGCTCTCCAACCAGCCACAACTCACAGAACTGCACTGGCTTCTTACCTTTACTCCTTGGTACTTCACGGACTCCCAGCACGGTCTGGGTTGGAAGGGACCTTAAATCCCATCCCATCCCATCCCATCCCATCCCATCCCATCCCATCCCATCCCATCCCATCCCATCCCATCCCATCCCATCCCATCCCATCCCATCCCATCCCATCCCATCCCATCCCATCCCATCCCATCCCCCCCTGCCATGGCAGGGACACCTTCCACTGTCCCCAGTGCCCAGCCTGGCCCTGGGCACTGCCAGGGATCCAGGGGCAGCCACAGCTGTGCCAGGGCCTGCCCACCCTGCCAGGGAACAATTCCTGCCCAATATCCCATCCATCCCTGCCCTCTGGCACTGGGAGCCATTCCCTGTGTCCTGTCCCTCCCTGCCTTGTCCCCAGTCCCTCTCCAGCTCTCCTGGAGCCCCTTTTGGCCCTGCCAGGGGCTCTGAGCTCTCCCTGGATCCTTCCCTTCTCCAGGGGAACATTCCCAGTTCTCCCAGCCTGGCTCCAGAGGGGCTCCAGCCCTGGGACCATGTCCACAGCCCTCAGCTGACTTTAGGTCCAGCCTGTCCTGTGCATGCACAAATCTCACTGCTCAACTCAACACAAAGCAGCAGCTCCAGCCAGGTTCCTCTGAGCTCCTGGGGTTACAGTCCCTGCTGAACAAGGACACAGCTCTGGAACAACCATGACAATTCCCAAGGAGCTGAGCTGTGAGTGCCAGGCACCAGGTAAGCATCAAACCAAGAGCAGGGGACACTCTCCAGGGAACCAGCACTGCTCTGTTTGAAGAGAGGCAAACACGGCTTTGGGGACTGAAATCACTGAAATCACATTCTGAGTACTGAGAAAAAGCTGGCTGGCTCCTCCTGCAGCACACAGGCAACACACAGGCACTAGTTTGTGCCAAAGGAGTTTCCCACCCCATCTTCCTCCTCGTACTAAACAAGAAAATACAAGAACCACTGTGTCACCTGAAGGATCAATGGGTAAGATTGCAAAAATAAAAAAAAAATAAATTAGAATAAATAAACAAAAATTAAGAACTACCAGACTTAGCAGTCAGGCTAGAACAACTTCAAGGTGTCTGTGAGCTGAAGCACTGAATCAGGCTGAGTCCTGGAGCCATGTCCATGAGCCCAGGGGAGCACAGGGAGCTGGGCAGTGCCTCCGGCCCCCCAAGCACCACCACACCCTTGCTCCTGCAGGCTCACTCCCAAGGCCAAAGTCTCACTGCCAAGCAAACAGGGTTATCAGAGTGACCACCTGGCCAGCAAGGATTCCCACACAGCTCAATGCACAGAGGTGAGGGAAGACGTTTACTCCACCCCAACCAGTGCAATGGAATCACTTACAGCAACAGCCAGCAGTACAGAACAACTGGTTCTGTGCAATCAGTACCAGCAGCCCCTGAAACTTCAGAGTGTCCTGGCATGAACAGTGCAGAGACAGACCTGCATCATCACCCTAAGTGTTGCCATGGTGGCCCTGAGCTCAGCCAGAACCAAATTCTCAGAGCATGCACCTGTAAGCAGGTAGGTCTGAGCTCCACACCAACCTGGTGAAGCTGCCAGCACCATCCAGCCCTGCTGGTTCAAGAGCAGCTCAGGAAAAGCCTCTGGGAGCTGCAGCTGCTGCAGCAGTACCTGTGTCCAGTGCCAGAACTGGGCAGCACAGCCCAGAGCTACATTCCACCTCAGGAAAGCAAATGTAGTCCTGAACTCGGACACCTTCTGCACTTCCTGTCTATCTTCTTCCTGTCCTTTAGGGTTTGTCATGAGAAACAGACACCTACAAATATTCACCATGGTTTAATGACACGAGGAAGAAGGATAGAAGATAAAATGCTACCTTAGCTATTTGGTATGAATTACTTCTCACCAGGACTTAGAATGAGCAGGGGACTCTCTTCTCTGCTTTAACAGAAACGGCAACAGGGCTCAGCCTCTGTAGCCAGCACACCAGCAGCTTCCTCAGCGCTCCAGGAACCAAAGCAAACCACGTGGAGGCCCCGGGTGTTCCCGTGCACCTTGGGGCAGGTGCTTTGCTGTCAGTCACCTCTCCTAGAGGCCAGGGCAGGGTCCCGAGCACTCACCATTGCTGACCATGCGCCTGGCCACCTCCCAGAGCACCAGGCCAAAGGCCCAGATGTCCACCCGTTTGTAGGAGTCGAAGCAGTCGGCCTGGATGCTCTCATCCAGCACCTCCGGGGCCATGTAGCGCTTGGTGCCCACACGGGGGTTGTTCCCCACGTCCAGCTGGTTGGTGCTTTGGGAATGCATCACTGCAAGGCCTGGCGGACACAAAGAAAAGTCCCTGTTAAGTCCCTTCGACTGCAGCAGCACACCCTAAGAGAGCCCAGGGCAGTGACCCTGTCAGAGGGCTGCTGGAAGAGGAGCCAGGGGCCCAAGTGGCCAAAGACCAACGGGGTCAGCTCCAAACTCAGCAGAACCGGCCCTGGGGCTGCACACAGGCCCATTATCTCCTAGGGGATTATCATCAAACATTTTACTGCACTCTTGCAAAACACTGCCATGAAGTGTTTTGCAGCCACTGGATGTCCCCAGCACTCTGGGCACGGATACACAGAGGCCAAACAACTGCTGCTTAGAAGAAAACAATTTTACACGGCATTCAAATTTATTTATAGACCTTTTGGGTAGGTGGATACACCCGAACTGTGGGGAAGGGAGAAGGAAAACACTGCATGAAGGATACATGCAAGGTAAAAAAATAAAGCTGGAAAACAAAAAACACCATATTTGCAGCAGCTTGAAAAACAAACATCCTCAAGCAGATCTAAAATGAGTCAGACAAAACCACTCTACCTGGTTTCTACTAATTACTAAACATTTAAGCAGAGAACATTATGTGAGGGACCAAATGAGTGTAAATTTGGAAATGCACAGAGCACTCATTTGGCCACGGTAAACACAGAGCACTGCAAATTGAGCAGCAGTGGGTGCATGGCAGAGCCAAGCCACAGAGAGGGCGACACAAACTCTCCCTAATTTCCTCAGCAAATCTTCCAAGAATGACATATACTATTTACACTTAACAGGAGTTTATTTTAGGTGAACCTTAAAAGGCTTTTTACCTCGGTCCCACAAAAACTAACCTATCACCAGATCATTCACTTGCTTTTCTTTCCAAAGAACAGTCTGTTCTTTAACGTAACAAAGATTTGGAAAACACTTTTCTACAATTCAAATGCACTTAAAGATATTTCAAGCTGATAAGAATATACTTATGGCACCTTTGGAAAGATCACAGAATACTTTGGGTTGGAAGGGATCTTAAAGTTCACGGCAGGGTGGGACTGGACGGTCAGGGACCCCTCCCACTGTCCCAGTGTCCAGCCTGGCCCTGGGCACTGCCAGGGATCCAGGGGCAGCCACAGCTGCTCTGGGCACCCTGTGCCAGCCCTGCCCACCCTGCCTGTAAAACACTTTTTATATTTAATGGAAATCGACCCTCTTTCCCTTTCAAACCACCTCCCCTTGGCCTGTCACAACAAGCACTGCCAAAATGTTTGTCCCCAGCCTTCTTAGGGACACTTTATGAACCATCTCATGACCCAGACCCATGAGAAGAAATCTGCTTTTGTCAAATATTGACACACGTACACTTTTATCTGCTATTTTAAACTCAGATTAGATTATACAGTATCTATTATACAGTATCTATGGTTTATCATTTTTCTTTTAAAAGAGCTTGCAAGAGCAAACAAAGGTTAGAAACTCCATTTCCTGGACAACTCTGAAAACATCAAGATCTCAGAGAACACTTTGATACAAATATTTTTTTATCAAACTACTTATCTACTTTTTCAATCTTATTATCTACTTTTTTTGATAAAAATCTTGAAACTTCATCCAAACTGAGCAAAACAGATTCCAGAGGCCGACAGGTCAAGGTTTACAGCTGGGGGAGGCAGGTGAGCACAGAGAGCACAGAGCAAGGAGGGGCAGTGGGGTCAGGGGACAGTGCTGGGACCTGGCTGCCACCACAGGGACAGCCGAGCTCTTGGAGCCCCCAGGCTCCTGCTCCCCTCCAGGGGCTCTCAGAGCAAAGCAGGGAGGGGCACAGGGCAGGGCAGCCCCTGCTTTCAGGTGCCAGCCCTTCCAAGGGCATGTGCTGGTTTGAGCAGACCCTTCCAGAGCCCCACAGCCCCTGGGCTGCCCCACAGAGCTGCTCACACCCTGCTCTGCAAGGACCAACAAGGCAGAACTTGTCCCCAGCTGCCAGCCTGAGCAGGAATGACACCCATTCCTGGATGTCACACAGCTCCTGCACATCTGAGCCAGGCACTGCTGGTGCTGCAGCTCCTGGTCC
This sequence comes from Acridotheres tristis, assembly GCA_037013685.1. Lineage (NCBI taxonomy): Eukaryota > Metazoa > Chordata > Aves > Passeriformes > Sturnidae > Acridotheres > Acridotheres tristis. The sequence continues at coordinate 37,562,216 of CM072894.1, forward strand.
TGGGGGTGCCACGGGCCAGAGCAGCCCCCAGCCCCATATCCTGAGAGGAACAGAGCACAGGGGGGAACAAGACTCAGCCCCACAGAAGAAAGGGCAGAAATTCATACCAGAAGCAACAAATTCTTTGGTGAATTTCCCTTACAGAGGAGGAACGTAGGAAAAATGTGACAGATACATGTCTGAGGAATTCACATTTTAAAAAATATCTGTTTAACCACCATAAAAACTAATCGGGAAGTGTTTACTGCTGTGTTCTCTGGGAAGAATCCCTCAAACATCTGAAACCTCTGGATAAATAGTGTAATAGATTTCACTGCACCAGTGCCATGTCAATCAACGCCAAGGTGTGCTGCCCCTCCTCAGAGTGAACTACAAATTTATTTAAAAGCCAGTCTCTGACACTTTGTATTTTCAACTTACTGTTCCATTTGTTACTGTTCCCACAGCAAATTTTCAGAAGCTCAAGTATGTGCCTTTCATGTTTTCCCTGTCTGTATCTCAAGTCCCTCAGGTACAAGGGACAGAAACTATGCAGTACAATTATTATTTTAAAAATTCCCATCTCCCAATACTTTTTGCCTAGGCAATAGTGCCCCAATACTGTTCTACCACTATTTTCTCCCTCGTCTTCAGAGAAAAGAAAAGTAAGTTCCTGTCAGACATCCCTCCAGGGTGTGAGCAAGCCCCAGTGCTGTGACTGCTCCCCAGGACCCGGGCACGCTGCTCCCATTCCAAAGCAGCTGTCCCAGGAACGCCCTGCACGAGCCAGGCTGGACAGAGCTACAGCACAGCGAGTGTGGGAGGCACCCATTCCAGAAATGAGCCCTAAACCTGCATCCATGGGAGCTGGGAATGGGATCTGACACCAGAAACCCATCCATGGGAGCTGGGAATGGGATCTGACATGGGAAACCCTGCCATGGGATCCAGGAATGGGATCCGGGAATGGGAAACCCATCCATGGGATCTGACACCAGAAACTCATCCATGGGATCCGGGAATGGGATCTGACAACAGAAACCCATCCATGGGATCTGGGAATGGGATCTGACATGGGAAACCCATCCATGGGATCCAGGAATGGGATCCGGGAATGGGAAACCCATCCATGGGATCCAGGAATGGGATCTGACATGGGAAACTCCAGGAACAGTCCCAAAAGCGTGGCTGGGCTGCAGGCGCCACCTGGCGGCCACGGCGGGCACGGCAGGGAACACCGGCACGGGAGGGGCAGCGAGAGGTCACGGACACACCGGCCCAGGGGTCACTGGGGACTCACGGACACACCGGCCCAGGGGTCACTGGGGACTCACGGACACACCGGCCCAGGGGTCACTCGGGACTCACGGACACACCGGCCCAGGGGTCACTCGGGACTCACGGACACACCGGCCCAGGGTCACTCGGGACTCACGGACACACCGGCCCAGGGGTCACTGGGGACTCACGGACACACCACCCCAGGGTCACTCGGGACTCACGGACACACCGGCCCAGGGGTCACTCGGGACTCACAGCCACACCACCCCAGGGTCACTCGGGACTCACAGCCACGCCACCCCAGGGTCACTCGGGACTCACAGCCACGCCACCGCAGCCCCCAGCGCAGCCCCCCCGGCCCGGCTCTCCGTGCAGCCCGTGCTGCTCTCACCCAGGTCGGCGATGCAGCACTGCCCGTTCTTCTTGACCAGGATGTTCTTGCTCTTGAGGTCGCGGTGGGAGATGGCGGGCTTGCCCTGCGTGCCGAAGATCTCGATGTGCAGGTGTGCCAGCCCGCTGGCGATGGACAGCACGATGCGCAGGCAGCTCACCGTGTCCAGCGTGCTCAGCTGCAGGTAGTCGTACAGAGAACCCATCTCGTGGTAGTGTGTGATCAGCCACAGCTGCGTGCTCGAGTTCCTGGAAGTCATGTCAGAGGCAATGAAACCTGCAGGGAGGGCAAGGAGGAGAAACAAGGAAATGAAGCGCCAGAGCTCCTGCAGGACTGCCCCAGCAAAGCAGCTCAGCTGGTCAGAGCAGGGTGCTGGCAGTGCCAGGGCTGTGGGTCTGACCCTGTACAGGACATCCACTCGTCACTCCATGGTCCCTTCCAGCTCTGAATATTCTGCAATAAGGTGAATCAGTGCTGCTGTGCAAATGTACGATTTGTTTAATCACAACTGCACTGCAGGGATGCTGTGATGAAAACAAAGCCAGCGAATGCTGCAACTCTAACTCACATCTGTTCACAAGAACCCATTTATATATTTGTCAGTCACACCAAAAAACTACTTGTTAGGACCACACACTTTAAAAATACTTTAATTTTTCCTTCTTTTTGAAGGACTTGGGGGTGGGGAAGCTCCCAGTCAAGCAGAAAGACCCCAAGTCTGTGGCACATTTGCTGCTGCCCACTTGAGGTCACACCGGAAAGCAGAAACACTTCAAACATCAAGCCATGAACAATCATTTCCATTTTCAGAGCCCACAGGCAGCCAATGCAGGCTGCTGAGAAAAGGGTTAAATGTGTAGCCCAACCACAATGATCTTCTACAAAGAAACAGAGAAAATTTTCTGTTCAAAAGTCATGAACCTCAAGAACTATCTTCAAAAATGTCATGTCTTAAAACTGAACCCCAAATTCAGGGGAAGCTCCCTTCCTGTCACCTCTGCCTATATCCACAGTGACCTCCACAGCTTTAGCTGGGAACAACAGAAGTTTTATTCCCAAGTCAAAGGAACAAATCATGTTTATGAAAAGCTCACATACATTTGTCAGAAAGAACACCCACTGCTTTCTCTCAAGTCAGACTTGTGCACAATGTGACATTTCTGTAATCTGTGATATTGTTTAATATTGCATCTAAAAAGTCTCTAAAATAGCCAACAAATTTGACAGTTATCAAGAAAGACTAAACACAGGCAGAGCACCAAGGGAAATATGCAATGCAATTTCAGCTAAGTCGCTTGCTCTCTTGGGAAGGGAAGTTCAATAATTCACATTTCAGGAGGCCACTAAATTATTTCTGGAGTAAGAAAGGAACTGCTTCAGGAAACACACAGATGTCTAGCAGGGTGAGCTAGAGTGCCAGGGAACATTCTCTGACAGGAAGCAAGAATAAGAAGCCAAAGGAAAACTGATTGAAGACAGATTTCGGGTGAAGCAGTGTCAGCACTCAGGAAATGTGCTGCTGATTTCATTTGCAGAGGTGGCACACCAGTGACAGAAGGGCACATCTATCAGGAATCAAAGGGCTGCTTAAACCTCAGACATGGCCCAGAACAACAAAGCCACTTTCCCACTTCTCAGAACCAAGCACATGAGCCATGAGTGATGCACAAGGTTCATTTACTTTCCTATTTACTTGGGAAAAGAGACCCCATGCAGCTACAGCTGAAGAGCTTATTCTCACCCCGAGAAGAACACTTAAACATAAGAGAACACTGGATTCATATTGCACTTTACTTAGCCATAAAGAAAAGTATTCAAATCCCTAAATCTCATTATAAACTCCTCCCCACCTTTTCTCTCTCCATTTCTGCAGGGATTACAGCCCAACACAGACCCACCAGAGCTCCCCTGACACCCTGTGCAGGACTCAGAGCTGCAAGAGCAGTCCCTTCCACAGGGGTGTGTGGCACCTCCGGTGCTGTGTGTGTGCTCAGCTGCCAACACCTGATTATCTGCTTAATCAACAGCGTCCTGCTGGAATGCTGCAGAGCACTGAGCCACAGCTGCTCTGGCACATTCCCCATCTGACACTCAGCCCCTCCTGCAAGTGTCTCCCTGAAAATCTCTCTTCAGCTATCGATCACAAGAACCCAGACACTGTGAGCTGTAGGTGAGGGTGCAGTGCTTCACAGGTCACCTGTCCAGGTAACTCACCTTTACTCCAGACACCCCAGGACACAGAATGTGCTTGTCCTACTTACCTAAAATATTCTCATGCCTCAGCAGCACAGTGTTGTACAGCTCAGTTTCCCTGAACCAGGACTTTTCATCCCTAGAAGAGAAGATCTTCACAGCAACATTTTCTCCTTGCCACTGACCCCTCCAGACTTCTCCATAACGGCCCTTTCCTGGTGGGGAGAACACAGGAGAAGCTGTCAACAGCAAACAGGCTGCAGCAGGCAGAGCTCCACTGCCATGAACCAGACATCACACCAGGAGATCACCCCTGCCTGCACTTCCCACCACCGGAGCCACACCGTGCTCCTCATCCCTCCTTTTTCCTGTGAGCGAGGCTCTCTCCTCCCTGCACACCAGGGCAGCACAGGGGGCTGGGGTGCCACCATTCAGCCACCAGCCATGGAAGTGCTTCTGCAGCTGAACTGACTCTGGCAGCACGTGGCAAGGTCAGTGTGCACAACACAAAGCTGTGAATCCTGCAGCCAGGAGGACAGGAAGGAAATGTAGTGCTGGGGATACAGCCTTTACATTTCCATTCCATCAGCAGCCCTGGCAGACACATAAAATGATGATTTAAAGAAAACAAAAAGCCAAACCTACCCACAAGCTAAAAAAGGGATTAGAAAAACCACCAACCCCCACCAAAACCAAGCCCTGTCCTGCACAGATCAGGACACACTGCAGGCCAAGCTCTTCACCCCAACAGCTCCCTCACCTCTCCAGTGCCTGCACCCCCTCCTGGCTCAATGGCAATGCCTCCAGGTGTCTTTGACCCAAATGCCTCCTAAACTCAAATTTAAGACTACTCAATTAATAATAAAAATACGCTGATGGAAAATTTAATGAATCCTTAAAATTAACACTGAAGCCCTACACAAAGCTAAGGAGCCAGGAGACACTGACCTACACACTCCACAAGGGTGATCTGGCGAGCCACCGTTCTCTGCACCAAGAAAGGAAGCCCAGAGCCACTTCCAGATGTGCAGGAATGGTCCAGCAAATCCTGTTCAGAAGGAAAAGCAGAAGTTTAGAAGCCATGAGAAAGCCCATTTTTCCCTGTTTACATGCACAAAGGACAGGTCAGGTTAAAGCTCAGGGGTATCTCTGTGGCTGTGGGGATGTAATTTCATAAAGCATTTGTTTAGTTACTGTAATAAATATATGGCAATTGATGTCTGTGCACTGGAAGCCCACTCCTGGCCTACCAGCTATCCTCTTTTTCAGCACTTCACTCTTCTTTTACTTACCTTATATCCTCTCAGCTCTGTTTCTATTCAAGCTTGGTGCAGGTATTTAAAAACAAAACCAGTTTTCAAATAAACAAGGTGAGGGGATTTACCAGTATCACCTACACAACATTTGGCATTGGTACTACAGAAAAACTTCTGTAACAAATCTTTCCTATAAGCTTTATCAGTTTCTGGTAATTTTAGTGCATAGAAAGCAGACTGAGCTGTAAGCTGATAATAAACATCAGTGAGATCCTGACTGAATGCTAAAATCCCATTAGGCTTGTAAAATGCTAATGCCCAGATACTTTTACAGCCAAGAGTTTTGTATTAGTTCAAAGCATTAACAACTATTGCTGGACTATTTCTTTACAAAGAAAAATAGGATAAAAAAGCCTAAGTGTAATCAACTTTCCATTATTTCCAGAAAACTGCATTGCTGTGCTTGAACCAGATATCCATTAAATCTCATTTCTTCTAACAACCTCTTAACGAGTGCTCAAGAAAAAGACAATCTAGGAGTGACAGAGACTACCTTACTTTTTAACACAAACTGAGGGCTCATTTTCCTCCATGCTTGAATCAGAGGCAAAACAAAAGCAATAAAAACAAAAAAACACCCAAACTTATCTACAGCAACTGTAAAAAAAAGATTTGAAGAGGCCAGAGCTCCTTCCATGCCCACTAAGCAGCTTAGGGCTTTAAGCACTTGCTACACTGTGGAGACTAATCCTAAATGTAAACTTACTTAATGTGTGACAAAACCAGTGACTTAAAACAGAATGGAGAAGAAAACTCTGGAATCGAGAAGACTTGCTGAGTAGATGAAAGCTGAGGCACAGGAACTACCCACTACCAACTGCTGTGCATCAGCCACACTGGGAGGCAGAGCAGCACCACTGGCACCATCACTGAGGGTCTGACAGCCCCAGCAGACCCACCCTCACAGCTCCTCAAAACACAATTTGGATTTATTCTTCACAGGTTTTATCACCATTTGTTAAGTAACTGGAAGCACAAAAGGTTTGCAAATGGCTCAAAACGATCTTGCCCAGATAAGAGAGAAGAGCTGGTAGAAGCTGGAGTGCTCAAGGACAGATCCCCAGCTGCACACTTCAACACTGCCTCCTTTAAACCTCTAACATGGAACCACGGGCTCATTAGAGAGACACAACGGCACTACTAAGAAAGGGAAAAAAATAAAAGCGTTAACAGACATAGGCCACTCTTCAAGCCTGCAGTGAAAGCACATTATGGTGGGACAGCACCAAAACAGAAAATGTTTTCCAACCTCTTAATGTTGGAGACATTTTATCTCAGCAATGCAAGGAGAAGAAAACTCTGCACTGCTTCAGAAACAAACACCCCATCTGCCTGCGGCTTTACTTGCTCTGCTCAGATGAAGTGAGGGACAGCTGCTGTGTGCTCTGGCCTCAGGGAAGGGACAGTCACCCTGCAGAAAGTCACCTTTCCCAGCTCCTTATATTCTCCAGACCACATGAGCAGGAAAACTGACCTCTGAGTAAGAATTGCACATTTCTTAGAACTCCCCATTCTCTTCCATCAACAAAATGTCACTGATATCCCAGGCATCCCTGAGTCCTGCTACTGAGATCATGGCAGTCAGGCCTGAAGGTTTTAAACGTCAAAATTCTCTGTATTTTCTTTCTCACCTAGCACCACATCACTTCCAACCCTTCAGGCTGTTGTAGATCAAACAGCAGCACAGTTCTTCACCTCTCCCATTACCTCAGGCCCCCCAACGGCCAGGCACACTCTGTCTGGATGTGCTTACATTCTTTCCAGGAACACAAACAATTTAGAGGGATTCTCCAGGTCAAACGACCTACACTTGCCAAACCCATCTTTTGGAGAGAGCTCATTAATACAACAGCTCTGGGAGCACAGGAACAGCACCACTCGAGTCCTGAGGCCAAGTGGCATCCCCTGGCAGTGGCCAGAGGGAAGGAGGGGAGGAGGGTCAGGGGGTGAGGAGAACTCAGAGCCTGCACACAGGGAGGTCACTTACTGCCAGCGTGCTGTCCCCCACGTTGGAGGCTATGAGGCCCTCGATTGTGCCATACTCTGCATCCCTGGAATTGAGCCTCTCCATGTGGTTTTTCTGTATTCTCCGGATGATCAGCACAGCTACTGCAGAAAAAACTATCAGCACTACCACAGGAGCCAGGATAACGATGATTAGTGTTTCCATGCTGTAACCTGCAGCCTCTCCTTGGAAGGTTTGCCCTTGGAAGAGAGGGGGGAAGGGAAAAAGTGGGAAAAGAGAGAGAAAAAAATTACTTTGCAGATTCCCAGAGAAAGTCTTTAAACCCATTAGCACAGACACCAACCCTGACCCCGGTGCCTGCCCAGTGTGACAGAGGCTGTGCCACAGGCAGGTGTGAGCACACCTGCACGGAGGAACAGCCACTTCTCACAGGCAGCACCTCCACGCTGACCCCAAGCACACACTGCAGCCCCCCCACTGCCCAGACCAGCCACCCCCTGGGCCAGCAGGGCCAGGGTGGGGACCAGGGCACACAGGGCATCCTGTGCCCCAAAACCCTGCCTTCAGCCAGCCCTGGAGCCACCTCCCTGCCAGCCAGCAGACCGAGCCAACCCTCTCCTCTTTGTCCAAATGCTCTGCTGACGAATGCAGCTCTCACCTTTGGCAGAGGGCAGCTGTGCAGTGATGTTCATGTTGCACAGGTGTCCCTGGCAGCACTCCACGGCCTGGTTGGGGGATGGAGGAGTTTTGCAGGTCATTTTCCTTTGCTCATAGACCTGGAAGCAGCCCTTCTGGTAAACCTTGGCCCCGTCGTTAATGCTGAGGGAAGCAAAGCAGCGCTGGCCTTGGCACCGATCCCCATTCCCACAGGAGATGCCCTCACACACACATTCGTAGGGAACCATCTTCAGCTTCCGCTCCTCGTCTGCAAAAGGGAAAAACCCAGGAAAAAACATCACCCTGTCCTTAACAGCTTCACTTAGAGGTAATGAAATCATGAGACAATCAAATCTGCTTAAAGGAAGTGATATTGTTTTCAGGTAGTGCTGAGGAACCACTAAGTAGGAGGTAACGATTCTAATTCAGCTACTTCAGCTGACAAGGACATGCCACAGCAGACACACAAGTACTTACTCTGCAAGTAAGTTTAAATTTAAAACTGAAAAAACCAACTTACTCCCAGAAAGCCAATGTTTTCCAAAGGGTGGTTGTGAAGCAGAGAGTACATATCTTTCAGGGGCTTATCTCACAAAATATCCAAGAGATCTCCAAATGAACCATTCCTGCCTTTCCACGGCAGTGGAAATACTATTCCCTTATTCCCTTAAACACAGTGTGTGTCAGAAAAGCTTCACGTGCACACAGCCGTGTAAAGCACTTAGAGAAGTGACTTTCCAAACCGGAGCAGTCATGCAGAGTTACCAAACACACACTGGGAACCCCGAGCCCACGCAGCACCCACCTTGCCAGCTGGGAGATGGGAACGCCATCACCATCAGCACGGGGAGAATCATAACTCCATCAACCACCCTGGAGCTGCAGAAAGGAGACACATGAGAGCTCTGCATCCTTCCACTGCTGGGTAAAAATGCAACCACCCCACAAGAGCAGCGTTTAGCAATGCCTTTCATCAATTCCTTACACAAAACAAAACCCAGTGTTGACTGCTCTCCTTTTTAACTCTGCCTTGTTTCCTAAATAATTTCCTTCACTTACAAAATCCATGCATTTACTGCAACATCTTTTCAGACTCACAGAGACATCCCATGCAACCACTGTGTAGATACAGAAAAGCTCCTAGTAGGGAAGTATGAACCCTTCCAGTACCAAGCAGGAATGTAACACAGATGATACATTCTTTAAACCAGTTACTATAAAGTTAAATTACTGTGAACTGAGAAAGTGGTCTGTAAAACTGTATTATCTGGGCTTTGAGGGGAAACGCAAAAGATCTCCACCAGAAAACTCAGAATAACTTCCATTAACCAGCAAAAACCATTGCTGGATGGCAAGAGAAAGAACCAGATGGATTTAAAGAAGATGCTGCTCCCTGAAGAGTAATTTCCCAGTTTAAGTTGCTTCTCCAAGGATTTTCCTTCTGATGGCCCAAGCCATTTCCCTGCTGCTGAAGACAGGGAACTACACCTTGTGTGAGCACAGTTCAGGCTGATTTCAGCAGAAAGCAGAGGCACGTGCTCCCTCTAAAACTGGAAATAAAGGAGTGAATTTGCTTTGCATTTCCAATCTTTGCTGTCATACTTGGTCTCTACAAGAAAGTAACAGACCACTCTTTACTCCACTTTTTACTGTGAAACAAAGCTTCTGAAAATAAACTTTTCTGCAGTTTCTTAGGATTTAACCCAACAGACAGGGCTGGTGATTGGAATGGTTCGTCTGTCCTGTGCTGGTGGGTTCCTACAGAGACTCCCTGGCCCAGTCACATGGAACAAAATTCCAGTCAAAAGCAGCAGGAAGCAGTAGGTGCAAACCAAAGTTCTCCTTGATAAGCCACTGAGCCATTACTATGCTCCTTACGTGCAGGTATTTGTCTTCATTTTTCAGATTTAATTCTAATTGAAGCAGATGAAAATTGAAAATAAATCTGATATTGCCATTTTCCTTTCAGATCTCTTCTGTTGTGCTTCTTCAAATCATTAGCACTTCTTAAGTGCTCAGTAATGAAAGCCAAGCCATTACTTCTGTATTTATTTCCTGACAGGGATTTGTTTTCAGTAATTGGTTCGTCATCAGTTAAAATGATCATGAATTTCTGACCCAAGTATTCAGTTTTTGCCTTCACAGAAAGGCCCAGGCAGTGCTGACCACCTCCCCTCCCAGAACAACCCTCTGCCTTCCAAGGACCCATTCCCCAGGGACAATTCCCCTACCTGTCCTTGATACACCCCAGGGATCCCTAACACCTGCTGATATTTGACCTTCACCAAACACCACCAAACCCAGCCTAACCCACGAGCAGGGATCCATCCCCCAAACCCAGCCTAACCCACGAGCAGGGATCCATCCCCCAAACCCAGCCTAACCCACGAGCAGGGAGCCATCCCCCAAACCCAGCCTAACCCACGAGCAGGGAGCCATCCCCCAAACCCAGCCTAACCCACGAGCAGGGAGCCATCCCCCAAACCCAGCCTAACCCACGAGCAGGGAGCCATCCCCCAAACCCAGCCTAACCCACGAGCAGGGAGCCATCCCCATGGGCAGTTTAAAGCAGAGAAGGGCTACCCAAGGGACTCTGAGTTGCCCAATGCCCCAGACCAGCTCCAAGGGGTGCCCTGGTGCCCAGGCAGGCTGGTTTGGGGATCCCTGCCTTGGCAGAACAGCTGGAGCAGCCCTGGCTCTGTGCCCAGACCAAGGTGCTCAGGGACCTGTCCTTCCTTCCTTCCTTCACTGGGAGCCCCAAAACCCAAAGCCAGCCCAGGGGTGCATGGATGGGAGCAGGGGGAGCTCCAGGGATCCCAGCAGGGACAGGACCCCCAGGAGAGCCCTTCAGACAGCAGGGACACCTCGCTCAAGGAACAGGGGCTTAAAAAAGACAAAACCTGAGTGTAACACTGCTGGGCAGGTTCAGGTGAACCAGCAGCACCAGCACTGCTCAGGCACAGCCAGCTCTTCACAGGTAACCCAGGGCTGCAGCCTCTGGCCCAGTTAAAACCAGCACGGGTTATTTTGTGCTGGTGGGAGCTGTCCCACCTCTGCAGCCCTGAGACCCCCAGGCCAGGGCATCCTCCCCTGGCTGAGGCACAGCAGCAGGGCCCTGCAGGGAGCCCAGCCCTGCTCTGCTCTGCCAGGACCTGGCTGCAGCATCAGGAAACACCAGGAAAACTCTGCCTGTGTCATGTACTTATCTGCTGTCTTCTCAAGCAGTCTGAGTTCCCAAAAAACAAAGAAACAAATATACACAAGTACATTTGTACACATTGTAGTTCTCAGAGGGAGGATGAGGATGGAAATCAGAGCCATGCCCCCAAAGAGGCAAACAAACCAAATTGGACTTTTAACAGATTTTATGCATTTCACAGCATGTATGGTCCTCCCAAAGAAAAAAGCCCAACACTTCAATTTAAACCCTGCTTCTATGAAGCTGTTCTTGCAGCCATTCATTTTCCCAAAGGCCTCAAGGAGTATCTCCTCTGAGACACTGCTGAGAAGAGCTGTGCACATTTGCAGCAGCCCACCTGCAGCACACCCAGCCCGTGTGTTCCACACCTCACCACCAAAGCAAACCAAACCTGCACCGTGTCTGTGCAGCCTGGACACCCTGGGGATTTTGGCAGGAGCTCAGAGCCTTGGCACAGCCCAGCTGTGCTGGCCACTGCAGAGGGAAGGAGCTGGGAGGGACACTCTGACCGTCACAAAATACTAATTTTCCCTCAAAAATTATTTGAGAGCACGAGTTCAAAGGTGTTGTTCCCACTGCTTTAAAAAAATTACTTTTTCAAAGCAATTAATGCACATACATAAGCATCAAAGTGTGGTTCTAGTGACAGCAGCAAGCACACCCCGTCCAGTTACTACTTGTTTAGAGAGAAAGAAAATATACATTTTAATGTAAGGAACAAAACATTCTTTAATAAGTCCCCATAGAAAACTGCTATGGATTTAAAGATCCATGACACATCCATTTACTATCTGGTGTCTGAATTCACAAGAACGTTTTTCCCAAGGGAAGGGCCGGGATTTAACCCAGATAAATAAAGATGAATTAACAAGCAACCGGCAAAAATACACAGAAGGTATTTTCCTTTGAAAACACAAGGATTTTGCCGTTTGATTGGAGCTGCAGGCCGTGCCCTACGGAACTGCAGCACAGCGGCAGGAGCCACTAGAGGGCATTGGGAACATGGGCAGGGATCCCTGATAACTGGGATGCAGGGTTAACAGGGACAGCAGGGATCCCAGCCACACAGGGATAACAGGGATCCCAGCCACACAGGGTTAACAGGGATAGCAGGGATCCCAGCCACACAGGGATAGCAGGGATAACAGGGATCCCAGCCACACAGGGATAACAGGGATCCCAGCCACACAGGGATAACAGGGATCCCAGCCACACAGGGATAGCAGGGATAGCAGGGATCCCAGCCACACAGGGATAGCAGGGATCCCAGCCACACAGGGTTAACAGGGACAGCAGGGATCCCAGCCACACAGGGATAGCAGGGATAACAGGGATCCCAGCCACACAGGGATAGCAGGGATAACAGGGATCCCAGCCACACAGGGATAGCAGGGATAACAGGGATCCCAGCCACACAGGGATAACAGGGATCCCAGCCACACAGGGATAACAGGGATAGCAGGGATCCCAGCCACACAAGGATAACAGGGATAACAGGGATCCCAGCCACACAGGGTTAACAGGGATAACAGGGATCCCAGCCACACAGGGATAACAGGGATCCCAGCCACACAGGGATAGCAGGGATAACAGGGATCCCAGCCACACAGGGATAACAGGGATCCCAGCCACACAGGGATAGCAGGGATAACAGGGATCCCAGCCACACAGGGATAACAGGGATAACAGGGATCCCAGCCACACAGGGACAGCAGGGATCCCAGTGCCCTGTGCCACACCCCATACCCACACAGGGATAACAGGGATCCCAGCCACACAGGGATAGCAGGGATCCCAGTGCCCTGTGCCACACCCCATACCCACACAGGGATAACAGGGATCCCAGCCACACAGGGATAACAGGGATAACAGGGATCCCAGCCACACAGGGATAGCAGGGATCCCAGTGCCCTGTGCCACACCCCATACCCACACAGGGATAACAGGGATCCCAGCCACGAGGATAATGTATGGGGATATGTATGAGCTTCAGCTCTGGGTTTAACCTCCTCCTGCAAAAGCACATTATCATTGGAAAACCAGAACTAGCTATTGATGGAAAAGTCTCTTTTCAAGTGGCAGCTCCCAGATTTCCAAACAAACCTGCCATGCACTGCAGGCAAGGAAGGGACCCTGACTCCTGGGCAGGCCAGCATCTGCTCCAAGGCCAGCTTTGGATTCCAAAGGAGTCCTTTAAACTGGCTTTGGAAGCCCAGATGAACAATAAGCCAAGCACAAGGCAGATCAAACACTTGGTGAAGACACCCAACACAACACACAGGCACACAACTGGCTCAGGTAGAATCCTCATGGTTTGTAGTCATAAAGTCCCAACACAGCAAAATCCACCCTGAAACCCCAAAGCCTGTTCAATCTCACAGCTAATATTGCTCTCTCCTTTTTCCCTAAGAAAACTGTGTCCTGCCAAATCATTCCTGTACGGCCTGACAGCAATGTGGGGTGAAGCTCTGTACTGGGGCTGTCGGGACAGCAGCTGCAAGGAGCCACAGGGGAGAGAAGAACCAGCTGAGACAACCCAAAACACCACCAGGAGCCCTGCAGGCAGCAGGGAAATGGCCTTTGGTGAGCACAGACTGTGGCAGACAGAGCCAGCCCATCCGTGCAGGACTCCAGGCTGCCTTTATCTCCATACGACACAGACATGGGAACATGAAGCAGCTCAGACTTTCCGGATGAGATCAGAAGCACCCAGATATCGCTGGCAGTCCCACTGGCCCCCTGCCAAGAGCCCAAGGGCTGCACATATTTTGCATGTACCTCACCAGATTCCTATCAAAAGAAAACATCCATAATACTGGATCACAGTTGTGCCATCCACAACAGCCACACACGAGTTGAATTCACCCACAGCTGTGACTTCAGAAGGAGAAATGTGCATTTAAAAGCAATAATTCACAGCTTGCTCTTTAATTGAAGCTCACACAAAGAAGTGCAACCCCACAAAGGCATTCCCTGCGTCAGAGAGCGACAGCCTTGGCCAGTCCTTTCTTAGGGTATAAACTTGGTTGCCAGAATTCAGAAGATGGAAACCAGCCACCAACTCCATTTGGTACCCACCTGCAAAGGCACAAGGCACACATCCACGCTTCGCAGCTCCAAAAATGTGTCAAAGTGCCACCCAGAAAGACCAAATGTCTCAGATTCAAGTGGCTGAAAATACAGAAAGAGTGAAGGATGGGATGCTGGTTCTTCTGTACTTGTGTACAAAGCAAAAATCACAGCACCGCTGAGTAAGAACAAAACCACCACGTGAAAGGCAGCTACACAGAGCAAAGTGTCTCGGAAGGTTCTCCCAGTCAGTAACTCTGACATGTTCACAAAGAGCCAACCCCTTGGTTCTTAAAAGAAAAGGAAAAGCTAAGCACGAGTGTCATATAAAAATAAATTCAGCCTGCTCCCAAGGAACAGGAACATGACAAGAGGAAATGGCATCAAGCTGTAGCAGGGCAGGTTCAGGTTGCATACCGGGGAAAATTCCTTCATGGAAAGGGTTGTCCAGCCTTGGCACAGGCTGCCTGGCACTGTCCAGGGCAGTGAAGTCCCCATGCCTGGAGGGATTTAAAAGCTGTGCAGATGTGGCACTTTGGGTTAGCGGTGCCCTTGGCACTGCTGGAAGAATGTTTGAGTTCATGATGTTAGAGGGCTTTTCCAACACAAGCATTCAGTGATCCCATGTGGGCAGCAGAAGCTCCCTGTGGCTGCAGGAGGCAGAGCACGGCAGGCACTTGGGCCGGGGGAAAAGCTCCGGAGGTGTGCAGGTATTGCATCAGTACAGGGGTCTTAGGCAACCCACTGACACACGGCTTAGTCAAACAATGAAGCAAGCACAGACACTTTTAAATTGATCTGCAGCTTCCCGGTGCCTTTGAAGACACACGTGAATCTTTCCATATCGTTTGTTGCCTTGTGGGGTAAATAAATCCAGCAGGAGGAAGCTCTCAAGGATTAGCCCTGCCCCAAGAACAGCCTTCCCCTGCAGCCCCTGCATCGGCAGCACTGCTGAACAGCCCTCACTCACAAAGCCCGTCTGTGGCTCACTGATCCTGTCCTGTGCAGCTCCACATGTGCACAGAAACAGCTCACCATGAACACACGGGGGTTTGCAGGCCCTGAGCCACCCAGGGCAGTGCTCAGGGGCAGGTTTCACCTCACAGCTATCTGCTCAGACACCGAGATACTCACGAATTACTGCGGCTTCTCACACATCTCACATACCAACTAAGGTGTTGTTTTATTATGCTACCGTGCTACTTGCACGGCACACAGACAGCTCCTGCCAGAGGGGAACACTGCATTCTGCAACTACCAGGGAAAAAGCTCCATTGCACAGCTGCGGAGCTCCTGGGACACCTTCCCTGTCACACACAAGTCACAGCTACAGACAACCTTCAACACACTCTGCCAAGGCCGTTCCAGATGCCCGCAGAGTGAGGAAAATCCCCATCAATGTCTGGTGACTTCCCCTGTGCTGAGCCTTGGGCTCAGGAGGCAGGGAGAGCATCCCTGCACATCCTGCTGCCAGAGAGCCACAACTCTCCCCTGGAACTGTTCTCTCTCCAAAGACACCACACTGCCACATCTCAGCACAAAACTGCCCATGAAGACACAAACTCTATCCAAACACAACACCTGGATTTATCCACTGTGAAACACAAATATTTTCAACTGGTAGGTGACCAGGAATTGCCTGTAAGAGCTGTTTCTAAACAGTTCAGGTAAAAAGGATTAAAATAGCCACACAAACCCAAAATGCACCCAGTGACAGTGACTTACTTCCAACTTACTCAAAGCCTACCTCTCCAAGCCTTGGCCTGCCTTCCTCCAGCCAGCAGCAGTGTGATTATTGCAGATGTTATCTGTGCACTGGGTGATGGGGGAGCTCAGGCAGGAACACAACTCCAGCTCTGGGATTGCCCATCACACACTGCTCCTGCTGCATCCTGGCCTGACCTGGCAGGGGGAAAACAGGGGGCACAAAGCCCCAGCCCCAGTCCCTGTGCCATTGGGATTGGCTCTGCCATGGCCCCGAGAGCCCCTGTCCCAGAGCCAGCACCCACAGTGAAAGCACTGCTCCCCAAATAAACCCCTGCTCCCCAAATAAACCAGAGCCAGCACCCACAGTGAAAGCACTGCTCCCCAAATAAACCCCTGCTCCCCAAATAAACCAGAGCCAGCACCCACAGTGAAAGCACTGCTCCCCAAATAAACTAGAGCCAGCACACACAGTGAAAGCACTGCATCCAAATAAACCAGAGCCAGCACCCACAGTGAAAGCACTGCATCCAATAAACCAGAGCCAGCACCCACAGTGAAAGCACTGCTCCCCAAATAAACCAGAGCCAGCACCCACAGTGAAAGCACTGCTCCCCAAATAAACCAGAGCCAGCACCCACAGTGAAAGCACTGCTCCCCAAATAAACCCCTGCTCCCCAAATAAACCAGAGCCAGCACCCACAGTGAAAGCACTGCTCCCCAAATAAACTAGAGCCAGCACACACAGTGAAAGCACTGCATCCAAATAAACCAGAGCCAGCACCCACAGTGAAAGCACTGCATCCAAATAAACCAGAGCCAGCACACACAGTGAAAGCTCAGCCACTGCATCACCCCCTGCTCCCCAAATAAACACAGCTCTGCTATAGTCTCAGCCAGAAACCCAGACAGTTGGACTCAGACTCTAAATGAGATCACTGCCTGCTAATCATTTTCAAACGCTTTTTAGTAACTAGTTAAATATTACATAGCTCGCCTGTTTGGAGTTTCTGCAGAACACTCCAGCCAACCAAAACAAACATTTCCAAAACCAAATCTTTGGCTTGGTTATCACCAACGAAAGTCCTATTTTATCCTTAAAAATAAAAAAAAAATTAAAATAGCTGTTTTTTCCCCCTGGTTTTCTCTGTTTTCCCTTACACAAATTTTAAATACTCATTTCTTTATTCTGGGCTGCAGAAAAGCCTGGGTCTGATGATGTGCACAGCTTTTGGAGACCATCTCTCACTGGGGCACGCCCTGCTGCAAGATACCAATGTGGTCTAGTTCCTACAAATGCATTAATTAAGCAGCATCTCCCTACAGTCTCGGTGTGCTTTCACACATGCAGCGACCTGGAGAGGTGCAAATTCTTGTTATTGGCAGTCCCTGATGCTATCAGGCCAGATCACTGAGCCAAACCCAGTGAGGTGAGGCCGCTGCTGGAAGCTCCCCTGGCTCCAGGTGACCCCTCAGCTCTGCTGATATT
Source organism: Acridotheres tristis (assembly GCA_037013685.1). Lineage (NCBI taxonomy): Eukaryota > Metazoa > Chordata > Aves > Passeriformes > Sturnidae > Acridotheres > Acridotheres tristis. The sequence continues at coordinate 37,579,460 of CM072894.1, forward strand.
TCACTCCAGTGAGGACCCTCATTTGCACATCAGTAATAATCCCAGCGAGATTTTGCAGATTTACCCTGGGTAAACCTGAACCTCCAGAGTTATTTTCACAGGGTCATCACCACAAGAATATTCTACTTCTGCACTTTGGCCCAAGCACCCTACCCTGAGTGCAGTTTGGGGTATTTTGATTAAAATTAGCCAAAACTTTTTTTTTTTAATTAATTTCACTGCATTGTCAGAATAACACAATAACAGCATGACACAGCAAACACAGCCACCAGTTAAAATAGAACCATCAAAGCTGGAAATATTATAAACATACACGTACTTTTATTTGTGTATATATATAAATCTATACACCTGAGCAGGGCAGGGGAGGGGAACACATTACCATGGCAGAGGAGAGACAGGAGAGCCTGGCTTCACATCTCCAGCTCACTGCTGAGGGATTACACTGGGATTAGAGCAGCATTCCTCAGGAGTGATGGGCTGCTAGCAAGTCAGAAAGGTTAAGGGACGTGGAAAAGTCAGGTGTTCACTCTGCACCCCGCTTAGAGCTGAACTGCTCCTGGCCTCAGCCAGCCAAAGAAAATTAACCAACATTTACAGAGCAATCAGCCCAAGAACAGCAGCTCCTGACACTCCACAGGCACAAGGCACGAAACAGCATTTCCTCTCAGCAGAGCATTTCACTAACTATTGCTCTGGATCCAGAAAACTGAATGCAATTAGCAACCCCAAGAAGGAACACCCTGCTGCACGAGAAAGTCAAATCTTCAGAGATCATACCAGACCACCCCAGAATTTTAGCAGTACTGTTCCACAGCTTGGTGTTGCCTGTTTGGGCAGGCCAGAGCCACAAAATTCTGTTCTTAAACCCAAGATACAAACAAAGCAGGTCCTGTTCCAGCCCTGGTGTGCCCTTCTCCCAGCAGCACTGTGCAAAGGGACCCTTGGGAGCAGGGGTGACCAGAGCCTCAGGAAATCCAGGAACACCAGTGAGGGGCACTCATTGCTAAGGGAAATGCAACCCAAAGCTGACTTGGAGAAGACAGTAAGGTGAAGACCAGCTCAGGCTTTTCTCCATCCTCAAACCCTGTAGTGATATTTCTGCTCTTCCCACATCAGCAGCACTAACCTCAGTGCTGCAGTTCACAGCTTTACCCTGTCCTGTCCCCCTTTCTCACCTGAGCCCTCAGAAGGTACCACAGCCTCCACACAGGTGTCTGTTCCACTCACATCTTACCTGTGCCAGTCTCACCTTCAAGTCTGTGTCCTAGAACAGCTCGAGAACTTCACAGTCATTTTGTCCTGGCACTCCTCAGTTGCTGTCACAGCCGTGTGCTCTGACCTCTCAGGCAAACCCTTGTGTCCCTCCTGGAACAGGGCTCCCATCACTGCCTGCACCCTTCACTCCAGTCACCTCTCCTAACTCCAAATGTACCCGTTATACACAACTCTGACACTTCTTTCCAGAGCTGTTTTGAGTATTCTCTTTCCACCTCTTTAGCTGTATGCTGTCAAACTCACATACCTCACATGGCCTTGCCAAACCCAACTGCACTTGCAGATCTTCAGAAAACCATTCCACAGATTCATAAAGACTTTTGGTTTAATTGCTGCAGAAGCCAAAAGCAGCCAGTCCCATCCTTATTTAACAGCTGAATTCCCATGGCTGACCTCACACACCCCCAGCTGCAGATGTGAAGCACAGTGAAAGCTCAAGCTCTTTTTGGGAGCAGCCTGGCTTTGGAGCTGTGCACACACTGCCCAGGAGCAGCACACCCAGCAGCACTGGGAACAAGGCCACACTCAGGGTTCCAGGGAGCTTGTGACACACATCCACTGGCTGTCCCCAAGGTCCACACCTCCAGAGCACCCAGCCACGACTGAATGTAACACAGTGAGCACAGAGAGACAAACACCACCTTCACCAACTGCTCCCGAACACAGAGAACACCCAAATATGCTTTGGGCCAACACCCTCCTCACTGTGGGCTGTGATGGAGGAAGGGATCATTCTGAACAGGACACAAGGCAGCACTCTCTCACACAGAGCAGGTGAGCACTCCACTCTTTTTCCTACAATATCAAGCCTTTTTCCTCAGAGGAATACTCAACTTAAAGGAGTGAATGTACTCCCCACAAATTCCCTGCTATACAAACTGCTCCTACAAAGGGTCAAAAACCACTAAAGCACTGTCAAAGGCACAAGGAAATAAATTTTGGGTAGTAACTGTCATCAACCTGCCAGCCAGATAATGCTGAAGGATAGGTCCAACAGTCAGCACAAAAAGGTTTCCGTGTCCCTGCCACTCACTGCTCAGTGGAAATGGAAAGCCAGGCTGGTCAACAAGGCCAGATCTGACTTCACAGAAACCTTCAGCATTTTCACTCATCTTCTGGCCACAAGACAGACTCTTCTGGGTTTCATGCTCTAAACCTTTCCACTAAAAAAAAAAAAAAAAAAAAGAAAAAAAAGCAGCAGCAAAACCCTACCCCAGGTTCTCACCAGCGTGGCTCTAATTGTGAGTGCTCTGAAGTTAGCAGGAACACAGCTGCAGAGGGAGAGCAGAAGCTGCCATGTCTGCCTGTGAACATTCAATTAGGCCAGGAATCATCTGAACTTCAGCTGGACTAGACACTAAGAAAACCACAATAAAATGGACTGAGGCATCCAAAATTATTCTCAGAAAATAGGCCAGACCGGGCTTGAACACATCTGGGCTTGGCTTGAGTCATGAACCACATGAGCAAGACACCCCAGAGCTGCCTGCGGGCCCGAGTGAGGAATGTGAGCAGCACAAAGGTAGGCAGCAGCAGCAGCCTCCCACACCCAGACCCCCTTCTGCCCCTTCCTCCAGCAGACATGCAGCAGGCCCTTCATTCTGACGTGTCTTCACATCCCAGCCCAATGGGATTTCTGAGGATGGGATTTCTGGGGTGTCAGGTAATGCATACACAACCACAGCTGGTCAGCCAGCCAGCTCCAGACATGTAGTCCCAACTGTGAGACAAAAACAAGGCCAGAAAGGGTTAAAGCACTCCAAGCCCGGTCTGTGCTCACACACACACACACACACAGTGTCCAGCTGGGCTGCACTGCACTGCTCCAAGCATCCTCTGCCACACCAACACACAGCAGCTCCCCTCGTCAGTAACTCACACAAACTGAGGAGCACAAGGCAGTCCCAGCTCCAAGCAGCAAACACCAAGACCTCGGACACCAGGAGGATTGCAGCAGCTCAGCTCCTCTGTGCCTCGGTGTCAGCACTGCTCCCTTTCAGCCTCGTGGCACTAAGGCAAGTGAGCTGAGCATTCTCACCAGAACTGCTCTCACAAAGCCCCAGAGGACCCCACACCACAGCAGGGATGGGCCATTGACCAGAAACTCACTTCTAGACACATAATGAAAGGGGGGGAAAGGGACAGATTAAGGAGGAAGTCAGCAGAACTTCAGTGATTAATTAAAAATAATCTGCTCATACATTTTAGAAATAAGCCTGACAGGACAAACAGGACACAGTATATTAATGTATTTAATACAACATAGAAAATTGATAGACTATTATACACATAACCAATAGACTAATCCAGGAAATCCCTTTTCTGGCCACCACATGTACTCCTGACATGCATTTCAGCACTCTTACTTCAGAGTGGATTGACCTTGGTCCCCTCACTGGAAGGTGCTACCAACGTGTCTCCAAGCTGCCCAGAAGAGGCTGAGAGCTCCATGCCCACGTTCCAGGACAGAGCACATTTGCCACATAGCAGGGGCAGAGCTTGCAGCTCAGTCCCCCCAGAAGAAATCAGCACACACATGCCCAAACCACTCTGCAGCTCACAATAAATGGAGCTGCTGGCAGGGAGATCAAAAGATCCACTGGTGCTCCAGGACAGAGCCCAGTGCAGGTAAGAGCCACAGAGCCACCTGACCCCTAAAGCACGTTTGACCAGCAGCCTTCACCTCAGCTCTGCAGCCCCCAAAACCTGAGGCAGCTGCTGAGGGCAAGCAGGAGCCTGGAGGGGCAAGAATTAACCTTGACCAGGAGAAGGGGGACGGCCCAGCCAAAGCCAGCCCGCTGCTCCTCACAGGGTCAGTGCTCGGGGTCACTGGTGGCCCCAGCCCCGCAGCTGCCAGCCCCACATCTGGCACCGGGCACTGCCAGTCCCACATCTGGCACCGAGCACTGCCAGCCCCACAGCTGCCAGCCCCACAGCTGGCACCGAGCACTGCCAGCCCCACATCTGGCACCGGGCACTGCCAGCCCCACAGCTGGCACCGAGCACTGCCAGCCCCACAGCTGGCACCGGGCACCGCCAGCCCCACAGCTGGCACCGGGCACCGCCAGCCCAGCTCTGCTTTCCAGGGACAGCCACCCTGCCTCTCCAGCACTGCACACACCATTAATGAAGCTTTTATCTCTCCCTTTTCCTGTCAGCTCACATCCAGACAGGCTGACTCTGTTAACATTAGAATGCTTATTTTTCCCCTACCCACTATCTCCAAGCCAAAACAACATCTGGAACTTCAGCATGCCGTACAAAGAGAGACAGATTATAACTGGAAAAAGCTACACATCAGCTTCCCAAGATTTAAACGTTTGTGCTTTTATCTGGACTTCCCACATGTAACTTCCAAAACAGCTCCACAGGGACAAGAACAGAGTCCTTCATAAAGACTCCCAAACACAGTGTAAGGCCCCTTCCATTTCAGAATAACCTCAAATGATTATCAGAAAAATAACAGAAGCAAAACCGATAGGAAAGTTTAGAGTAAGAATTTACCATCTGCTGCTTACACAAAGGAGAGGTGACATACCAGTGACCTAGAAAAGGAAATTCAACAAATAATATTACTGGTGTGTGTTACTTGATAAAGTAATGGAAGAAAAACCTGGCGCCATTTCAGACTACATAAAGGTCCTACTTTAACAGACAGCTGTCTCCAGTGTCATTTAAGTGTGCTTTTTGCTTAGATCATGGTCAATGAATCATGAAAATCAATACAGATGGAAAACATAAAACCACGCTGCAGACAGGCTCAGCAGTGGAGCGTGTACCAACTAGCACCAGCCTGGGCTGGAGAGAGACGTGCCAAATAAACACAGACTAGTTTTTCCAACAACATTTATTTAACTCTTAGTAGTTAATTAACAGAAGTCATGACTACTGGTTATTTTCTAACCAGCCATCCTGCTGCAGTTACACAGCCAGGCTCACCAGCCAGGCTCTCGTCTGCCCTGGCCTCACCCACAGTGGCCCCAGCCCAGTGGGCACTCAGGGACAGCAGGGCCAGCCCATGGTGGCCACGATGTGCCTGGAGTGGCCCAGCTCTGCTGTCCTGGAGCACCCAGCACAGGGAGCTGCCTGCCAAGGTGCTGGGACAGCCCTTCCCCAAGGCTGCTGCCTGCTAAGCAACCCACACTCCCAGAGCAGGAATTCTCATTTCCCAGCCCCCTGGACGAGTTACCCCACTGCTGGGCCCGGCTGCAGGAAGCTGCCATGCTGCTGCCAATCCCAGCATTATTTTCAGCTGACAATCATGTAAAACCAATTTGAATGGCCAAAGCAGAATGAAGTATATGTTTTCAGGAACAAACAAAACAAGTGTCACGGGTTTCTGCGCCCAGCATCAGAGTTTTAACATAACACAGAGTGGACCCCAATTAAAACAGCTCTTGGTGAATGGAATGGGCCGTGTTGCAAGTGCAAGGACAGAGAGCCAAGCCCACATTGTAGCAGAGCTGTGACAGTCTCATAGCAATGACCATCAGTTCAAACACACAGCTCACGCCAGCTCCAGGGAAGCAACAGCAGCATAAGCTCAAAATGGTAATTTGCTGCTGAATACAGACAGAAACTCTATGCAACACTCAGGAATTAGTCATGTTTTAGCAGATTTTTGCTTCGCACCCAGCTGCTGCTTGTTCATAAGGTACCTACTCACACATTAGCCATTTCCCCTGTGAAAAGCAGGATTAGCTCTCACCAATGGTACCCAGCAGCAGTGACACCAGCCCCTGTCCCCAAGGGTCCCCAGCCTGCCCTGCAGCAGCCAGGGCTCCAAAGGAAGCTCAGCACTGCCAGCAAACAAGCAGCTCTGAGCTGAATAAACCAATTCTCTATCAATGCTGTTAATACATTATTTTTCTGAAGTAGGGTGGAAAAACCAGGAATTACTAAATCATCTCCAAACCCCCCAGAACTGACTGAATAATATGAACCCACTTGACAGTATGAGCTAGCAAAACCAGAAGTCACCCCTACTGATCTGCAGAGCCCTTTGTCTGGGGACATTCACCACAAACAGGGGCCAGACTGAGCTCTTTGTACCAGAGCTTTGGGCTGAGGTGTCCCACTGTGGTCTGATGGCAAGGACTTCCTGCGTGTCCCTCTCACCGTTTTCAGGACAGACCATCCAACATTCCTCATGGCTCCCCAGAGCAAAGATAATCCCAACCTGGGCTAGCAGAGATTGAAGCTAAAACCAGTGAGTTGCTACTGTGTGAACTTGGTTGTTGGTTGGGTTTGTTTCTCATGGAGAGACATTTATGCAGACAAACAAAATCTACTCAGCCTAGGATTTGCCTGAATTCCAAGAGCACTGCAGCAGCATCCTCCCAATACCCATTCATAACCATGCAGGGAACTGAACTGCAGCTACCTACACAAGTTACATGGCAAAACTACTTAACCAAGAAAAGCACTTTGATTTTGTCTCTTTTTCTGTTCCCTTTTTCAACATCATGATTATTTCCACTCACTCCAAGCTCCTCAAAGTGATTATTTGGAGAAGACAAGGGTTGCTGGACACCAGTTAACACTGACCTACTGATACAAATACCCTGCTGCAAGAAACCCTAGGAGTACCAGCTGAGCTTGAGCTGAGAACTCTGCTCAGAGATGACTCCTCACCCACAGCTGCTCAGACAGACACCTATTTTTGGAGCTGCAATGTACATCACCTCCTCCAGCAGCCATAAACCCCACATGTCCCTGCAGCACTCAGTGCTCCTTGCTCTGGAGTCCTGCCACTGTCCCACCTCCACAGCCCCAGGGGCACAGGAGCACAGGGCAGGTCTTGTCTGCAAACTGCTGCAACGCCAATTCCCAGCACAGCCTCTGCTCCGTGTCTGTGTCTGACCACACCGACACCGCCGGAGCTCACCTGCCACCAGGTGAGGAGGAGAGGCTGGGAGATGTTAGAACAGCTCAGCTGTCACCCATGCAAAGGCCCGAGATGTCACTGCACCATGGCAGGGGCACCAGCTCGGAGCAGGCAGAACAACCCACCAAACAACCCCAAAAACACCGAGTTCCCACAGCAGGGCTGCAAAGAAATCAAACAGCTCCAAAATAATTCAGTGGTGAGCCTCGCAGGGCATAGCTGCCAAACTGGCAATTCTAGGGAGGGCTGGACAAGCCAGAGCACTCTGCAGGGCTGGCCCCGGGGAGAGGCAACCCCTGGCCACCCAAAATTCCAGCCGGCCTGCTCAGCCAGGAACACCTCACTGACTGAGCTCAGCACTACAGCAGCATTCCTCAGCAAGGCATGGAGCATTTCACTCCACCTGAGCAGGGACACACCTGGGACAGAACTTTCTCTGGACTACCACCCGGAAAAGAACAGCTACAGAAATGAAAAATAAACCCAGCTGAGCAATTGTGTGAGCATAATGATTCAAAATTCGAGGTTTAAAACAAACAAAACAAAAAATCCCCCCACAATCCACACACTTGGAATTTTACCTGGTTATCCGAAGTTTTCAAAACAGCATTTTACATTTGTACATGTGGAATATTCATTTCAGGTTTTGGTGTGCATTTAAATGCTTCCAAGTTGATCGAGGTGATTTAAGTTGGGAAGTTGAGTACAATTTAAATAACCAGTTTTAGATCTGATTTTGTACTTATTTTTGTTCTTTTCTAAGAAAGGTTCAATTGCTGTTGAAGACAATTTAACATCTTGTTAAGACTAACTAAATACAGTCTTTAAAGACCATTTCCCTCTCCATCCCTCTACTCCCAACACCCAGAAACTCAGGTCCCCATTTTTTATGGAAAAGGATATATCTGATTATTCACGCTTATAAACACAATATTTTAAAGTTTATTTTTAATTGGAAAGCAGGCTTACAGTGGCCTGACTGCGCTAATTATTATTATTATTATTATTATTATTATTATGATGAAAAGTTCCCAAGGCCTTTGCCAGCAAGGCCCCATTACTGGCCCAAGGACACAGGACCTGCAGCTCCTGAGCTGAGCAAAGGCAGCCAGGTGAGCTGGCCTGGGTGACCTGGGCAGGGCAGACAAGACAAGGAGCTGCTTCTCAGCTCCTGGATCAGCTCTGCAGCTTTTGGCAGACCCTGTGCATGTCCCCACACCACCACGGCAGGGTGGAAGATCTGCAACACTCTTTAAAGTGTCAGACTGGGAGGGAGAGTTTAATCACCTTTAAACCCTCCTCATGATGCAGCTGGGCTGAGCATTTAACAAACTTTATTTAGCATTTACTGTGGGTTTTTATGAAAAACAAGTAAACAAAAACACAAATTAAATTAAACCCAAAACAGTTCAGCCATTTAAAGTAATTTTTACTTTTATACTCCAGATGCACAACCCCCAAAGGTGCCGCCTATTTCTGCACAACCTTCAGGGGTGGGTCAGCTCAGCAATGAAACTCTCATGAATTCCTCAAATCTTTCCAAAAAAGGTCTAAGTTTTAGCTTGCTAGTTCTTAATTCAAAATAAAATCAGATGTTATTTTTTTTGCAAGTTTTATATGGAAAATATTTACTATGTTCCTTTACTGTATTTAAACATTTTTAATTACTTTAACAGAGAAGACATGCTCTTTGTGGGTTTTTGTTTGTTTGTTTTGCAAGAAAGTAGCCTTTCAAGATCAGAGAATCAAGAGAATCTCCCTTTAAGATCAGATGCTCAAATACCTCCTTGGTGTCTCAGCAGTGACCAACTGCTACTGCAGAAAAGCCACCTCCCTGCTCAGCTCTAACTCACCTTGGCCATACAAGCCCGTTCCTTTGGCCTGGTTTGCTTCTTCACACAGCAGCTACTGTGGCCTCTTGACCCACAATTATCTCCCAAAGAGAAGGTAACACATTTAAGCACTTTTTTCCTTCAGCTGTGGTCCTAAGAACTATTTGGGTAAAACCTGCAAGCTGCACCAAGCTGTCAGCTAACACACCGACAGACATCTTTCAAACAACTATGACATGCAAGTGTTTTTGGCTTGTCCAACATTCATTTTTTAATTAATATGCCTTTATGAACTTAAGTTCAGAAGAATCTCTCTTTCACATACAACCAAACACACCTGTGGGACTGATACAAGATCAATCGTGTCAAAAAAATCCTAAGATTTTTGGAAGAATATTTCAGAACTTTGAAAAAAAAACCCCACATTTGGTATCCTTTCCCACTGCTGGCACACCAACCCCTCAGAGACTTCATTTACAGCCTCTGGGTCACTGCTGTTTGTGCCTTTGGTTTGGGTTCACTTCCCTTTGTGTTCACACTGGTCAGCATTTCAGAACCAACCTTCTCTAGGCACACTCACTTTTCTGCTGGGTAAGCCTGGAGCAGGGTCCTGGGCAGTGCAGCCCCCAAAGGGCTCAGCCTGCACTCCCAGAGCAGGGTCCTGGAGCAGGGTCCTGGGCAGTGCAGCCCCCAAAGGGCTCAGCCTGCACTCCCAGAGCAGGGTCCTGGAGCAGGGTCCCATCCACTGCAGCCCCCAAAGGGCTCAGCCTGCACTCCCAGAGCAGGGTCCTGGAGCAGGGTCCCATCCACTGCAGCCCCCAAAGGGCTCAGCCTGCACTCCCAGAGCAGGGTCCTGGAGCAGGGTCCCATCCACTGCAGCCCCCAAAGGGCTCAGCCTGCACTCCCAGAGCAGGGTCCTGGAGCAGAGTTCCATCCACTGCAGCCCCCAAAGGGCTGTCTGTGCTCTCAGCCTGCACTCCCAGAGCAGAGCTCTCGTGCTGCCCACCAGGAGCAGCTGTAAAACCACAGTTCCACCCTGTGAGACCTCAGGTGTGCCCCTGGGAACTTCTCAGGCAAGGCTATCCCAAGCCAGACACAGCAATCCTTGGCCATCACACTTCTCCTGACTTGCCAGCAGGACCTTGTCAGGATGCTGGGGCACCACAGTGACCAGTGAGGGACCTGTGGCCACCAGAAGAAGGCAGAGACCCGAGACCTCTCTGACGTGTTCCCAGCCACTGCTTCACCCACACTCCAGGACGAGCAGCGTGTGCAGAGGTGAACAGCACCAATTATTAGCTGACAAGCAGTAACTCACTCTGTCAGACACTCAGCCACAGGCCTGGCCCTTTGCCATCTCCTCCTCTGACAGAGTCCCAAGTCTCACAAAGTGGCCCTGAGTGTCCCTCTGTCACACCAAGCCCTGGGTACCTGTATCTGTAACGGGGGCCAAACACCATCCTGGTTCTCAGAACCGTCCTGTAGGAGACCCAACAGCAGGGACCACCTCCACTCCCAGCACAGGGGCTCTTCACCCCACAAACCCTGTAGCCCCAGAGCCAGGGCCACTTCCAGCTCACAGGCACGTGAACTCCCACCAGGAGCTGGCCAAAAGCTCCACGTGAGGCTCCTTCACTGCCCAGAAAAATGAGGATTTGCCAATTTGTTTTGCCCAGTCACCCTGTGGCACACACACCCAGAAGAAGCACACATTCTCCTCTTTCCAGATTTCCATCACAGACAGGAAAAACTGTGAATCTCTGTCTTCAGGAAGGGAACCTGCTGGTGTTATCACTCACACCTGAAAAGAACCATCAAGTACCAGAGACAAACACTGCAGCCTTTCCAAAGCTGCCAGGAATGGGTCTCACTGTTCCTTGTGGGAGCAGTGCAGGCACTCACAGGACTGATGCTGCAGAGCAAGAGCAGGGCTGACAGAATAACCCTGTGCAGAGGAACAGCAGCCTCTGCATGGCACCCACCTCTCCTCAGGCTCAAAACACAAGTGAGCTCTCAAAACGCCTTTCTTCTGCCTCCATCTGCTGCTGTGTTGTGGCTCTATGGGCCCAGCCTTGCAGAACAGCTTCCAGTTAATTCACCTTTTCCATTTGCTTTAGTCCACTCCCCTGAGCTCCATATCCACTAGATATTTATTTTAAAGCTAAGCCAAAACCATTCAAACGCTAACACTTCAGGGCCTTCAATACTCCTGGTTGCACACAGTAGGGCCTCTTTTAGAATAAAGAGCGTCCACTTTGGGAACTAAACCAACGTAATTATAATTGGGCTGCATGTCAAACTTTTACAAATCCCCAGACTGGAAATAAAGTAGGTTTTACTCCTCACAGATCCTTTGTTACAGAAGGCATAAAACTGCACTGCAGCCTCAGGAACACCAATTCCTCACCAGAGATTCCAGGAACTGTGCAGGAAAAGTGAGCTTCAAAATCCAGTTTGTTGCTCTGGCTCCTCACTGCCTGGCATTCTGGCTTTCCTAATGGAGAAACAAGACAAAGTTCCCTCACAATCCTGGACACTGTTCCACATGGAAGTCCAATACATATTTTCTCTGAATGTCTAAACAATGTCCAGGATCAAATCCCAACCAAAAAGATGAAGTCAAAGACTTTTCCAGTCATTAAAACATGCCACTTTTGCATCAGGCATGGAAATACCGTATTTCTTTCAGACTTCTGATGCTGCTTAGGTTTTTATTTCCATAATTGAGGAACAGTCATATTGATTCACTCATTCTTCAAAATATCACTTGTGTCATAAGGAAGTTTATGGAGGGAAGGGAATAAATAGGTTTAGATTTTAGAACAGGTTTTGCAGAACAACCATGCCCAGGTTTGCTTTAGAGGTATGACATGAGTCTTACAAATGTGCAAAATACGTACACCAAGACAGAAAAAACACTCTATTGTTTCAGCAAGCCAGGACATGTTACTCAGATTATTCTCTTCTGGAGGCTGATGCAAACATGCCAGGTCCACAAACACACAAAAGTGTCTACGTGGCATTTCTGGCACATTTGTAAAGGCCCAACTGACAACCAACGAATGTGGGAGAGCAAAAGCCATGCCAAGGAGTTGTTCAAGAATTTAAGAAGTGCACAGGCTCAACAGCAAAAGCCAAGGGTGCATGAGAACAGACAAGGAGGAAAGACCAAGGAACCACCAGGCACCTCCAGAGCACACGTGGGGATTTGAGGTGGGGGAACACAGCCCACCCTGCTGAGCAGCCCTTCAGGTAGAGCCTTTCCTCCTGTCCCAGTGACTTGAAATAACTTGAATGTTTTTCTCTGGACAGAGACGGGCTCAAATTATGCAAAGAAGCTGGAGAGAGCCGAGACTGAAAGGCTTCAACCTTGGTCCTACCCAGAGATGGCCCTGTGCTCTCACAGCCAGGCTGGGCACACGGCACTGCCCAACTGAGCTAAAGGGCTCTGGCCGGCAGGAGCAGGACATCAAAGCAACATCCTGTGCAGGGAACACAGCTCCCAGCCTGAGAGCAGCACAGACGGTCCCTCAGCACATCCACACCCAGGCACCCCCAGAAGGAAAACGGGTGGAGTGAAAAGGTGGTTGCATTTGTCATCAGCATCATTTCAGTCAGACTCGGGATCTAGACAGGTTTTGCAGCTCAGTCCAAAAATAAAGGTCAAGTGGAATAAAAGTTAACTTAGATCAATGCTCAATCTCTAAGAATGCATGTTCAGAAATGAATTTCCTAAGTTTTCCAAGCATTTATTTTTCTATTGTAATCACAGTCACCAGGAGAACACACCCCTCCGTTTTGCTATGGGTTTTTTTTAATTCACAAGGATCAGCACTTTTTTCATGTGTTAAGCATACATCTCAAATGCTCTTTCTTATCATTTAACTTGAGCCAGTATTTAGAAGTCAAATTAAAAATAGCCTTCTTTTTTTTAATGCACAACTTACTGCAATTCCACTCCTAAGGAGATAGGAATTCGTTCATTTAACACTCAGACTGGTGCCCTACAAGTTGTACGTGGTTTTGTTCTGTCAACAGAAAATAAGGAGTAGCACATAGTGTAATCCTACAAGATTGACTGCCACAAACTCCACTGCCAGATCATCCTCCTGATCCTAAAATCAGCTGGAATAGTCCTTTTTTTCTCTTTTTTTCCCCACTGGTTCCGCTCAAATTTATCACGCTGTGTACACATTTTTATAACTTTTTAATTTTTTTTTTGCCACTTAAGTCTTTAAGTTCTATTCAGCAATTTCTGGGGAACAGGAAACTTTTATTCTCTATGTTGTTTATCACTCCAGCCTGGGATTTGCCCAGCCCATGCCATCAAAGTCAATGTTTTAGCAGGCTGCTACCCACAACTGCAGCAGGCAGCTCACTCCTGCAGCAGTAAGGGCTGCAATTTAAAGGATTCAAAAATATTTTTTAAAAATATTACTCCTTATGAAGTCAAGCAGAGTTTTAATGCATAGTGTGGACATGCAGCAGGGACACAGCTTTTACCAAGAACCAACCTGCAGTGTATCACCAATCTCCTCTCTAACACAGGAGTATTATAATGAAATACGATATAATTCATATTCTCTTAAAGCAAACCATTATCTGTTAGTTCTGTTTTCACTTCTAAGATTCAGCCTCAAAATGGCTTTAATTATTGCAGTCCTCCCACACAAACACAAGAGACAAGTTTATTGCAATGGAGAGCCCTAAATAGCAGTCTGGTTTAGGCTGACTAATACAAACACGCATTTTGTTTAATTTTACATTTGTTCCTAGGGAGATTTCGCTCTCGTCTCTGCTCCCTGGCATTCCACAGCACCTGGCAGCACAGACATCACCCACCCTGGCAGGCTGAGCAGCACGGGCAGCTCGGGGCACAGGCTGGACACTGCTGCTCCCCGTCCTGCAGAGAAGGGAGGGCAGGCAGGCACGGGGGCCACCAAAAATGTGTCTGATCTGTCCTGGTGCCACAGCCAGGAGCAACAACAGCAAGGAAACCTGCAGCAGAGCACAGCAGGTCAGGCCAAGGCACACCAACACCCCATGGGGACACTCAGGGCACACCAACACCCCATGGGGACACTCAGGGCACACCAACACCCCATGGGGTCACACCGGGCACACCAACACCCCATGGGGACACTCAGGGCACACCAACACCCCATGGGGACACACCGGGCACACCAACACCCCATGGGGACACACCGGGCACACCAACACCCCATGGGGACACTCAGGGCACACCAACACCCCATGGGGTCACACCAGGCACACCAACACCCCATTGGGACCCTCAGGGCACACCAACGCCCCATGGGGACACACCAGGCACACCAACACCCCATGGGGTCACACCAGGCACACCAACACCCCATGGGGACACTCAGGGCACACCAACACCCCATGGGGACACACCGGGCACACCAACACCCCATGGGGACACACCGGGCACACCAACACCCCATGGGGACACTCAAGCAGAAGTAAAAACTGGGAATTAACCTGGGTTAGAAGTAACCTGGCAAAGGCAGATTTAGTTTTAACCAAAGGAAAGCCTTACCCAGTGCATCACAAGGCCAGAGATGCCAGAACAGAGGAAGAAGAGCACATGGAGGGGGAGAAGCAGGACTCACTGCCCTGCCACGGGCAGCTGGCTCAGAGGTTTGTGCAACCTCAGCCCCAAGTGGCTCAGAGCAGGCAGCCAGGAACCCCGAGCCATCCTGGGGGAGGGCTGGGGGCCTGCTGAGGCACACCACTGCTGAGAGCAGGGATCAGCAGCTCCCAGCACTTCAAAGGAAGCCACTCTGCGAGCTCCCCGGCAGCCAAGGGCGGCTGGCCAGGCTGCCAGCCCGCTCCTGCTGTCACAGGATCCTCGCCAGGCAAACTCCAGACCTGCAATTACCAGAGGTGTTTGTTGGCCTCTCTTCTGCAGCTCATTAGCAGAGCTAAGGCTTGCAGTCAGAACAAGAAAGTCCCGACCTCCGGTGAGCACAGCTCACTACAGCTGCTCTGTAAGACAGCAGCAACTCCTCTTCCAGTTTCCCCTCAGCAGGATGACCAGCTCCAGCACGCTGAGAAGGAACATTCCAGGCATTCACGACAGAAGGTTAAGTGTTGCAACAACAAATCTTCTGTAAAAAGGCTCAGATAACAGCTTTTGGTGTTCCCCCTCACAATCTTCTATTTCCATCTTGGTTATTTCAGACAACACAAATGACTCCAAAGGCAGCCTTGGACAATGACCAAACTGGAGGTCTTGGTTTTAATAAGCCTTTCTTAACAAAGCCAGAGCCTTCCTTTCCCTAAAGCCGAGTGGAGTTACTCCACAACAAGCTCCAGACACTTTCAGACCCATCTTTCCAGTAGCATCACAGGCAGGGAACAGTGACTTGGTCTGACCCTCCAGAGTGTTTCAGAAGGGGGGATGCAGTGGCTACAGGACATTTGGGTGAGAGCCACTGAACTGCACACCAAAGGGAGGAACAACCAACAACACACATCCCAACCAGCAATAACCTGACTCCAGAAGAGGCCAAGAGCAGATGTTCAGGAAAAAGCAAGAGGACACAGCATAAAAGGGTCATTCTTCCACCCTCCTCTGCCCCCAGCCCCACAGCTCCCAGTCACAGGTAAATTCCCGAGCCCAAAACTGCATCTGAATCACTGCCTTCACTGGCCTCCCAAGGCTACCAACAGATGCAAAAAGAAGAATAAGTCTCCTGAATATCCCACTGCAATCAGTCTATAGCTCAAACAGGCAATGCTATTTGTTTTAATTTTAAAGCTGCTGACAATTGATTACCCCTGGTATTCCTAATTTCTTACATAATAAGGAATTACCTAAGATCATCCCTTCCCATTTACTCACGTCAATTGTGATTTTAAGATCTCTACAGTATTTCCTTGCGAGCATTTCTCCCCTTAGCAAGTCAGTTTATTTACACACTACCTCATCCACCCTTGCATAACCAGGCTGAGCCAACGTCCTGTAAAACTAAAACAGGTCCCAAGCTTGAAGCAACTGTGGAGCTGAAGGACATTGATTACCCCAGTTGCTCAGTGCCTTTGTGTTTAAACAGAACTCCATCCCTTGGGACAAGGGCTCTTGATCTGGGGGGTTTGAGAGGAGTTTCAGAGCTGGTGGCAGCTTGCAGGCACAAGGAACACAAAGCAGGTTCTCACCTGAGAATGCTGTGCCAAGGAGCCCCAGCACCAGGTGAGGCACTGCATAAGGGCAGGAGCACATCACGAGAGCCCTGTGCCAGAGGAGCTGCACTGCCTGCCACGCTGAGCCAGCACCTGATGCTGAGTGCTCAGAGCAGCTGAATCATGAGGTCAGCTCTGGCCTTCCAGGGGAACAGCAGCACTTGTGGCCTGCCTGTGCCACCCAAAGGGACAGCTGGGTGCTCACTGCACTGCACACTGCTCAGCCTCCCTCCACAAACAGCACCCCATGCAGCTCGTGGCAGAGCTGTGCTCCTTCTCACCAGAGCAGAAATTTGGGCGTGCTCTGAACAACCTCAATCTACAGATGCAAATCACTCTGCAACAGGAACCTGTGAGCACTGCACACACACAATTCCAGAAGACCAAGGAGGGGATTACCATCACCTGAGACTGGGTCACATGCAAACTCAGGGTCCAATGTAACACAGAAAACTACTGCACTGCAACCACTCGCTGTTATTGGACTGCACTTCTACACCTTTGAAAGCCTTACTCTAACACCATGTTCTGGCTGCAAACATAGTGGGAAAAAAAGGAATTTCTTGAAAGCATTTCCATGGAATTCCATACATTTTGTAGTCAACAACATTTTACAAATTCATGATCCCAAAACAGTTGTCAAACACATGTGAATTCAGCTTTCCAACACTGCTACAAAAGACCATCATTCCTGATTTTTACAGGTAAGTACAGATACGTATAGGATATAAATGCCTCACACCCTCAACATGTGGCCACAGAACCTGTCCACAGCAGCGCTCAAAAGGTGAGGATTTTGACAGCATCTGGTATTTCTGTAACTAAATGGTCTCAAACTCTCCCAGCCTTGACTGCCCTCAGGTCTCAAAGTAACTATTCCATCCCCTAAGCCACGTGCACACCTGGCTGAGGCCAGCCTGCCATCCACCCCTGTGATATCCATGAATCTGTGATATCCATGAATATCCACATGATATCCACAGAGCACTCAGCAACCAGCATCACCACTGCAACCTGCTGTAGCTCCTGACAGCTGCACAGGTGAGTGGGACAAGTTTTTAACCTGTTCACACACACCAGAGCAGGTATCAAGATGCCCATTTGAGAGTTCCAGTACCAAAGATGTAAATGAATTCAAGTAGCTTTTTTTTGGCAGGGACAAGAAGGGCTGAACGGGTGCCTAATTATTTCACAACGGCTGTCCCTAGATCCTATTTTAGCATCGGGCTTTCATTAAATTTAAGCATGACTTCAGAGTACCAGCTGGCTGGAAAAAACAAAAACCACAAACACAACCCACTCACAACACCCCACGGGTGTTCTTTCCCCCGCCCATGTTCTCTTCCTACCCTCACCAAGGGCTTGGAAGACACCAGTTCCATTTGGAAAGCCAGCCTCAAAAGCAGATAAGTTCTGCAGGAAATGGCTATATTTAGCCCTCCCCTTTCACCTCAGCTCCTCCACACACTTGCATTCTCCTGCAGAAGGATCCTTCTACTCAGTGTTAGAGCTGAACTTTAGCAGGGCACCTCAGCAGAAAAAAATGCAACCAACTTCATACGTGTTAAGAGCGTGAACAATCACCAGAATATCAAAAATTCAGCTACTCAGGCATACAATAAAATTCCCACGTCTCAAAGCGTGTTGAATTGCAAGCCCCAGGACCACAGTGTGGCCAAAATCACTTTCAGAGTGGTGCCCATGGAGGGCGAGGCTGAACCTCTGCACACACTATCACCAATTCTGTCAGTAACTAACACAGCCCTCCTGTTCTCTACAGAGTATAAACATGAGGCAGCAAACTCAACAGCTCTGCAACTAAAATATTTTCCTAATAAATAATTTTCTACATTTATTTCCTAATAAATCATAAAAAACCCCAGTTAACAACGGTTCCTGGGCAGTGGAACTTAGGCAGAGAATACCAGCAGCACCTCTGGAAACACCATCAGCACCAGGTCAGTAGGATTTCTCTTTCCCAGTTTGAAACTTTGAGACACATAAGACTCAAATGTAAAAACATACAACGGTCTTTTTTTTTCCCTGAAAGTTGTTTCATTTAAGTAACAGCCTCACCTGATATAATTCTGTCCTAACCATGATTTAGGCCTCTAAGAGCTGATTATTTACAAACTGAGGAGGTTGAGGCATGAACTAAGTCACAGTAACAGACCTTAAAGCTTGTCCCAAAATGAAGCCAGAACAGAACACACCTCTCTCTCAGTGTGAGGAGACAAAGAGGCCAAGGGTTAGAGCCAGGAACCAGTCCCGAGTCCTGTGCCACTGGGCAAGGAGCACCCACCCGGCCCCTGAAACACAGGAATGCAGGTCTTATCCCAGCAAACAAATCCTCTGAAACCACTGCACACACTTAACACCTCCTGGGGAGAGCACAGGGCCTACAGGAACTTTTTGTTCCCTTAAAACAGATCTCTAACACCTCCTCCTCAAAAAAAAAAAGTTTCGGCCATCAAAAGCCCCAGCGTGCACTTGAGAGCTCTCCAGAGCCAGGACTCCAGCTCTCCCATTTCAATTGCAAGGCACCCCAGCACTCTTCAAACAGCTCCAGCCCTTCAAGGACAGGGCTCGCAGAGTATTTGCAAAGTGCCTGCTGCATTCCAGGTCACCACTGTCCCTCTGAAGATGAGTATAAGGATCATAGCAAAGATCGTATTACAGGAAACAAAAGAAAAGTGAAAGTTTAAAAATAGACTTGTGCTAACTGCTATAGCCACAGGAATCTTCAAGGAGAAGTGGAGATGGGCTTCAGTGCAGACCATAAAAACACACAGGATTTGGAAAAAGAATCTGTTCTGTTCTGAGGGCTCAATGCCTCATTTTAAAAAGTGGTTTTATACAAACATGCAGGTTTCTGCAGCTCCAGTCCAGAACCTGGAAGTTCCCACCAGTAACATCACCCATCATCCTGAGGTGCCTCCAGCACACCCACATGAACCCCAGCGCTTTGACAACCTGCTGAAGGTGAACTGCTCTCTCAAATTACTGGAAAACGAAGTGGTTTCGTTTCAATTTATGTAAAAGTACTGATAGAAACAAGTTATTTTAGCACTTTTTATAGACAGAGTTGGAAAGACTGCCTGGGCAGCTTCCCCTTCTATCCATGGCCCAGATTGCACAGGCCAGCCTGTGTGTTCAGAGCCTGCAGGTCAGCATGCACACCTGAGCGGGCTGGGAGCACTGTCTGCTCCAGGGCCCTGCTCCCTGCCCCGCCAGAGTGCCGCCAGGAGCCAGCTCCTGTCCTGCTCCCATCCTGCTCCGATCCTGCCCCCATCCTGTTCCCATCCTGCTCCCATCCTGCCCCGATCCTGCCCCATCCTCCCCCGATCCTGCCCCATCCTCCCCCGATCCTGCCCCATCCTACCCCGATCCTGCCCCAGCCCAGGCCGGGCTGGCTGCGGACACCGCGGGCTCAGGACCCGCTGTCTCCCCGCACCAGCGGCTCTGGCCGCGGCAGGAGCACTGCCAGCAGATGAACTGGCACAGGGACTTTGGCCTGTAACTTTGCTGTGCCCATCACAGCTCGGACTGACAGCGTACCGGCGTGGGCAGAGCCAGCACACCCACGGGGAGCTCGCTGCGCTCCGCGCCTCCCACCCGGGCGAGCTCCATCAGCCCCACGGCAGCCACGGCGGAGGAATTAACTCTACCCGGCCAAGAACACCGCAAGTTCATAAAAAGCAGAGCAAAGGGAAAGCCCCAGCGCCGCGCCCCCCGCGGCACCGCAGCGATGCCGCCCGCCCCGAGCGCGGCCCCGCGGGCCCTCGGCGCGCCCCCCGCCCGCACCGGCACCCCCGGGGCGCCGCCCCCAGCGAGCCCTCCCGGGCGGCGGCACCGACCTGCTCTGGCGAGGGACTCACCGCTGGGCCGTCGGGCCGGGGCCCGGGGCGGGCCGGAGTGGCCGTGCTGCGGCGCTGCCCCGCTCGGGCCGGCGGGGCCGGGGGCGGCCGCGGGCGGCGGCTCCGCTGACAAAGGAGCGCGGGCGGGGCAGCGCCCGCACCGGCAATGGCCGCGCGTCACTTCCGCCCGGCCCGCCGCCCGCACCGCGCCCCCTGCCGGCGCTGCGGGGACACGGCGGGTGTGAGTTCGGGTCCGGGTTCGGGTGCCGACTCGGGTTCGGCTTTCGTATGCGCGTTCGGCTTCGGGTCCGGGTGCGGGTTCGGGTGTGGGTTCGGGTTCGGGTTCGGGTTTCGTATGCGCGTTCGGGTTCGGGTTCGGGTGTGAGTTCGGGTTCGGGATTCGTATGCGCGTTCGAGTTCGGGTTCGGGTGTGAGTTCGGGTTCGGGTGTGGGTTCGGGTGTGGGTTCGGGTTCGGGTGTGGGTTCGGGTTCGGGTTTCGTATGCGCGTTCGGGTTCGGGTTCGGGTGTGAGTTCGGGTGTGGGTTCGGGTATGGGTTCGGGTGTGGGTTCGGGTTCGGGTTCGGTTTCCGGTGCGGAGGAACCGAAATCCTGTTCCGACCACCGGGAAGCAGAAGCATCCAGACTCCCTGGAGCCGGAGCGGGCCAGGCTGGGGTCCCGGGGGTCCCTGGTGCCATCCCTGCTCCAGCCGGGCCATCCCAGGCCTCAGGGCACAGCGGGGCCCGGGTGCCTCGGGAATGTCCCCGGGACGGGACTCCAGCCGCTCTCCGGGCTCTGCCCAGGGCTGGAGTTCTGCCTCCAGTGCCGGGGCAGTTCCTGGGATCAGCCCCTGCCCGGGGCTCTGGTGCCACTGCTGGGCCTGGAGCAGAGCCCTCCCTGCACCCAGGGACACCAAGGGACACCAAGGGACAGACAGGGACACACTGGGACACCAAGGGACACCCAGACAGGGACACACTGGGACAGACAGGAACAGACTGGACCAGACTGGGACACGCTGTGACATTCAGGGATACCCAGGAAGAGACAGGGACACCTTGGGACAGACAGGGACAGACTGGGGCACTCAGGGATACCCAAGAACACATTGGGACAGAGAGGGACACCCAGGGATGTCCAAGGACACTCAGGGACACACTGGGGACACCAAGGGACACCAAGGGACACTCGGGGATACCCAGAGAC
This sequence comes from Acridotheres tristis, assembly GCA_037013685.1. Taxonomy (NCBI): domain Eukaryota; kingdom Metazoa; phylum Chordata; class Aves; order Passeriformes; family Sturnidae; genus Acridotheres; species Acridotheres tristis. The sequence goes on from CM072894.1 coordinate 37,600,725, forward strand.
CCTCAGGGACACACTGGGACACCAAGGGACACTCAGGGACACACAGGGACACCAAGGGACACTCAGGGATACCCAGGGACACACAGGGACACCAAGGGACACTCGGGGATACCCAGAGACCCTCAAGGACTCCCAGGGACACGCAGGGCCGAGGCCCCTCTCAGCCGGGGCCACTCTCCAGGCTGAGCAGCCCCAGCTCCCTCAGCCTTTCCTGATGCTCCAGCCCTTGCTCAGCTCCAGGAGCTCCTGGCCCTGCTGTGCTGAGGAGCCACAGCTGGGCACAGCAGCCCAGGGCTGGGCCAGACTGTGAATATCCTGGTACAAGACTGATGTGCTTCATTTTATAAAAAAAATAATCCGACTCCAATTTTCACACCAAATCATTCATAAAGTAGGTTTTGCCACATCATAATTTTTAAGGTTGAAGGTATCTTCCCTCATCTTGAAGTTTTAACCCTCCCTCATCCACCTGACTTAATTCCCCACAATCATATAGTCTTCCAACCATGGTACTTCAATCCTACTCCAAGCCATAGAATCCCAGAATGGTTTGGATTGGAAGGGATCTTAGAGCCCATCTTGTTCCACCCCCTGCCATGGGCAGGGACACCCGCAGGTGTGTTGAGGTCACCATGAAGCAAACACCCTGACTTTGTGTGGAACCAATGTCCCCGTGCCAGCTGCACTGAGCCAACGTCTCTGAGGTGCCTGGAAAGGTACAGGCGTCTTCCTAAATGGAAAAATGAAGCGGATTTCCAGAATAACTGCATCCAATTCCTGTCAACAGAGCTCTTACATTATGATGTGATGGATTAAGGACATGACATCCTACATGTTAAATTAGTCCCAGCAATCCTGAGCAGACCAAGTCCATGAGAAATTCCCAATTGTTATTGAACTGGTGCTGCACACAGGTTCTGCCCAGCCCCATGGCACAGGGTATGTGCCCAGCACTGCTCTGGGTTTCCCACAGGCTGGGACAGCATGGGCAGCAATCAGCTGTGGTGCCAGGGCAGGAGGTGAATGCTCATTCCCTTGGGAAAAGCCAGGTGGATGGAGGGTTTGGAAAGAGCTCCCAATGAAGCTCCTTTGTACATGCAGCCCATTTATGCACAGCCCTCCAAACGGGGCCAGGATTTGACTCACTATGAGTAATAGGAATGTTTTAAACAGAGAAAAGAATACTAATTCCCTTAAAAATACAAATAGGTCTACATTTGGCTCAACAGCACAAGGCCAGTGATTTTCCACAGTGTACTGCCAAGTAGCTGAATGTGACATTCAAGGAGCTCAAGTGTAGGTGTTCCTCGGCAGAAAATACAGCTCTAACAAGGACCATTTTCCAAAAGAGAAGACTAAAGGTTGGGTATCTAATACAGCTTTTCAAAATTTAACCAAACAACTACATTTCCAGAAGTGCCAAGTTTCCCTCGAGGCTCCACAGGTGGTGTTGGCAGCCAGCACTTCTCAACACCCACCTGCTTATTTGCAGCCTGAAGTACTTTTGACAGCACGGCCCGTGTGGTTCTCCGAGCTCCCAGGAAAGGGCGACGCTGCTGGGCTGAGCCAGCCCTCACAGGCGTCCCAGGAGACACCCGAGCCGCACGGCTTAGGAGCGATTCGCATGAAAAGGTTTCTGCTTTACATCTGGTGGAAGAAAATGAATTTTGGAAGCTGTCATTGAGTAACCCACGCACGGCTCACCGAGGGACAGCTGTTGCTAAGTGCTCGTTCACAGCCACGGGGGGAACCAGTGCTGGGAACTGGGATCAGGCAGCTCCTGCCCACAGCCTCCTGGAGCTGGATCATGTACAGTTTACATGCCACTGGTTCCTAATTAATACTGAAACAGAGGGTAGAATTAGGTTACTGAAGTAATCTCAGCATAATCTATAAACAGGATATTCTTCTGTTCTTTTGAATGCCGCTTTTTATTTATCATCATAAGCATTCTTACAAATAAATTTGCTTTACAAACAGTGCAGAGTTTTTTCAATTACCTTTTCTATAGGTAACATGATTGTTGATAGGAAATTCCAGCTGTAAGTAGAATTTTATCTGCAATATTGTTATTTGGGGAAAAACACAAGGCTGCAGTCTGAGAGGGATACCATAACAAAGTGTTAGGGTTAGTGGCTGGCAGTGCCATCTCAGAGTCAGAAGTGCCAGTTCTGAGATTTGGGGAGGATCACAGGGCTGTGTCTGTGCCTCGGATGCCGTGCTGGCACAGTGAGGCTGGTAAAGCATCTGGCTTGTCAGGTATTTTACAGTCCCCCAAGGAAAGGTGGAGTGGATTTGATGGGGATATTCATACACAGCTGACTTTGCACAGCTTTTCAAGGAGTAGAGTGTGATTAAATTTGAGGTCTTCCAGTTCCCAGCAGGAGAACCTCGTATGGTTTTTCCATGCTGGGGAACAGTCTGGAACTTCTTCCTGGACAACGTTTGCATTAATCAGGTGTAATAATGGCATGTCCATGTGAAAGGAGCACTGTGGTCACAAATTGCTACCCACAGACATCAGAATAAACATATTAATGTTATGCAAATTCCGTGGTTTTCAGAAGTCTGTGGGCCCCAGAACACCTTGAGCTGTGGGGCAGGTTCACCCTGTCATCCTTCCACACAGAAACCCTCCCGAGACTGCAAGTATAGCAAAATTTGGCTTCTGTGTTTTGAAACAATTTCCATGGTAACTTGAACTGCCTTGGTTCTTCATAAATTCTGCCTCTGTCTGGAGCAGCTGGGATTTCAAGTCAGACCACTTTTTCAATGCTCTGGGAGTGCAGAAACAGCTCACACAGCTGAAAGATGCCATGGAGGAAATGTTTCAAAGAGGGGCTGCAGGAGCCCAGAGCAGGCCCCTCATTTGGTAAAACATCTCCCTTTAGACTCCTGTGCCTTTTCAAGCTCTGCAGAGCAGTGAGTGCTGCCCCAGACCAACAGAGGGGAGCAGGCAGGGCTGGGGGTCCGGCCCAGCAGCACCACACAGGGGGACCCTGAGGACAGACAGAGCCCAACAGCAAAAATACACCACTAACAAACACTGTTATTCCTTCTAAAATACACAGTAAAATATCATTTTGTTGTAGCACACAAAATGAGGCTGTGCATGACAAAGCCAGCCTGATAATTGCCTTCAGAGCTGCTGAGGTTTTTAACTCTTTAGCATTATTAACATCAGCACTTAAAGACTTTGCTTATATGCTAGAGGTGAGCTGCAGTACAGAAATAATAATCCAGGTGACCTTCTATGCTGCTGCTTGTCATGAATTATTTTCTTCTGCCTTGAGGAAATTTCTAAATATATATCTGTATATATGCATGCAAACAAGCAATCCTGGCAGTTTCACCGTCGTGAAGTTGCATCACTGCCCCTCCCAGCACAGCAGCTGGCCCGAGCACAGCTGCTGAGAAAAGCCCAGGAAGCACTGGGGTCTGAAATTAAAGAGCTTGTTCTAGTAGTTAGCTGAGATAAATGTGATGGGAGTACATGTGGCGTCTGTGAGTCAGGCGTGTGAGTCAAAGGAGCCGCGCTGGGGCTGCGGGAGCAGCCGGGCAGACCTGTCCCAACAGCTCCTCTGACCCCCGGGACACTGCAGGAGTGTGGGGACAGCACGGGGACACGCCTGCTGTCCCGGCAGCTCTGGAGAGAGCCTCACCCCCAGCACCGTCCACAGCTCTCCTTTGTCAGGTCCTTACCTCGTGTGCATCTTCACATCACAGACCCCGCGGACTTGGGGGCACTGGGGAGCCAGGTGCAAGTCAGCGTGAGCACAGAGAGGAGAACCCGGCTCCAAGTAATTAACAATAATGTATAATTGCTACCAATTTGGTTTTACACAAATTACACAGTATTATTAAATTAAGCAGACCATGTTCTTGCATCTGAGCATTAGCAGCATAACTCATTTTCATGCCATTTTTTAAAATAGCACTGGTAATTAGTCCTGTGCTTTCCAAACCCATCACATGCAGTGCTTTGTTTTCAGCAAAACACCCACCAAAAAGTGCTCGAGTTCTCTAATTGCAAAGATTCGCTTCACAGGGCTGCACAGTTCCTTTCTGCTCCGGGTGTTATTCAGGAACGGCCAACTGGAATTTATTGAAATTACGCCGAAACATAAACGATGAAAGCTACTCCCCAGCTGAGGGGGGAAGCCTCTGCAGGCCAAGGTTCAGCCCATGGAGGCACGGGGGATCAGGGTGGAAATGCCGGCGAGCTCGGTTCCATTTCCAGCACCAAACGTGGGGTTTGGAGGAGCTCTCTGTGCCTGGGGCTGGTGCCCCGCTCGCTGTCCCAGCCCGGTGCCGAGCCCATCACCAGCGCTGCACCAGCAGCCCCCTGTCCCCAGGCTGTCCCCGTGCCCACGGCGGGGGTCCCCAGAGCCGGCCCTGTGTCCCGCCGGCGCACTCGCCCCCTCTCCTTCTGCTGGGCTGGGAAGGAGCTTTTTTTGGCCTCTGCTTCTGTCATCTGGCATTTAAATGTAACGAGAGCTCTCGTTGCTAACATTTATAGCACCAAAATATTTGAGTTCCAGGGCTTGTAACACATGTTGTTCGTGTCCCCTTGCCAGGCTCAGCTGCACGATCCCAAAGCCCTCCCTGCCCGCTCGGGGCCGGGCCAGGCTGGGCGCGGCGGGCGAGCAGGAGCTCGGGGGTGGTCGGGGAGAGCTGCCAGCACTGGCACCGGTACCGGTACCAGCACCATTACCGGCACCATTACCAGCACCAGCACCATTACCAGCACCGGTACCGGTACCAGTACCGGCACCATTACCAGCACCAGCACCATTACCAGCACCGGTACCGGTACCAGTACCGGCACCATTACCAGCACCAGCACCATTACCAGCACCGGTACCGGTACCAGCACCAGTACCGGCACCATTACCAGCACCAGCACCATTACCAGCACCATTACCAGCACCAGCACCGGTACCAGCACCAGCACCATTACCAGCACCAGCACCGGTACCGGTACCAGCACCAGTACCGGCACCATTACCAGCACCAGCACCGGTACCGGTACCAGCACCAGTACCGGCACCATTACCAGCACCAGTACATCGGGCCGGGGCTCCAGGAGGGCTCCCGGTGCTGGCTGCCCGCAGTGCCAGCACACGAGGGGCGGTGGAAGGTTTGTCCAACTGGTCCATGCGGCAGAGGAGAGGAGAAAGGAGGGGGACAAGGCTCGGTCACCGCCTGGCCCCACTCCAGGCACAGCAGCAGCTGCACAGGGTGGCTCACAGTGGCCGTTCGGTCCCGCCCGTGCCAGGGCGTGTTTGGACGCTCCTGCCGCTCCCTCGGGAAGACAGGCTGAGGGAGCAGCAGCCGCAGGGAGGACAGTTCTCATCACTTTGTTCTCCTAAAGCCGGACATCAAGTTGATTCTCCTCTCCAATAGCCGATTAAGAGGCTGGTTAGGGGAAGACAAGTCATTAATCATCTGACTCAGGACAGGGAACTGAAGTCTGCTCACTGTGATGCTTCTGGACAGCTGGAAAGTGACAGAGGGAGAATGTCTGTCAATACTGGAGGTGACAGAAATAACCCAGCAGTGTATCAGAGGGCAGACAGCCCAGCACTGACAGTGTGTGCCATGAGGTGCTGTTGTATTTAAATAAACCACTTTGGGAGGGCCCAGATTTCTTCAGTTCTTGTGTGACTGGCATGGCAGAGGGTACAGCCTGCCTCGTATCCTTCTCCCTGGGTGAGCCCAGCGCCATCCAGCTGGCTGCAAGGTTCTTTCTGGGAGGTTATTCTCCTATGGGATCCACTATGGCTGGAATGTGATGTGGCACATAGCAGGGTGCTGCTGCCCCAGCTCAGCTCCAGGGCACAGCAAGAGCTGGGTGAGGGGATGGGAAGCACGGACAAACTGCTGTGTAAACAATTCCAGGGATGGGCAGCCACAGCTTCTCTGGGCAACCTGTGCCAGGGCCTTCTCCTCCTTTAGTTTACACCTTGTCCTGTCACAACAGGCTCTGCTAGAAATTTTGTCCCCAGCTCTCTTAAGTCCTTTAGGCCCTGGAAGGGGCTCTGAGCTCTCCCTGGATCCTTCCCCTCTCCAGGTGAGCACCCCCAGCTCCCCAGCCTGGCTCCAGAGGGCTCCAGCCCTGGAGCAGCTCCGCGGCTCCTCTGGGCTCTCTCCAGCAGCTCCAGGTCCCTGTGATGTCGGAGCCAGGGCTGGGGCAGCTCTGCAGGTGAGGTCTCACCTGAGCACTGGGGCAGAATCCCCCCTCCCCTGCTGCCCCCGCTGGGGTCAGCCCAGGACACGGGAGGGTCTCTGGGCTGCCAGAGCAGGTCTCCAGCTCGTGGCCAGCCTCTCGTCCCTGGGCACCCCTCCCGTTCCTGGGGGTTTCACTCGCTGTCACTGAGCGAGCTGCGTCCCCCGACCCCGCCTCTGGGAGGGCTCCGTGCTGCTGCGGCTTTTCAGCAGCTGGCAGGGGCTGTGCGAGGGCTGCCTGCCTTCTGCCTCTGGGAGGAGTTTGCACTGACGCCGCCTAAAAGAAAAGGGGAAAAGGAATTCTGTGCCCGCTGCACGGAGAAACGTTTCCACACAAGGTGGCATCTGTCTCCTTCCTTCCAGTCTCCAGCCGGAGACGCTGAAAGGCGCCTGGAAATATTCTCTGAAAATTAACTCCTAGTAAATAGGATGCAGAATCTGTCATGAATTCCCTCGTTAGCCGTCGCTTTTCCCTGGGCACTCGGTCAGGAATTACTGCCACAGGCAGTGCTGGGGCTGGCAGCAAGGACCGGGCAGGAGGGATGGGGTGACAGAGCTGCCTCCACTCCAGTGCCCGGCTCTGGGACACACGGACATCCACCCCGAGCCTCCCAGCACCAGGAGGGGCTCCCTGCCCACTCCCCACAGGCAGCACTGCACATCCCACTGCACATGGGCTCCAGATCTGCCCTGTGCTTTATCTGACAGAGATCAATGCTCTGTGCCCGTCATTTAAATCACAATTAAGGTGTTTTAGAATATCTCTTCATACATTCTTCAGACCAGTGCAAGCACTGCTGACATCTGCTTTTGCATATTTTGAAGTGCAGGATGCTGGAGAGGCCTGCCTTCCACTGCAGGACTCTGCTTCTGGTCCTGACCTTCCCACACCAGGGAAATGCACAGTATTATTGCATGTCAGAAATGCAGCATAGCTGGAACAGCTCTGGCATCAAGCAGTAAGACAGTTCCAACTCTCCCAGGCTCAGGAAGGAGCTGGGCTGTCCTGCCACCCTCGGCACCTGCACAGAGCCCACTGGGCACCCACAGGACCCCTCAGCCCAGCAAGGGCCCCTGGCACAGAGATGCTCCTGCTGAGAATCTCCTCTGGCAGCACAGCCAGCAGTGCCATCCCAGCCAGCCCTGCCCCAAGGTGTGCACACCTGAGCATGGTGTTTTAAACCTTAAAAACCTTGGTGAAGCATGAAGGTGCCAGATGCATCAAGGTACTTGCATCAAGGTCCTCAGAGTTGCAGAGAAAGGCAGGGATATGTCTTGAAGGCTGCAAGAGACCCCTTTGATTTTCATGTGATTATTTTTAACCCCCATCATGCTTCTCCCACCTGTCTCCAGCTCCATGGTCTCTGCCTGCCCAGTGCTGGCTCAGGCTCCCGTGTTGGTGGAGCAAGTCAGGGAGGGGTGCAGGACAAACTCTCCCTCTCCAGCCTTCCTGGAGGAGAAGGAGAAAGGACACAGGGACAGAAAATACGATAAACACAGGGAAAATGAAAGGAATTGTTTGAAAAAGGAAAAACCCCAGACTTCAAGCCTGCTTGGTTTACCTGGGTACAGGGAAGAGGGAGGAAAGGCAGGGATGGTTTTGCTGGGGTCTTCCATGTATCTCCACAGGGCACTGAAATGCAGAGCCAGCACCAGCAGAACTAAGTGCCTCCTCTGGAACCAGCACTTATTCCCTTTAGCTGTTTCCATCTCAATAAAGTTGGATAAAGTAGGGTCTGGATGCTTCATTTTGAAATAGTGGGGCCAGTGTAAGTCTGCCCTTGCATGGAAGTCCCTGATCCCCATGGAATGCAGGGAAGTGTCTGAACAGCCCTGCTCAGTGAGCTCAGAGCCTGACAAATCCAGCAGCTACCACCAAGACCACCAGGGCCAAGGATCTCCTCATGCCATGCTCCAGCCCTGCTCCAGCTGTGGGCATTCCATCAGTGTGGGGCACACGGGCAGGAGGGCAGCCTGGGGGGCACAGGGCTGGGGCTCAGCCACCCAAGCCCCCCACGTTTCCTGATGGGAAATTGTTCCCTGTCCTGTTTGTGAGACGTGATTGGGCTCGGCAAGCAGCGTGACTTTCTGAACTGTGCTCAGGCCTTGCGTCATTTGCCTCATTGCGGCCGAATCTCCTCCCAGCCCTCCCTCCTGCCTGCACCAACAGGCACTGGCAGCTGCAACAGGCACCCACAAGCCCAAAGAGCAAAAGACAAAAGGATAAAAATACCCTTGTAAGAAAAAGAAAAGAAAAAGAGAGAATAAACCCCAGGCACCATGTGGATTCGAAGGCTGGAGAGCAGAGAAGCACAGGGCAGGAGCAGAGCAAGCAGAGAGGGGCTCGCTTGCAGGTTCCACTGCTGGTTCTGTGTCTGCTCCCACCACAGCCGGTCTCTGGAGCCACATTCCTGCTCTGTCTCAGCAAACTGGGCATTTACACAAACCCCTGCGGCTACTCCCAGCAGGCAATAGCTCACACCCCCGTCCCTGTGGGGTGGGAAGGGTGGGAGCAGCTCACCCATCCCTGCAGTGTGAAGGGAACAAAAAGCAGCATGGAGGAAGGCAAGGGGGAACCTAGCCAGAGCGGATGAGAGGTCCCTGTTGCCAAACTGCCCCACTGTTCATCTTTCTTCTCACTTCAATTTCATCCTGCCTGGAGGCACGAAAGGAACTCAGCCTTGAGAGAAGCAGGATGCCAGAAGCAACATTTCCTGCTGAAGTGAAGCCATGTGGGGCCAGGGAAAGATTCTGTCCAGGATGGGCAGCAGCAATCCATGTGGAGCCAGGCAGAGCCGGAACAGGACCCCTGCTCCTGCAGCAAACAGCACCAACCTACTGGGTTTAGACCCAAGCAGAGCCCTTTCCCCAAGGCATGTGCAGGGCCAGCCTGGTGCTCCTTGAACCTGCAAGGGTAGACCCGGTCCTGCCCTCCTGGGGCATAGGACACCCAGAGCGTGGGCACAGCCCCTCACCTGCCCTGACAGCTCTGGGGCAGGACAGGCAATCCCTGCCTGTTCCCAGGGTGAATCCCACCGCCATGGGCAAGGCTGCAGAGAGGGAAGGGTGGGAAAAGTGACTTGTCCACAACTCTAAGGAACATTCCTGCAGTGGAGCGGCTGCAGTCTCAGCTCTTCCTGGGAGCGACACGGGACCGGCAGACCAGCAGCTCCTGAATAAATCCTGAACAGCCACACAGGTCAGGCAGCTGATTTCTGCCTGAAATAAATGGCTTTGCGTAGTGTTCCCCCTCAGGGGAAGCACGTCCTGACAAGCTGCAGTTACTCGAGTGCCCCGAGGCTTTGTGGAGCCTGGTTCCTTTGGAGAGTGTTTTACTGTCTGCTCCCAATGCCAAGAGCAGCTTTACACCAATAATAAACAAGGCAAGACATGGAGCCAGAGCAAACAGCTGATAAAAATCCACATTTTGCTGCCTGTGTTCGCTTTCCTGGCTCCGCAGCACAGGGCTGGTAAGGGGAGCAGGAAATCTTTGTGCTGCTGGCACACGGCCTTCCTCCTGTCAGGTAAAACACTCCCCGGTGCTTCTGCTGCTGCTGCCTCTTGCCGGCTGCCAGCAATCATCGGTGGAGGAATGCACGAGTCATCCCTCGGACTGCGAATGTTCATCAGCTCTCTCTACTGAAGCAGAGCTGTGAGCTGAGCACAGGCTCACATCCCTGCCGGCTGCTGCTGGAGGAGCTCCTGGGCACCCCTGCCCCTCCTGCCAGCCGCAGACAGGGCTGAGCTCCAGGCACTGGAACAGCTCATCCATCAGCGGCTCCGGGGAGCTGCAGCAGCAGCAGCACCGCGGGAGGGAAGGCAGGGACGAGCCGAGGGGAGCAGGAGCTGCTGCGAGCAAGGCAGAGCCCTGGCAGGACACGGCGGTGCGAGCTCCTGCCGAGCACAGCCTGCCATCGCTGTCTGTTCTAAAATTGCATTTAACATGACAAGAGGTGTGGGATGGGCGGGAGCGCTGGCTCTCCCCAGCTCTTCCCTTGCCGAGAGCCTGTCTACACTGCCATATGTTACTGTGCCGTACACTTCATCGTGCTTTATTTGTCATCTCTAGCACATATGGTAACAGCTCCACTGCCTGGCACTTGGAGAGGCTGGATTTAGCTCTGAATCAGGCACAAACAAACACTCTCACTTGGGGCAGTGCTCTTTGCTTCTCACCATCTCCACCTCCTCATGCTGCCTCGAAGAGGAGAAAAAGGCAGGGAGCTGGGCTAGATCAGCACTGCAGGTCCCTTCCAACTGAAAGCATTTTATTTCAGTATTTTATCCTATCCTAGTCCATTATTCTATTCAATTCATTTTGATTCGTGTTATTCTGATCCATTCCATTCTGCAGCCTCTGCCACGGCAAGCAGGAGAGGTAGGAAAAGCACAGCCACACTTCAGTTTGGGATTTACTGAAAGCCATCCCAAAGACCAACCATGGGAAAAATAATCAGATGAAGGAACCAAAGGCGAGGGACTTCTCATACTGGCCAGGCAGGGAGCTGAGCTGAGCCAGATAGGCCCTGAAACCTGAATGGCCATGGTGGTGGCTGCTATCCCTTCTCTTCAATGTCACTTCTGGGAAGCCAAAAGCACAATCCAACCATTTCCCTTGGTGCAATCATATTTACTTAAACAGAACACACTGGTTCCTTTTACCTTGGAACAAACACCACAGGAACATGGCTTGCCCACAAGTTCTCAGCCTGACATTCCAGATAGAGCTGTGGCTCCAGGGGACTCTGTCCCTGCTCACTCAGCAGGGCCACCCTCCAAAATCTTGTCCCTTTCCCCAGCAGAGGGGAGGTCCCTGCCTGGGACCGAGCACACCAGGGGCAGAGGCTGCAGCAGGGCAGGGCAGGGCAGGGGCTTTGCTGATCACCAGGCAGGGATGTCCCAGCTGGTTGTGCTGGAACACTCATTTTCATAAGAAAATATTTAAGAAGCTGTCCATGTGCTTGGGAAAATTGCTTTATCGTGAGATGGTTTGAACCGTGCAGGTGTGGACCCTTCCACATGTGCCCAGAAATCCTCTGCCATGGAAGGGAGACATGGAAGCACTGCCTTTACCAGCCCAGCAGTGCATGGGAGCACTCATGCCCTGCCACAGGGTCACTCAGGTGTCCAGCTGTCTCTCCATCCACCCACCATTCTGCTGAACCCTTGCTCCCTGATGAAAGCCCTGCCCAGCCATGCTGGTAGTGGCTGCAGGGCCAGGGCCTCATGTTCCTCCACCAAACGAGACCAGAGAAGGAGAAGAATCCACAGGAAGCCCCAGCCTGATCTCACCTCCCCCAGAGCATTCCCGGCCGCCTCTGGCAAAGAGCAGCAAACCCTTCTGCTTCTGTTCCCCAGATCAGGTAACTCTCACTGGACATGACTGGAAGCTCTGCATGGAGCCCAGTGAGAAATCCACTGTGTGCCTGACACCACAGCAATTGCACCAAGTGACTTTGACAGGCAGAAGGTGTGTGCAGCACCAAGGAAACTTCTTCTGTGCCCCTTGCACAAATCTGGTTCTTTCTGAAAGGGAAAAGAGTCTCCAGATCCTTATTCTTCAGGAGTGCTGTGGAGCATCAGTAATAAGTCATTTTTGGCAGGCATATGTGAACAGCATCCAGGGAGGGAGAACGTCATCAGAGCAGAGAAATCCTTTCTGCCTGCCTTTGGTATAACTCCAGCAAGCCCGAAATATCCCTGAGAGCTCTGCTCCTTCCTCTTCTCTATCCTGACCCTATCTTGGGCAAGGTACCCAATTTACATGTTTCAGGCCACCAGCTTGCAATGTTTGCTTATTTTTCACAGGGTTTTGCAATTTAAAAGGTTTGGATGGGTAGCAAAATGGGCATTTGCTCAGGGAAAGGCTTCCTCAGTTACTGTAATTTCTGTCCCTCCCCATTAGGAAAGCAGGACTGCTTCACTGCCTGAATGCAGGGTGCAAGTGAGCCCCGCACAATGTGCTTTCACCCAGTAATTAAGTATCTGGAACTTCTCTCATTATCAAAGCTTCCATTGACAATTTCCAGACGCCAACAGCAAATGCCAGATTCTACCCCTCCAGCAGCTGCCTAAATATCTTCCAGGACAGTGGCTCCTGTTGCTAGGAGGGAGGAGCAGTATCTCCAGTCTGCTCCTGCAGGAGCATCACACACTCATCCCACAGCCCCACGAGCACTCTGGACTGGGACCTGTGCAAGGCTGCCCCGGCACACCACACACTGCTCTGATGGGCTCCTGGGCTGAGATGGGGCTGGGTGGACCATGAGAGCCAACAGAACTGTCTGGGCATTACTGTGAGGGAAATCAGCCTCCCCAGGCCAGCCTGGTGGTCCAGGAGCTGTTCTGAGCAGGGCTGGAGGCTGGCTGCAGCCCAAATCCCACTTTGGTGCACCCCAGACAAATGCAGGGAAGTTTTGGATTTGCACCTTCTGAGGCCAGAGAACAGCTCAGCCAGTGGAAGTGTCCAGGCCAGCAGCAGTGGCTGTCAGTGTCCTCCAGCCCCCAGGGCCAAGAAACACAGCCAGGGTGGGAGCTTAGCAACCTCCATCCAGCTGGGACAAACCGTCTCCACATGGTGCACATGGGCAGCCACGTGCCCAGTGCCCACCCCACTGGCCAGAGGGCACAAGGTCACTGGCCAGAGGGCCAGCAGGTCAACAGCCCCTGCCCTAGGGCTGCCAGTCAAGGTTATTGGTGACGCACCTGCACAAAAAGCCAATCTGGGAGGATCCATGCCAGCAAGGAGGAACCTTGGCACCTGAGCTGCACAAAGCACAGGAGGTATTTAACCCCCTGCAGAGCCCCTTGGAACCTCTTCTGAGCTCTAAACCCTGACAGCTGAGGACACAGGCAGTGTTTTCCTTACCTTTTCTGCAGGGTATCGCTTTCAGCTGACTCTGGGAGCTGCTATGGCTGAAACAACAGCTTACTCGGGGTGAGTAACAGGGGAACATCTGAGCTTGTTTGAATAAGAGAAGAAAAATGTTCTCCCGGTTTGTTTAAGCCTCATTTATAAAATTAACCTGCATTGTTAGCTAGTTGCTTCCCATCTCTTACAGCAGGTGGAAAGGGACAGGAAGCTGGCCTCTGGCTGCCTGCAGTGTCTGCACTCACCCTGCCAGGCAGTTATTTGGGACAAGTGTGAAATCCTGATTTGCTAAGAGCTTAATAAACTGTCACATAGAAAATAGCACAGTATATCACCCCTGGACATTGCTGGCAATGGAAAGAGCTAAAGTTGCCATTGACAAAATTGATAAATACTGAGACATATTTTTTGCCAAATATGTACATAGAATAACAGACATGTCAAAGAGGTTACCTGGCACAGAAAGACAGCTGGTCCCAACACTACACACAGCTGGCTTGTCCCTTGTCCCTGTCCCATCCCTTGTCTGACACCAGGGCTGTGTGTACCCTCGTGGAGCTTCCAGGCTGCCCAGTGCCCCACTCCTGCCTGGTGCCCCAGCCCATCTCCTTGCTGTCTGCCTGCAGGAGTGGGCTGGTCCTTGTTAAAAACCCACACCTGGACTTGATGGAGGAGGACGTCCTGTACCACTTGGACTTGGGAACGAAGACGCACGACCTGCCAGCAATGTTTGGGGACATCAAGGTAAAGAGCAGGTGCAAAAGCGAGGCAGCAGCTCCCCCTGCACAGGCTCTCCCGCTGTGCATCCCGTGGTGCTACCGGCCGTGCCGGGGCCCTGCTGCTGCCAAAGCTCCCACGAGGCGGGGTCTGGCTCCTCGGCTAAGGGTCTCAGCAGCCAAGGCAGCCTGGGCAAGGAGGTTGTCTGTCCTTGTCTGTTTTGGGCAGAAATCACAACAGAAAATTATCCTTTTAAAAACCTGTAGCTCTGTAAAACCTGATTTTATATTGGCCCCATGTTGGAGGACAGACAGAGGAGGCATTTGTCTAAATCATCTTGATCATCATCTGCTGGAGACAAAGGAAGGAGGATGTCATATCATTTTTTGGCTGAGACCTGCTGTCAAAACTGACTTGTCACAATGACATCCTCTTCCATTTCAAACCACTCTTTCCCTAGTCATGTGAGGAAAGAGCCTCGGTGCCCAGGGCTGGAGCAGCCTGGCACAGCACAGCATGGGCTCCTGCTGTCCTGTACCCTGGCAGCAGGACCAGCAGCACTGCCCTGGCAGCTGCACACTCACCCTCCTCCTACCTTCAGCGAGCATATTTTCCTTTAATATGTAAAATTTGTCCTTTTTACTCCCTGACTTTATGGCCTCTGTGCCATCAGCAGTGCTCACTAATTGAAGTCAGCACTGTTCATAGAATAAATTAACCAATGAGCTCCTCCAACATCTGGGTTTGCTTTGCTATCAGTGGTGATACTACCAACTCAAATTATTTTAGATTTTCTTGCCTAGGACTGATACCCAAGGCTGTGCAGCTGTATGGCTGCCCAGATCCAGGGTAGTTCCCGCCCTGCCAGAGTGAAAGCCTGGGTTTTGTGTTAACTCCTGGTTTTGAGACCCTCAGTTGTTCAGTGTCCCTGGACCGATGGTGAGGAAGCGGCGTCCCGCTGCTTTCTGTGGGAAGGTGTGCCTGGCGCAGCCACCAGTGGCACAATCAGGCTGACCCGCGGCCCTGGTTCTAGCTCAGTACCCACCCCGATGTTTTCTTTGCAGTTTGTGTGCGTTGGCGGCAGCCCCAACAGGATGCGGGCGTTTGCGCAGTTGATGCAGCGGCAGCTGGGGCTGGCGGCTGCCGGCGAGGACGTGGCTGACATGTGTGCAGGGTCGGACCGCTACGCCATGTACCGGGCAGGGCCCGTGCTCTCCATCAGCGTGAGTCCTGCGCCGTGCCCAGGGGCTGCCGGGCTGTGCCCTGTCCGTGCCGGCTCCCACTCCGCCTGCCACGGGGATGGGGCTGCCACCACCTCTCCCTCACACGCCTTTGCTTCCCCCAACGCCCACCAGCAGACTTTTTTCCTCTTTTCACTGTTCAGCCACTGCCACCAGTGCAAGCTCCCAGCCATGGCAAAGCTGCTTCTGCTGGAGCAGCATTCCCTGGCACCGGCACTCTCCGTTTGGAAAGTGCCGCATTAACAACAGACGTGCACGTGTTCTGCTCAGCTCAGTTTGGGAGGCAAAACCACATCTCACCACACATGAACTATGAAACGCTGCTGAGAGTATTACAGTGATACAAGCTCTAAAAGAAAAACCTGGCCTTATTATTAGTTATTCTTTTAGAGCAGGATTTTTGGCACTGAACAAAGGGAAAAGCAAACACAGGCTGTGCTGGGGAGCACTCACACCCAAAGGCTTGGTCCTGACACAATTTCTTCAGGCACAAGATTAGTCTGAAATGTGATTCACAGGAGATGAAATCACTCACACAACAGAGTTCGTGTTTTGTCCCTCTGACAAAACCAAACCAATCCTGATCAAGGGAATCAAGCCTGAGGGAATCAGTCTGAGAGGATCCAAGGGGGAGAACTGCCACAAGATTTGCTGTTCCCCAGTGACACAGCCAGAAGGAAATCCTTGCTGAGCTTGTGGCCATGCATCAGCTTTGGCCAGTGCAGAAGGGGACATGGGACAGAGCACATGGCCACCCCGAGGAGCATCATGCAGAGCAGCTGCCAACCTCACATTTCTGCAAATTGCTTAGAAACACAACTGAGCTCAAATGTACGGAGGCAGGAACACAGATTCCAGCTCAGAATATTTACAATGAGAATAAATTTTTTAGGCATTGGTGAATAAGCTAGGCTGATGTTCCAGAATAACAACATGCGAAAAGGTTTCATATTTAAAACATGATACAAGGCAAACAGAGCATTGGTCCCACAGCCAAGAGGAAGGAGACAAAGCAACACAAAAACTGGCTGTGTGCCTTAATCAATGGAGCTTCCTTACATGCTTCCTTCTGCTTTTTGAAGATGATAGCAAAACCAAAAAAATGTGAGGCATTTTCAAGAGGAAAAACCAGACTCCAACACCAAATGCTTTTTGTACTTAAATGTTAAGGTAAGAAAAGGATGCTGGTCTAGTAATGGAGCAGAAGACAGATGACCAAGCAAGGGAGCACTGGGCAGATGCAGCAGAAGCCCCAGCAGCTCCAGGCCTGCAGAACATCTGCCAGCCCTGGGGAACAGCAGCAGAGGAGGGAGTGGGGCAGCACTGTCCGTGGAGGATGGGAACAACCCAGTGCCAGCAGTGGGGAGCTGGTAGCCAGGCAGGTGCTGGGGACAGAAGGGCAGCAGGCCAGGGAACGTGAGCCAGGAAGAAGGACAGGCAGCCTGCAAGGCATACAGCAAACACCTCACCCTGAAGCCTGTCCTCACCAAGGGACACAAACCTTTCCATTGTGCCCAGCAATGTAGCAGAGATGCTCCAGTGTGGGGTGAGGACAGGCTGGAAGGCACATGGAGAGGTGAAAGCTCAGGCTGTCCTCACTGAAATTCACCACTCCCAGAGCACGAGCAAACAAAGTGCAGGTCAGCACATGGTGTAAGGATTGGCAGAGCATGGGGAAGGTCTTGGAGCATTCAGATGTTGGGATGTATTTGTGGACCCTCCTTGAAGGGCAGGCACCATCTGTGTGCCTGCACAGGAGCCCCAGGGATGAACACCAGCTCTACTGACTTGAAGAGCCTTTAAAGCATCGAGGGGAGGAGAAGAGGTTACACATCTCACTTGGACAGACTAAAAAGACCCCAAGATGTCTCTTCCCCCTCAAAAAATTGCTGTTGGCATCATCAGCAGAAAAGGCCACAGCATAACCCTGAGCTCACTGCAGTCATGTACCTGTCACCTGTGGCAGCCTCATGGGGACTGATGCTTCTCTTTTCTCTCCTTCCAACAGCATGGAATGGGCATCCCTTCCATTTCCATTATGCTTCATGAGCTGATCAAACTGCTGCACCATGCAAAATGCCGGGATGTCACCATTATACGCATCGGTACTTCTGGGGGCTTAGGTAAGCAATTCATGGTCTTTCTTCAGAGCAAAACAGCTAGTATTAAAAAGAACTCTCAGCAATAGGTCATACAGTTCTGAACTTTTGCATTTTGTCAGGTCTCTAAATATCAAATGTGGTATTTTGGTTTGGGTTAAACCCAGAAAACTTGTAGCAACTGGCTTGGCAGAGTGCACATTCTCAGAGTGTACAAAGGCTTGGATTCCACTACAGCCAAGTGTCGCTTTCCAAACAGAAAACATGGATTGGTGGTGACCCAAATGAATTTGTGTTTCCTGGCTGGGGCAGTGGTGCTGCCCATGCCTGCACAAGCTGCTGGGGGTACATGATCTCTGCAAGCCAGAAGCAGCCAAACTCCTGTCACTCAGCACATTCTCACAATCACTTACCTTGTGCTGACTCTGTACATTTTACTTGTACATCCGTGCTACTTCATGAATTTCAATTATTTCCTGACATCTTCTTTACTCGCTGAAAAGAAGAGAGAGATCTATTGAGATTCTCCTGTTGTGCTGAAGTTTGACAGCAGGACACAGGTGTTATGAGCTCTGGCAGCCTCAGCTTCCATTCCCACAGGGATCGAGGCTGGGTCTGTTGTGATCACTGACACGGCCGTGGACTCCTCCTTCCAGCCACGCTTTGAGCAGGTGGTGCTGGACGATGTGGTGGTGCGCAGCACCGAGCTGGACAAGGACCTTGCAGAGGAACTGCTGGCCTGCAGCAGGGACATCCCCGACTTCCCCACGCTCATCGGCCACACCATGTGCACCTACGACTTCTACGAAGGTAAAGCCAGCTTTGTCTGTCCTTCCTCACCACGTGCAATGCCAAGTCTTTCCACTCTTCCAGGGACCCCCAGGAGGGCTGCAGGCAGAAAGGGGGCCCGGGCAGAGCAGGGGGCACCCTCAGAACACACCTCTGCTTGCATCTTGCTGAGTTTGCCACCAAGCTGTTCCCCTACAGCAAGATTGTCACTTCAGAACTACCAAATGCTAGGAAAACATTAGGTTGGCTGTGAGATTTCCATAAACAAACTTTGGTTACTCTGGAACCATTTCCTTTGCAAAATTAAATGCTGATTGCAGAGTAGATGAAATGTAATAGATGAAGAATTAATAATCTGAGCACTATTTATAAGCCTTTAGATCTGCTTGCAGATGCAGCCATCTGTGTGTTGCTCAAGTCCATATTTTATTTAAACAAAAAGCCATTTGAGAGGATTAAAGTAGGAGCAGCAATAAACTGAAGGGCAGTCCCAGGCTGGCCCAGCCGCAGGTAAGCATTTGCCTGTCCCATGGCCTGCAGGCACTGTGAGAGGAGGAGCTGCACGGGGCACGGGTTTGCTCTGAGCACACAGCAGGACAGCCAGAGCCTGAGGGCTTACAGGAGAGGGTGGGGATGGGTGCCCACGCTGAGCACAGTGTTAGACCTGCCTCGGGCTGCAGCGGGGAGCACCAGTGCCCCGGGCCCAGCTCCACCACCAGCACCAGGAGTGCCTCTGCAAGCAGCTCCAGCTTCCATCCACAGCAGCCCCTGCAGAAAATTAAACCCACATTAAAGGGGTTTCTCTCCCCAGTGCTCATATTCTTGTTGTACCTCTTCAACAGTCAGTTGGCATTTTTGGGATTTAACCTGGCAGACCTTCACAGCTGATAGGCAGCAATGGCTGTCCCCACAGAGCACAGCATGCCCTGCTACCTCCCAGCCGTGGGCTGACTCCACCTTTTACCCATGCTGAAACCTGTGTCATCCCTCCCCTATTCAGAGACACTGAGGGGAATGTGAATTAACCAGCTGCTCACAGGAAAACTTTGTGGGCCTCAGACAGAATCTGGGCACTGCTGGACTTCACATTTGCACCTATGCCCTGCGTCCCACGACCCCATGCAAGGCCAACAGTGACAGTTCTCTGCTTCCTTTCCAGGTCAGGGGAGATTGGATGGCGCATTATGCTCTTTTTCCAGTGAAAAAAAGTTGGAGTACTTAAGGAGGGCTTATGATGCTGGTGTGAGGAATATTGAGATGGAGTCTACAGCCTTCGCTGCCCTGTGTGGACTGTGTGGCCTCAAAGGTAAGTCCTATTGCTTCCACCTCCTCCCCATGCACAGGCTTAACCCCCTCCATGGGTCCTCTTCAGTGCCAGAAGGCCAAACACACATCCTTAATGATTTCATCTAGAAAAGGACACCAAAGCAAATTTCATAGCTCAATAAAACCCAAGTGAGCATTAGAAGACCTGAGTGCTGGAAAAACCAACATCTCGCTCCCCTCACGCCCCTCCTGGCCCCACAGCAGGTCCTGGTCCGGCCGTGGCGGGGCAGAGCCCGGGGCAGCGGAGCCGCGGCCGCCGGTCCGGCCGTGAGGGCTGAGAGGGCTGGGCAGGAGGGGCCGGGCCGTGAGGGCTGGGCAGGTGGAGCCGGGCTGGGCTGAGAGGGCTGGGCAGGAGGGGCCGGGCCGGGCAGGTGGAGCCGGGCTGGGCTGTGAGGGCTGAGAGGGCTGGGCAGGAGGGGCCGGGCCGGGCCGGGCCGTGAGGGCTGAGAGGGCTGGGCAGGAGGGGCCGGGCCGGGCCGGGCCGTGAGGGCTGAGAGGGCTGGGCAGGAGGGGCCGGGCCGTAAGGGCTGGGCAGGTGGAGCCGGGCTGGGCTGTGAGGGCTGAGAGGGCTGGGCAGGAGGGGCCGGGCCGGGCAGGTGGAGCCGGGCTGGGCTGTGAGGGCTGAGAGGGCTGGGCAGGAGGGGCCGGGCCGGGCAGGTGGAGCCGGGCTGGGCTGTGAGGGCTGGGCAGGAGGGGCCGGGCCGGGCCGGGCCGGGCCGTGAGGTGAGCGCGCTCCGGCCTCCTGCAGCCGCCGTGGTGTGCGTGGCGCTCCTGGACCGGCTGGAGGGGGACCAGATCCGAGCGTCCCACGAGGTGCTGTGGGAGTACCAGCAGCGGCCGCAGCGCCTGATCGCCGCCTTCATCCGCAAGCGCCTGGGCCTGTGCCCCACGGACTGACGGTGACAGCACGGGCGCCGGTGCTGCCCGGAGCGGGACTGCGGGCCCGGCTGCACACGGAGCCTGCTCCGGGAACCGGGACCGGGACAGCTCCAGGGACCGGGGCCGCTCCGGGAACTGGGACAACTCTGGGCGTGCGGAGCGGGCGGAGCCAGCGGACACCGGGAGCTGCCCGAGCCAGCGGACACCGGGAGCTGCCGGAACCAGCGGACACGGGGAGCTGCCGGAACCAGCGGACACCGGGAGCTGCCGGAACCAGCGGACACCGGGAGCTGCCGGAGCCAGCGGACACCGGGAGCTGCCGGAACCAGCGGACACCGGGAGCTGCCGGAACCAGCGGACACCGGGAGCTGCCGGAGCCAGCGGACACCGGGAGCTGCCGGAACCAGCGGACACCGGGAGCTGCCGGCCTGCAGCGCCGCTGGAACCGCACCGATCAGATGTGCGCTGACGAGGAATTGAGGCTGCGGGACGGAGCCGCAGGTTCCTCACTCCTGGCTCCAGCCGCCGTGATGAACTGTCCTGTTTGGGTCACTCCTGTCCACAGCGAGCTTCCAGGAAGGACAATTGCTTTGGGCATAAAGACAAAACCTAAGTAAATGACATGAAAATTAATCTGTATTTGTGACCGTTATTGTTACTGCTGTTACAAAGGCCGTTCAGATTTTCATTCCTACAGTATTTAAAGATGTCATAAACAGGCACGTGCCAGAGTCTGGGACACCACAGCACCCAGCTGTGGTCAGCTGAGGACCTGACCTTCAGGCACTGGTTCCACTAAAGACACTTTTCTCACCAAAATTCACAAATAAGTAGTCTATCTTGTAACCAAATAACTTAATTTTCAAAGAGAAATTCTCATCAAGCTTTATAAAAGTACGATTGAGAGTGAACTGCCCATCCCTGGCATAAAGACAGCTGAGCTCGGAACTGCCACCCCTACCCATTTTCGGTCCTGCAGATCTGCTTTTAAGGGCAAGGGAAAAAAGCCAACTGCCTAGGTTTGGGATGATGCCTTCCTGGGAATTGTCTCACAGCCAGTCTGTTCCCCACAGGAATAATATGCAGCCAGTTATGAGGTGGCCAAGTGTGTTTTAAAAATAACGAGTTACCCCAAAGGAGATACCAAAATAAAAAGCACAAATATACACAGAATTGTAATTTTAGCACAAGCACACAGAGGCTGAGCCCAGAAGACATCACTCCCCCAGCTCAGGGCAGGCTCTGCAGCATTTCCCCACTAAACTCAGCTGCAACACTGGGATTATGCTGCTCCTGGGCTGAACCTGTGCTCACTCTCAGGAGTCTGTCACACCAGAAAATAATGAAATAAAGATCCCAGCTCTATTTATAATTTATACTGAAAAACTAATCTGCAATAGGAAATTGTATGACTAGTTTGCAGTAAATATGATGCAGCAAGTTGCCTTCTAAATATAGACAGTCATAATCAAGGAATATTAGAAACATACATGGCAATGAAGATTTTATAACTAAAAGAATCAAATTCTCAAGAAACCTGGAAAGAAAGTTGTGGGATTTATTCATGTAACATAATAAAATCTAAAGTAACTGCTGTGCAAAGCTATTCTGGACTTGTGCTGCCAGTTAAATCCCAAGAATTCCTACTCGAGGTGCTGCACATGAGATGGGCTGTGCTGTGTGTAGGAGACCTGAAGCAAGGTCCCAGCTCCCCGTGGAAAGGGCCATGGGCAATCCCAGGACACCAGCACACAGCCCAGGCTCTCCTGCACCAGGCAGGTGCAGTGTGACACAGCACAGCTCTGAGAGGCTTGGTGTGCTTTGGAATGGGACAAAGCAAAGGGAATTGATATAAGGTTTGCATACTGTGGGCCAGACCAGATCCCTGATGCTCCTCTGCCCCTCACATGAGAGGTGCTCTACATTTTAAAAGCTGTAGATTCCATGTCTCTTCTTGGAAGCTTCGGTGGTGGAAGTTTTGACAAAACCTCTCTTGCATAAATTGTTTTATGCAGCCCAGCTTCTCGGAGAGCCATCTCCACACGGAGCCTGGGGTCAGAAATTACCTGTTAAAAAACCGCAGCAATGATCAGCAGAAGCCACAAAGCTCCCTGAGGAGCTGCTGCCATCCCTCATGTTCTCCATGCACACAGCCCCAAGTGCAGCACAGACTCCCATCTCCTCCTGGTTCTTCCTATGGAATCCAAGTGATTCGAATGCCTTTATGGTTTTTCTCAGTGTCACCTTGTGCTTACATAGCAGTGCCACTTCCATTTGCCAGAACAACAGTTAATCCCAGAGAAATTACTTCTGAAATTCGTCAGAAGTTTATCCAACAAAATCTGTAAGCCTCCTTCCAATCATTCCTCAGTCTGCAGTGGGACTGCACTGGAAGTACAAGGAAGAGCAACACCTTGAAGAAGTCCCAGCGTCACCTCCCCAGTGCCAGAGCTGCTGGAGACC
Source organism: Acridotheres tristis (assembly GCA_037013685.1). Lineage (NCBI taxonomy): Eukaryota > Metazoa > Chordata > Aves > Passeriformes > Sturnidae > Acridotheres > Acridotheres tristis. The sequence goes on from CM072894.1 coordinate 37,623,338, forward strand.
AGCACTGGGAACGTGATCCAGAGCCCTGCAGCACTGGGAAGGAGCACAGGGATGTGCTGGGCAGGGATCACAAACTGCAGCCTTAGCAGCACCAAACCTGGCTGGAGTTGAGATAGAATGGGCATGCTGAGAATTAAGGCATAGGACCCAAATATACATGTTCAAATATACATGTCCAGAGCATGTTTAAGTTTTGTCAGAACCGCCTACATTCATCAGATTTGGGGAATTTTAATAACCAAACAAAGCCTCCATCTTTCCATTACCAAACTGAGAAGCTTTAAAATGTCTTAAAATGAGAAGTGCTAGACAACTTTAGCTATAGACATTGTTAAATTTCATCTTATTCAGTGTCAAAAGAAAGCTTTTACACCAAAGAATTTTACTATAGCTCTTCTCTTTCTGTAAATAATTTTCAAATTCCAGAGTGGGAATAATTGCAAATGCATTGACTGAGCAGATAGGGAACAGTGAGGGAATCTAAAGATATCCAGATGTTCCTTGAGTGCATTTGAAATTGAGGGAGCAGCCTCCTCAGCAACCTGAGTGCCCTGAACCCCGGGCACAGTCAGTTCAGCCCGTGATTCATCTACCCAGCAGGACTGCAGCCCATTACCTGCTCTTCACTGTACGTGTGCAGCCTGAACAGGGGCTGCTGCAGCTCAAACTCCTCCTTGCTCCCAACGCCCATCCGAGCCTTGGACGCCACCGTGTCAGCCACTGCTCTGGCTGGATCTGATTTGGCAACAATGGCAACCTAAAGGCAGGGCATGAAAGGAGCAGTCACTCTGTCTGTGTGGAGCTGAGGGGAGAGCAGGTCATTGTCAGTAACGCCTTTGAGAACACCATCATTCCCGGTCCCTGCAGAAGAACAGGGTCCCAGCTGCAGGAAGTGTGATGCACTTCCCCAGACACGAGCTCCAGTGTCCAACCCAGCCTCTACAAGGATCCAGCAGCCTCATCATTCTGCAGAAACCACAATTCCTGCGAGTCCAGACTTTCTTCTTCTTCCAATGGTAACAAAGCTGTTCAGGGTGACAGTTCACAATTTTTACAGAGTCATGGGCATCAGCGTTGAGTGATATGCCCCAAATAACACAACTCTGATTTTTTTCTGAAGTGCAACTGCTTCAACTGTGCAATTTCCTGTAGCTAGATCAATATCAAAGACTCCCAGACACTGTATTGTGCCAGAGTTAATATTTTTTCACTGTTTACTTTCTTTGTGTTAAAATGTTCAGATACTGGCTAATACTACTTTGGAAAAATACAGAATGATGCACGAGCAAAATAACTAAAGTCAGAAGCCCATATGAAGAATGGGTAAAAGTAGAAAAAAATACTTTAAATTGCATAAGATAATTTTTTCACCTATCTCTTTAATAAAATGTCATCTTTGTATTGCTGCCCAAATCTACAGGCCAAATGACTTTAGTAGATATTTCCTCTCCCTCCTGTCCAAACAAACAATGTACATACTTTATGAAGCAATATTTTCTTAGTGTGAAACAGAGAATAAATGTTGGCCAGAGAAGTATAATGAAGTGGAAGCATCACCACCCCAGGCAAAGGCCCTTCTAGAAGCATTTTCTACTCTGAGAATTGAGAGAATTGTGTCAGGGAAGAGCTCAACAGATCATGACTATCAACCAGTCTCTTTGGAGGAAAAACAAGGAAATACACACAGAAATGTCAATTAAGGCAAAATTACTCTTTCAAAAGTCAGCAGTAGAAATAAATAACCCTAGTACTACTTTTACTATGACTTAGCAAGCATTAGTAAGTATTTTATGGGTGTCTTTTTAAAAGTAATGTGCTAAAGTTTCAGACTCAAATATCTCTGAAGAAAAGTCATCTAAGGTGTGCAAGTTTTCAGAATTTAAAAAGAACATAAATTGCTCGTAAATCTTACCTAAGACTCAAGGCAGACTTAAGGTTATTAAAACAAACAAAACCCAGAAAAAATCACAGAAGAAAGTTCACATCCAACCTGGAAAAAAACCTTCCCTATCTCCTCTCAGATATCAGCAGTTCCTACAGTACAATTTAATGTCATAATGTTCCTGTTGTCAGAGCTACAAAGGACACAGGATTTATAACAGGAGGCAATTCCTGTTAGTCAGACCTGAAGTGCCTTGTTCCCTTATTTCTTTTGAGAGATTGTTTTTTGTCTGTGCGTGCCCCGGCCGTGTGTGTGGGTACGGGCACAGGAGCCCCGCAGCCGCGCCCGGCCCGCACTCACCCGATGCCGCAGCGCTTGCAGGCGCCGCTCCCTGAGCTGCTGCTGCTCCCTGAGCTGCTGCTGCTCCGTCCTGGCCTGCAGCCGCTTCTCCAGCAGGGCTCGTCGGAACCGCACCCTGCGGGCACAGGGACACCGGGCAGTGACACTGATCCACTGCTGGGTTGTCACTGCAGCTGCGAACCTGCTCTGATCCCTGCACCGCGGGCACAGGGACACCGGGCAGTGACACTGATCCACTGCTGGGTTGTCACTGCAGCTGCGAACCTGCTCTGACCTGTGCATCCTGAGGGCACAGGGACACCGGGCAGTGACACTGCCACACTGCCGGGCTGTCACTGCAGCTGCGAACCTGCTCTGACCTGTGCATCCTGAGGGCACAGGGACACCGGGCAGTGACACTGCCACACTGCCGGGCTGTCGCTGCAGCTGCGAACCTGCTCTGACCTGTGCATCCTGAGGGCACAGGGACACCGGGCAGTGACACTGCCACACTGCCGGGCTGTCGCTGCAGCTGCGAACCTGCTCTGATCCCTGCACCCTGTGGCCTCAGGATGCCGTGGGGATCCATCACAACACCTCAGAAAAGCAAAGGTGCTTGCTCATTTCAATGTGCTCTTTTTGCTGGAGTGTTTTGGCTTGGGTTTTTGGGGAAGGGGAGTTTGGGGAGTTTTGCTTTTTGATTTGTTTTGGTGGGTTTTGGTTGGTCAGTTGTTCTTTTAAACAACTTGGCTAACCTTTCAGATTCCATGTCTAGACCACAGATTTTCTCTAGCATGTTTTATATAGCCCTGCCACTCTTTTTTCTCCCCCATTTTCTTTGCCAAGAAGAAATGTTCTCTAACATCTGTGTATGGCAGAAAAAAATCTTTCCTATAATCCTTTCCATTAAAAGAAACACCTCGTTCCCAGTCTTGTCACTAGAAAAAGAAAAAAAACTTGAGACTTCTGCTCTTCTTCCAAAGGAAAAAGCTGGAGGTTCACACCAGTAATTCCAGAACTTCACCCACAGCACTACTGTGCTCTTCCACCTTTCACTGCAGGCATTTTTAGACGATTGTGCAGAGTCTGTTCCTTATGGAGACATTTGTTGGGATGTCACTTCTACAGGACTTGCTAATGCCATGCTTTGAATTTGGAGAATTCAACAAGACAGCTGCTTCAACTACAATAAAACAGTATTGTTATTTTCTTACTCTCCAGATTTTAGAAAGCTCAAAGGAGTATATAACTGTGCTATAAACTGCAACAATCAGAACTAAACCTGCAGTTCTGCTGGTGCTAGCACAGACCTCTGTGTCAATAACCCAATCACAATTAGCAGGACAAACAAATTTCTCTCAGGAGTGTGGTACAAGGCTGCCTGAGGGTACCCCAGAGAGGCTTCCAGTTTCTCACGGTGTCTGCTGTAGTTCAGGCAGAGAAATACTACAGCAGTAGTGCTCAGGGGTCATTCTGTACCAGGGAAAAAGCCTAACCTGCTTTTCATATGGAGAACATTTAATAAAAAGCAGGTCTTCATTTAAAATTTTTTTTATAAATGACAAAAATTATACTGAAATCATTTCAGTCTGCTTGTATTGTGATACATGTTTTAAAATACTCCAGAGTTATCAAACATGAAATTCAGCACTCTGGAAGCTTCTGTGCAAAGCCAAGAAGGAAGGCTGGGGGGCGCTTGGCCAGGCCTGACTTCAAACACTTTGTGCTGCCCCTGGCAGTTTTCCTGCACAGGGAATACAGAGCAGGGTGAACTGAAGCATTCTGCCCAGTTCCATGCCCAGTTTGAGGCAGTCCCAGTGATCCTGACTGGCTGCAGCCAGGGAGGCTCAGGGCTGTGTCCTCATGGCTGTGCTGCTGTCCTGCTCAGGCTGCATTAGCACCCATGGAGTTCATTGTCAGCAGGCAAGGGCACAGCTAAAATCCACACCAGGGAAGGCAGGCACCTTTGGGTGCACCTTTGAGAATACATACTCCACTGCACATCATGCTCCTTAGTTGGAATGCCCTTCCAATACGTTTTTATACTTGGCTTCCAATGTTTACTCGAGCTTTGATTTCACCCTGTCCACACCTAAATGAAGTTGTTCATTCTCTCTCATTCTATGACACTTAGCAACATCTTAGCTACTATTTCTTCTACATAAAGTTCGTTTTATAGAAAACCTCAAAATCAAAATACATTAATACTCAATTTTGCTTTTAAGCACCACAGTAAGTAAAATTTTAATAAATCACTAGCTGATAAATGAGCATAACTGATTAGTTTCAGTAAAGGTACCTTTTGTAGCATTTCAGGTACACATTTGTGTAATTTTCGATAAGCATATTTTCATTAAAACTCTGCTTTCAGACACTGACTCATAAATATTCAATAGGAAATAATGAACTACTGTGTCTGGGGAGCCCAGGAGCGTTTCAGGGGAGTGTGAGAGCCCTGGGGTGGGACGAGGGAGCTGCCTGGGGGAGCTGCAGTGCCCACACCCCGGCCTGGAGAACGGAGCCCCTTGGCAAACAGTGGCCATCGCTCTGTTCCCTGGGTCAGTCACACCAAACCCTGGCACAGAGCAGTCCTTGCCTTCCCTTGGAATGTGGCAGCAGTTCAGGTGCTGGGGTAGAACACGGGAGGTGTTTCTCAAAGGTAGTCTGTGCAAATATTTGCACAATTCCAATTTTATTTTCACCCTGCAAGAGTAATGCCAAATCTACTGCTTTTGGGGGGAACATTCTTTTAGAACATGTGATGTATTTTCAAACCATTTCCTACCTCAGGGACCTGATGGAGAACCTGACTAAAATTCACTGCACAGATAAAAAAGGAGAAGTGCACTGGTAGCAACAAACATTTGCCTTTTTGGATGCCAATATTTGAAGCACGGTAAGACTTAAATGCAGTTGTAATTGTTGATATCACATTAAAACGATACAATCACCTAGGATGCAACTTTACTATATAGTTTGCCAAACAGGAAGGAAACAAAATATACTTATCTTCAATTTATTCTAGAAAGGAAAGTCAAGAGATCAAAGCAAATTAGATTATAAGAAGATCCTATTGATATTATAGGTATTCACATTTAATTTCTTTTACCTTTCTTTGTCTTTGGCTGCTTGTTCAGCCATTAATTTTCTCAATTCCTCCAGATGTTGTAGATCTCTCTCCTCCTGTTCTTGCCACTTGAGCTCTTTCTCAGCCCAGTATTTTTTCAGCTAGAGTTTGAATAAGTACAGCAAACAAATTAACACTCATTTCAAAGCCCAGGCAGTGAGAACAAAGCAAGTAAGAAGAGCATTAAGTTAGAGATTCCAATTTTGATCTTTTTAGAATAAAATTTCTATTTTAGACCACTGCAAGCTAACACAGTATTTACTAGGAGACCAAGAAGGTGTGGAGCCCCCACAACAAAAGTAGTGAAATCAGACTGTGAACACTAATTTGAATATATTTTTCCACCACAATCTGAAGACTACCACTTCCATTCTGCTTGCATTCCCCAGAAAAGCAGCTGCAGTATAAGGTTATCAGCTCTTTTATGGATCTAGGATGTAAAATACTCCAATGAAACATATGACTGCTGACCCCAAACAGCTGCTATTCCATCTGTGCATAGGCAGAGGGCTGCTCAATATAGACATTACACAGAGCAAGAGAAAAGTTTGCACAGCCAGAATATTTACAGATAAAATGAGTGTTGGTGGTGGTTGGGTCAGCACTGCCTCCCTAAGCCTCTTCCTTCCCTGTGGTTTCAGAGCCACCTGCCACTACAAACACCATGTGTACAAAGGCAAGCACACAAAAAGAGAAGCAGCAGCAAAGCTACTCGTGATCTAAGCAGCAAACCCTCCCTAAATGCCCCTGTCTGTGCCACTGACTCAGAGGTAAAATGTCAGTGCAACAGCCATATGGATTTTTGCCATATCACTTAGGTAGAAAGGCCAGCACAAATCCTTGTGACACAGCTTGGTTTTCTAAAGCATTACAGTCACTACATTTGTGAGTTTCTGTGAAGCTGCACCCAGGCCATGTCCCAAGGACAGGAGCAGTGTCCCCCCTGTGCTCGGGGCTCCCTGCTGCATTGCAGCACATTGCTGCAGCACTGCCATGCTGCTCAGAGTGCAGACCTGTGCAGCCAGACCCAGCCCTGCCTCTCTGCTCCTTTGGTGACAGAGACACAAAACTTGCCGAGGCTTTTTTTCCTAAAAAATGCAATGGAGTATCATAACTGGTGTGTCAGATCAGGCAGCTTTAGAGCTAAAATGGAAAGGAGCAAGACCTGACTAACATTTGCCCATCTCTACACAAATACATAATATTGTACAAGAATACATGTGCTATGAGATCAGTTACAGATTTTAGAAGCAAAGGTACACATTATTATATGCAAGAATGTATAAAAATTCCTCATACTTTCTCTTTATCCTGAGCTCTACGCCTGGTTTCCTGTTCTCTCTGTAGCCTTTCTCTCTCATCTTCTCTTTCTTTTCTTCTGGCAGCTACAGCAGCTTCTAGTTTAGCAGCTTCTTCCTGCTGTGCTTTCCACTGTAGAACCTGGGAGAAACAGTGGAAGAGACAGTCCTGCAGCAGACTGTGAAACACAGATCCTGCCAAGCTGAGACTGGGAGGGAAACTCATGTAATCTGCTTACAAAGTAAGATTTATAATCTTATCAACAACACAGCCATTTAGCAAACAACACCTTTCTGCATGTTCATGTGCAGTTCCCAGCTGATGGCATAATGTGCAACAAAACCACATATGAAAAGTTTTAGGCAAAATTGCTGAAACAGTCTCAGTAATTCACATCTCCCTTCAGCATCCCTCGATGCAGAGCCTGCCACACCCCCTTCAAACCCCCTGGGGCTGGCATGGACCAGCAGCCCAGTGTGCCAGAAATCCCTTCCTGGCAGGATCCTGTGTTGGGTAAAGTTGTGCCCAGCCTGGCCATGGCAGGGACTCGTCTGCAGTGCCCCATCCCAGCCAGCCCCCATTCCCTCGGTGTGCTCGTCTGTTTCACGCTGCTTTCTACAGGATTAATGGTGTTTCCTTTCTGTTGGCTTGCCAGCTCTTTTTGTAATGGATTTGTCAAGCACTAACAGAACTCTGCATCCCTCTAAGGAACAAGCATTGCAGCCATTTTTCAGCTGGTTTCTACACTACAACACTTTAATACAAAGATATGAAAATGCTTATAATTTTTCCACCTTTACTGCATTTCACTGGCTGTGTGTGCAGATTATTAATTCTTGTGGTTTGTGGTTGTAAAAGATGTTCTGTTTAGAAATCCAGCATTCCCCATGGTCCAAGTTTCTCAGAGAGCTGCATCTCTGAACAATGCCATGCTTGCCCTGCTTCCTGCTAAAATAACAATTATACTTCTTTCTTTGCAATACACTGAACAATGCTGTGACTTCTCATGGGGTGCAGGCAAAGTGATAACACCAAAATAACCTGAAAATGCAGAGGGTGCAAAGAGGACAGAGCCAGGCTCTTCCAGAGGTGCCCAGTGACAGGAGGGGAAACACCTGAAATTCCAATGCATTCATCACTTCCCTGCTGAGAGGCTGCATGAACACCAGAGCTTGCTGGCCAGGGGGTTGTGGAGCTGTTTAATCCTGCCTTCAACCCAGTCCTGGCTCACAGCTGTACTGACCCTGCTTGGCCAGGGGTGACTTTGGGGTCTGGAGAGGCCCCTCCAGCCCACCCCGGTCGAGCTTCCCACACATTGACACTTGTGACACCGGGGCTGTCTGAACTGAAATCTTCATGCAGCAATTCTGCCAGCAGCCTGCTCATGCAGTTTAGCGGTTTAAGAATCTGAAATAAAATGCTAAATTGTTTCAGTTACCCTTCACTTGCCACGCTAATGAACTCAGAAAGGAATGCTTTGAAAAGGAGTCAGAAGAACATGCAAACCCTTCTACTTTGCTTTTGAAAGAGACCGAAGCAAAGCCATACATAGAAAGATTCCAAATCTATCAACGAGCAAACAGTGAATGAAAGCTGCTAAAAGCATTCTCAGATTGGAGCTGGGATAAGCTGCAGGAGCATTTGAAGGAGCTTTAAACTTCTGTAATAACATCACAGATTTTCTCAACTGATATGAGGTAACAGATTATGTAACAAAAAAAATTGCTTTTTGTAAGCCTGGATTTCCCTACATCCTGCTTCCCAGTCCTTTCCAATGCTCTCCAATGCTGAGGTCAGTGCCACCGGGTGCAGTTCACGATGCAGCTGCAGTTCCTCTCTGATCTCCTCTGGATTTTCATTTATCTCTTAAGCAGGCACTTGTTTGGCTGCTTGATTGCAACCATTAGCATGGTGAGGCCATAAACTGGTCTCAACAAAAGCTGCATTTCCCTGATACTTCAGGGGAGCCAGTGCTTGGAAATGCCCGTGGAGAGCAGATCAAACCCTGCAGGGACGATCACAAGTGACTGCAGGAAGCAAACCACACTGCAGCAGTGACACAGACACTAATCTGTCCTGAAATCATCTCCAGCTCCCTGTTAATCCCCTTGATTAGCAGCAGTTTGTGTGGTGTGTGTGGCACCCCGACCTTGTGACGTGCCACCATCTCCTCCTCGGGTTGAGTCCACACAGCTCTTTCATTTCAGCCTTTTGATTCAAGCCACAAATCAATATTGGGGCACAATCTGAATTTCTGACAGGTTGTGTACAAACAAATGAGCAGAACCAAGCATCAGATTCAGAGCTTCACTAAGCTGACAAAGCATTAATCACACAACAGTGTTCCCCAGACAGAAATGACAGGCCAATAACTCAGAGTGCATCTCCCGTCCTACAGGGCTCCCTGCTCTGCCCTAAATCACTATCACATGGGCTCAGTCGCTACAGCATGCTTTCATTTTTAAAATTTCAGTTCTGAATATACTTTTTCATTTTTTAGTTAGGATTTTAAATGTGAGCCCAAAGCAAATCAGGAAAATGGGTAACAAGGATACCAGAGGAGAGTTTCACTGTACCATACTTGCTCACAGTACCCAGCTATTATTTTCTGTATCCAGCACATGAAATTAGTTTAGGTTATCCCTGCTCCCTCCCATGTTTGTCTAATCCATGCCTTTCCATTAGAGCAAAAGAAGAAGAATTTCCTTAAAAAAAATTTATAATTATGACAAAAAAGGACATAATTGTAACAACCTCCCCCCCGCAAAAAAAAAAAAAACCAAAACACCTAAACACAACAAAAAAGGAACGTTGGTAAAAGTCAGAAAAACACAATGCTTGCAAAATATGTATAAAATGTGGCCATGATTCTGTAGGCTGGCCTTATGCCATGGCTTTTCCCAGAAGAGTTGAAATCATACAGGATAAAATGTTCTTAACAGAGCAGAGGCAGAGTGAAGTGTAAGAAGTAACAAGAATTAGACATTAAGCAGGTGATTCAAATACCAGTATATTCCACTTCTTCAACCACATCTGAACATTAAAACCCTCTGTGCTAGAGAGCAGTTCTAGGGGAGACCCAGAGGGGAATCCACAGGCACAGGAGGTGGCCGGAGAGATTCCCAAGCCTTTCTGTGCGTGTGTCACAGGCCAGGGAGGAGGATGAGGGCTCTGGGGAGGCAGCACAGAGGGGATTCCCTGCCCTGGCACAGCAGGAGCTGCTCTGTGCCAAGGGACAGGGCTCAGGGGCTGGGGAATGTCTGCAGGAGCTTTCCCTGCCTTTCTGTTCTGCTGCATTAAAGTGACCACCTGGGGCTGAATTGCCAGCATTCCTGCAATTGAAGTGTGCCAGGAAAGCCTGCTGCATTCATCGGGGTTTTATCTCCAGAGGCAGGACCATGAAGGTCTGGAGAACAAAAAACCTCCCAAACAATAATTCTGCTTGGCTACAGCAGCAATCTGGGACCACAGACTGCACAAGAAAATACAACCTGCTCTTGATTGCATTCTTCCCTTCCTATGAGCTCAAAATCAGAAGGGTATATTTTACTGTGTCAACAGTAAATGTTTTATTTAAATATTTAAAAAATCTTACTAGTTAAACTAATATTGAAAATACTCTGAAACCTGGCTCTCCCATTGCCTGTTCCACAAAACAGTCTGATTTTAGCAGCACAAGCACCGCCAACATTAAGTTCTGAAAGTTTTTAATTACAATTGGCATTTCAAGTATATTTCACAGTTCATGTATTATTAGAGGAGGTTTTGCCAAGTGAATTATTAAATTGCTGTGCTGAACAGAATGCATATACACCTTTTTCCAGTTCATTATTTCAATATTGCATATTACAATAATGTAAAGTACACTACAAACTAATTAAAGTAATAAATTAGTTCTTTCACTCTAACATCTGAATAGCAATAATGTATTTACCATTGACCTAACGTTACAGATATAACTCTTTTAAAGACAAAACAATGCACAATACCACAGCACCACGTGGGGTTTTCTCTTCAAGCAGCAATGACCTGTTACAAACAGACCTTGAAGCTGCCTGTGGTGGCATCGAGCTGGGCTGGAGTGAGGGGACAGCATCAGCCTCTGGAAAGGAGAAAACGTGCACGAGGAACCAAAGGGATGCAAAATCCCAGGAGGAGCAGTGTCAGAAATGACTGCCCAGAGCTCAGATCACTCTGTGCCACACAGATATACTGAGCTCCTAGAATCCAAATTCTAAGCCAAAATTCACAATAATTGTGTGATAAAGCCAGTACTGTTTGTCATAATTGAAACCATAAAAGGAAGATCCTCTGAGATCCCCACTCTGATGTTTTCTAGCTCACTTTTTCAACCTTATAAAATGACACAATCTAAATACTCTCCTAGAATCTCCCAGAGTTTTATTAATCTCTGAATCACTTCTGCTCATCTTTCCTTATTTATACTATGGTTTGCAAGTTTCTTTTTCTTCTTCAAATTGTTCACAACTGATTCTAAGAATTCCTGGGGAAAAAACTGAGGGTCTCTTGAAGAAAAATAACTTCACAAGTGAAGATTGTACATGGTAGAAGAAACGACAAAAAAGAACCACGAAATGTGTCTCTGCCATGGAAGCCCAGGGCAGAGCAGAGCCAGCCTGCTCATGGTGGGATCACAGGAACACAACAGCTGCACTCAGGGCTGCTGGTCACAAACACCAAAATGCGATTATGACATGACTAGAGATTCAAAAATCCCATGCATAAAAACAGAAAGCACATGATGTGTCTCCCCACACTTGTCCCACAGTCCCCCCAGGTTGTTTTAGCACCATTCCATGTTCCCCGTGGGGCCAGCACAGCCTGCCTGAGCCCAGTGCTGGGCTGTGCTTGTCACCTGCACCAAAACTCAGCACAAGCACCAAGAACACTGCTATTGGGTGGCAAAGCTCCGTGCTGGGCTACTGAAGGTACCCTTGGGCCACAGAACAAATGCAGCAGCTTTAGGTCAGTCCAGGCAGAGCCCAAGCAGTCACTGAGAGGCAGAAATCAGCTCTGGGAAGGATGAGCACTGCCTTGTACCTGACCCAGCTCTGCTCAGTCACGTCAGACTCTGCTCAGCACAGAGCCCAAAAGCACCTCGAGAAATGTTCAAATTCCCACCGTGATCCAGTGCCCAAACCAGCTCCAGTCCTCTCCTCCCTCCCAACCTCCCTTTGTCATCACCAGCTCCTCTGCTCAGGGCCTTGCTGAATATAGAATTGAGAGTCATCCCATTCATGGCAAGGCAGAGATTCCTCCTCATCCTTCCAGATGGAACCACAAGGCACAGAGAGGGAAAAATGCCTCTCAACTGCAAATGTGGATTTAAATCACGTCAACTATGACATTTCTCCTTCACATTTTTAAAATAAGGAAGGGCTGCAGCCCCAGAACAAGTTGGTGTCCAAAGGAATTCTGTTTGTAGAGAAATGGCCGTTTTAGAGCCATGTCTTTCTAGTGTGTTCTGAAAAAGAGAAAAGAGCAAAGCAGATGTAAAAGGTGATTAAGTGATAGGAAGTTACATGCTGGAGAAACAGCAGGATTGTAACATCAGCCCTTCAGTGAGGATATTGCTCTCAGTCCAGTTCCTAATGGACACAACATCTAACAAGGAAGATGATTTTTTTTAAATTTGGCAAACTTTTTATTTCCCCACACAAGGTCATTGCGTTCAGTCTCCTCTAGAACTGGCCAAACTGAGATCACTACAACATTAACATGGAAAACTCATTGAAAGTTGACTTTCATTGCCAGCAGTGTGGCCTCTTCACTTGCAGGATAGCTCAGTCATTCATACTGCAGACAAAAGCAGCACATGCTGATCTGTGTCTCATGCCATTCTGAGGTGCACAAAAACTAAAATATTTTAAAGAAAATGGGAGGGAAATGTAGAAGAAAAAAAAGTTAAAGACCTAGTCCCCAATAGAAAGGTAAAGATTCAGTCCATTTTTCTTAAGAGTAATAGAAGTTAAACTCAAATTCTACTTGGGTTAATGTAAATCCCTTGGATTTAAGTATTTTACAAATTAAACAGGACTATAGAAATTTGTGTTACAAAATAATAATTTCTTAAATTCACTAACTGTATGAAAATGTCTATCCAACAACTACTAAAAACTAGTGCACTTCTTTTCCAAAAAAAGAGTTTTTTCAAACATCCCTGTATTCACCCACAATTTCTCAATACAAACTCCAGTTCAGCTGCTCAAACTCCTCCCCGTGTGCCAGGACTGGGCAGAAGGTGAGGGATGGAGCTGTGGCCATTCCCCCTGCAGGACAGAGCTGCTGCCAGTGCTGGGCACACACAGGGTGTGGGGTGATGGAAATGGGATCTGGGCACACACAGGGTGTGGGGTGATGGAAATGGGATCTGGGCACACACACACAGGGTGTGGGATCATGGAAAATGGGATCTGGGCACACACAGGGTGTGGGATCATGGAAAATGGGATCTGGGCACACACACACAGGGTGTGGGATCATGGAAAATGGGATCTGGGCACACACAGGGTGTGGGATCATGGAAAATGGGATCTGGGCACACACAGGGTGTGGGATCATGGAAAATGGGATCTGGGCACCTCTGCAGTGCTGCCCATGTGCAGGAGCCCCAGCAGCTCCAGCACAGGCACTGGGGAGAGTGAAGGGGCACCTCACACATCTTCAGGCAGGACTGGCTTGCCCAGACTTTAAAATCACAAGCAAATTGTGCCCCAACAAAGCTGATATTGCCAAGGAAACTGGGATGTATAGGAGACCTGCTACTGATGTGTAATTGTGTTAACTGATAATAATAAAAAAAGACTTGCCCTATTCAAAGCCACCACATACTGAAATATAAAATATTAACAGTGTTATTTCTGGAAATACAATAAGAATAGGAAGTGCATGTGTGTATTCCTAAATGGAAAGCTAATGAGATGGGTGCCTCAGGGTGCGAATACTAGAGCTTATAAAAGGGAAAAAATTAAAGTGTATATCAGGAACAATTCCCTGGAGTCTGAAATATTACAGGGCAGGGGAAGTTCATCCAAACAATACTAAAAAGCCATTATTTTAAAATTTGAGAGTGCTTTTTTGTAAGCATGGTATATATGATTTTTCTTTTCTCAGGTGTCAGTAACCTCCTGAACTGCCATAAAGGTGTTAAAAAGCCAGTATGTCAGGGACTGCACAAAGAGGTGGGAGAAGTTCAGATTTGCACAGGGGTTCCATATCTCATGTCCCCATCAAGCAGCAACACTCAGCAAGAGCCACTGCTGCCCAGAGGTTTTGCTCAGGGCTGATGGCAGAGGCCCAGAGCTGTCCTGCTCTCCGTGCTCTGGTTCAAAGCTCAGAGCCCTGGGGTGGAGCCCCCCATTCATTCACAGCCCTGAGACCCCTGCAGACCCCGAGCAGTAAACACCAAGCCCAGCCTCCCCACGGCAGGGGCTGCAGGGCAGAGCTGGCAGCAGGGAGAAGGGGCTCCCTCTGCCTGGGGCACAGCCCAGCTCTCCTGGCCTGGCAGAGAACTCCTCCTGTTCCTGGGCAGTCCCCACACCACACGGGCAGGTGAGAAGTTCTGACATCAGCAGGTACCAACACCCACACCCAAACTCGTGAATATCTAAATATCTGCCCCTTTCTCTGTAAACTGGGCATTCAACCCTAGAAACTGCTGAGCAGCACCTGAAATCACATCCAGACTCCACAGAGTCTTGAATGACAAACAATAAATGGTAAAAGCTAACAATTTCTGCATCTGACTGGCCCACACAAGACCTATGAGAAGAATTAGAGCAGCATTAGAGCATTTGGCAGTAGAGTAATTAAGAAATAATACATTTACAAATTTGCTAATCTTAGAAGATAATCTCATTCTGGCTGTGGTTAGAAAAACAATGGAGGTTCACATCCCTAAGAGATTTTTGACTGGTACTCTTGAGTAGCTTGTACTCCACAGGCTACCTCTAAGAGGTTAAAAAAATAAATACCAGAAAAGTGGTTAAAAACAATTGTTTTGATCATTAACAGAATATTGTCTTCAGTTATATAAGTGTTTAAATCTGAAAAAGGAATAAGAAAGAAAAGCACAACCCTCAGTGATGGCCTGAGGAGGGGCACCATGTACCAGTTCCAGTGAGGAAACTGGTCCCGAGGGCTGATCAGCACTGGTAACACTGGGGATCCAGAGAGGAGCAGTGTCAGATCCCCGGGGCTGACAGCACTCCACATCATCTTTGCTCAGAGTGTGAACACTTGATTTCTCACAGCTTGTCCTTGTAGAATTACCGAGAACATCTTTCTGTTCTTGACAATGGGAATGCCAGTGTTTTATTAACATGTGTAAATATTATATAGGCTTAAATATTCACACATGCATAGCCTTAAGTAGGCTGCATTTCTATTTACAACTACTTATCTAAATTGCTTCCCTTAGATACAGAATTCTCTCTTCTAGACCTGTCTCCCATCATATGAAGGAGAGTTCCTTTGATCCTCTGCAAAATTTTGGTGCAGCTTTTCTTGCCTGAGGTGCCACTTCCCTCACTGAAGAAGGTCATTGTAAGAAAACACCATTAGCAGGAGTGAGCTGCTTCTCTAGTTACCATCCTCAAGCAACTTTGGGTACCACGGGACAATTCCAGTGCTTGTGTCAAACACTGCAGATCTGCCAGGCTTTGGCAAAGCCACGGGTGCTGAGCAGGTTACAGGCCAGGCTGAGCCCCTGTGTGCTCCTCTGAGCTGCTGGGGGCTGCTCCAGTGGATCTCAGAGCTCGCCCCTCTGCCCGTGGTGTCCTCCATGCACAGCACCCTGCTCCCAAAAGCTGTGCCCGTGTCCCTGGAGGAGTCCCAGGGAACTCACTCAAAGGAGCTTCCCTGGAGTGCAGGGCTCTGCAGGAACCCCAGGCCTGCCCAGGCAAATGTTAGAAACACACTGGGAGGAGATTGCAGTAGGAGGACAGATCAGAAATAATAACAGCATGTGATGGAACACAGGGTACAGGGGGAAGAGACTGGAGGAAGGGCAAGCAGGGCAAATGTGCAGAGACAACCTCTGCAAGTGCTTCCCATGAGCTTTGTCTGACCCAACAGACACAACGTGTCAGTGCTGTGCTGACCTCACACTGTTAAATCCAGGTTTATTAGGTCTGGATTGAAAAGTTATTACTGAGTCAGAGCTGGCTTGTCTTTGATGAATGTTAGAGTCTTGCTCACATCCATTTTGGAGACATAATATAGCATCCTACAGCTCTTCAGGCCACCACAAACATGAGTAGCTATATTTAAAATTTAGGTTATCATAACTTCCTTGTATTTTTTATGTCCAACAATGCGTGGGTCAACTCAGTGGTGAATAGACAACACTTCAGAAAAAGAAAACCATCCCTTTAAGTAGCTTATTATTCAAATATTTATTATTTTTAAAAGTTTTTTTCAAAATAATCGGATTATAGTCAAAGCACTGGATGTGATACCTCTGCAGACTTTTTCTAACATTCAGTTGTAATAGTTCAATGTTGTTCTCCTCTGAAAGTCACAGCAATTAAACCAGCAACTTGACTGCATGCTGAATAGGGAAATATTTTCTTTTCCTAAGTTTACTGTTACATCCTTTCTTACAATACAGGAAAGGAGAAGGAAAGCAGGCTTCAAGATGCTTCATACAATTTACAATACCCCTGTTAATTCCACCTCATGCTTTTCTTTTTGAAATTAATTTATCTTTGTTTCTGCCGGGATGAGAAGTGCAAGAGCTGCTCTTCCAAAATTCACAATTGCAAGAAATTTTAGCACTGGAGTGGGATTGATCCTGGAGCACAAAACGAGGGAGAGAAGAGCTTTAAAGTCAAGCAGGCACAGCTTTGTGCTGAGGAAGAAAAGCCCCCCCTAAGCAGCACACACAGGGGATCCACCTCCCCCAATGTCTGCTGCAATAGGTCTTCCCTCTAGGCTTCTTTTAGAATCACTTTATATGAAGCCGGAAAGTACCAGATCACAAATATTTTAATATAGATTCAATAGAAAAATAATGTTTGGAATGCATGCAGACACCTCAGCTAAGTTTGTGATGTAACACAGCAAGTACTTCAATCCAGCAGCACCTCCTAATCCTCTGGAAATATCACCCCTCACTTCATGCCGTTCCTAACTTGCAACGTAGAAAAAATTGCTTCTCTGTTTGTTTAGGAAAAGGAATTTTACAGAGAGAGAATTTGTTTTACACCGTGTCTGCTCCAGAGCCCTGGGGGGATCAGATTCCCAGAGCACCAAGCACAGCAGAGCTGAGAGACTCCTGATCCCCCATCAGTGTCACCCCCCGGGGTTTGCTTTGTTTGCTTTCCCTGGCAAACAGGGATGTTAAAGGTATGTACAGGCACATTTACTCTTTAAGAATCTACAGTGTATCCTCCCCTGCATTAGCCATTTCACATTTTATTTCCTTCAGATGGCTGCCATATGGCCCTCGTGATTTATTTCACCTGAGCTTCTTGAGTTGTTCCAAAGTTCCTCCTTAGGGACTCTGATTTCTGCTAAGGATGCACATTGATCTTCTGTGAGATGGAACATGGAATAAAAATTGGAAAGTCCTTTCCCCAAGTAGAAACTGCTATAAATATTAATTTAACTTCTCTGCTTCTTTACTTTTTAATTATCCTTCCCTGTCAGTCACAAGGCCTAGAGTCTCACCAATGGCATAGGTGCTTCTAGTGCCTTTAAAACAGCTTTAAATTGTGTATTCTTTAGTCAATGTGCTGCCCTTCGGCTTGTTGTGGACAGAGGAGGAGAACTGTATAAAGCTGGGTGATATTGTGTGGCTATTGCAGTAACTAAACCAGTGCACAGCCTGTCAGATATCACATCTCCTTCCCTGTGTGTGCCATCACTTCCTTGCACAGATGGGTCACCATAAATGCTGTGGCTCTCTCTGAAACCTGCTGCTGAAATGAAGGAGATCTCTGTCCCTCTCAGTCAGACACACACACTCCCCATCAGCACACCCGGGGTTTACCCACAGGTAAATCATTACAGCAGCTCCCCTGCCCCTCTGCAAGGGGACATAAGGAACATTTCCTGGTGTGAAACTTACTGAAATGCAAAATGTTAAGTCAATCAATGGCCAGAAAGAAAAGGTGGAAGAACAGCCCCAATCCCTGATTTCCAGTTCCATTCTTTCCCTCAGAGACAGGCTCACATTTTACCCATCCTATGGATCCCTCTCAGGATGGGTTTTACCTGGGTGAATTGGTTCTGGACTGAGTTCCCTTTTACCTGCCAGCAGCTGCTTTCCATGCCTGTAGTTGTAAAGGTCAGAAATGTAGAAAGACAAGTCTGTAAAATGAACTCTAACCGGGCAAACTAAGAGTTTTCAAATGCATATTCCCATCAAACCAAAACAGAACCCATGGATCTGCTGAGAATCATTTCTCTGAAAATGAGGGAGCTCTGTGCCCAACCTCAGCTTCCGCCCTGCAGCCCTTTCAGTCGTGGAGCTGATCAAAACAAGGTCACAATGATATCCTCCTTTAATGGAAGAAATGTTCCTTTTTCCTTCCTCTTTTCTGGGAAACAGGTGAGCTGGTTTTGTTCAAATGCTCAACATTTTAACAAAGATCCCTTTGAAGGTCACCCTTGAAAAGTGTAGGACTAATAAGTTTAAGTTTCAAACAGTTCCTGGAAACAGGAGGTCAGAATCCAAAAAACTTTCAATGTTCAGTGCATCTGTGAGAATCTTAAACTACATGGAGACAACAAAGTACTCCAAAACCAGCTTGTTACTTCTCTTGCAGAAGGAAAATGCAAGAAACAAAGGGGGGAAAAAAAGAGACTCAAATTCACAGTTCTGGAATAATTGGCCCTTCCATCTCTGGAAGGTTGTGCAGGTAAGAGACAGGCATTCCAGAAAGGAAGGCCTGGGTAAAAAAACACCAACCATCCCCTCAGCTCCAGAGCAGCATTCCTGCCTGCCCCTGGCTCAAGGGAAGGCTGACACAGGAGTCAGAGCAGGGTCCTTCCCACTTAGTCATGCCCAGACAGTTTCTAACCCTCAAGTGTTTACATTCAAACCTTCCTACGCCAGGCAGCTCCAGAACACAAGGCACAAGGGTTTTGTGTTATTGCTAACTAAAAACTAGCATCCACATCAAAACTCTGCCTCACAGAACAGGTTTTACTGTGCTTTACTTCTGGTAGAAAACCTAAACCAAGTGTTTGGTATTTCACTGAAAAGTGAGGGCACAGCAGAGAGAATATTGGTAAAGTGAGAATAACACATCATGCGTGCTCTCAGATGTTCATTTCTGTGCAAGTCAAAAATCAGAGAGAGCAGTTTAAACAAATCTTAACATGTCTCTCATGCCCAGAAATGGGATTCCTCCTACAAACACCTTAGGCATGAACATCACAACCTCTTCCTCTTGTGTCCAGCCTCCTCCCACTTTACTTTATTCATTTACTAAAACCACACAGGTATTTTTATCTTTTTCACCTCTTACCACAGTAAATCAGAATATTGTGAACCTTCTATAACAAGGGCAAACAAGTTAGGGGATCCATTGTTTCATGTCTTAAAAAGCATTCTTAAAAATAAACAGAAGAGCAGACAGATATCCATTATTGATCTGAAAAAAGATTAGTGTTAATGTAAAAAACTTCATTTTAAATGCATCTGTTAGAGATTTGGTGATGGATTTCTAACCAAACATACCTTTGCTTTCAGGTCAGCACAGATCTCCAGTTGCTTTTGCCTGGAAGCAGCCAGCAGCACTTCTGCCTCGTGAGCAGCAGCAGCTTCAGCAGCAGTGGCCACTGCCCTGAGGACAAAGGCTTTCCTAAGCTGAGCCCAGGCTAAGAGCAGGGCTCTGCGCTGATTCCTGATGGAGTGGCAATGGTCCCAAGCCTTCTCCTGAGCAACCTGAAAGAGGAAGGCATTTCAGAAAGGCTGAAAAACGATTTGTTAACAAAATTTAAATCCTGGACATTTTTGCAAAGCTCACGTGTAATTGATTTAGTTCTTGCACCACCAACGGTCCCCCAGAAGCCACAGCCCAGCCCCGTGCACTCTGCCAGGTGCCAGGGGTGTCACCCCCTGCCAGGGCGCTGGGCAGTGACACCTCCAGCACCACAGCAGCCTCCTGGCCCGCTGCTCTTTGTGCAGCTGTGCTTGTGCCACGGGAATAAATGAAAGGCAGGAGTTCCTCCCTGCCCTGGAGGACATAGCACATAAGCAGGTCCTTCAATACATCTCCAGAGATACCAAGCACTTCCAGCAGGATGGGGCTTTTCCTATGAATTCTGATGTGCAGAGAAACGAGGCACCAATAACAGCAATTGTACAAAAGCAGTACAGGGGGGAATCACCTTCACTTCTTTCCCAGCAGGAATTTGGAAATTAAATCTTAGTTCACCGAGCAGCACCAGCGTCACCATCTAGCAAAAACAGGGAGTGTTTAATCCAAAATCCACTTGCTTTGGCCTAATTCAGTGAGGTCCATGAGGATATTCGAGGTTCAAGACTTTGATGGAAGCAGTATCAGGTAAGGCTGCACACAGTGAGGCAGTAGAGCCTTGAACCTGTCCTATATCCCCAAAGTATTTGGGATAATGAGATCCTGGAGATGGCTGGCTGCTCACAGGTGTCAAGGGCACCATTCCAGATGCTAATTCCAGATGCTAACTCCAGATGCTAACTCCAGGCCTCTGGCAGGGCAGGGGGTGCTGGCTCACAGATATTGCCATCAGCTCATGGCTGGCTGAAGCTGCAGCTCAGCAGCTCCACTGCCAGGGCTGCTGGCCCAGGCTCACAGCTCCCGGGGCCAGGGCACTCCTGAGCAAGGCAGGGGCTGGGCAGTTTGCTCCCCCAGACCCAGAGCTCTGTCTCCAAGGGGCTGCTGCAGGATCAGGCACTCAGTGCTGGCCCCTGACCAGTGTGCACCGAGGGAAGGGGGTGAGGAAGGCTCCAGGCTCCTGTTCCAATGTCACACACACGTTCTAAGAACAGATTCTTAGCAGTGTTTTAACATTTCCATCATGCCAATACACATAGCAAGAGATATCAGCTCGATGTAGGAATTGGATTTTTAAATTTAGTGGTTTTAAATTTTAAATGAACCTTCAAAGAAGTAGAGAGACCCATTAATAGTGGCAGTGCTTAAAACATACCTGCATTGTCCAAAGCACATTCAGCCCTGTTCAGTCCAGGGCAACATTTCTGAAATTCACAGGAATTTTATTTCTACTGAAACTCTGGCTAATTATCAGTATCACTTCACTGTCATTCCTTTGCACTAGACACTCCTCAAACACAGGGAAGTAGATGGTCTAAAAATATAGACAGAGATAAAAAAAGCCTCCTACTTTCCTTATGACATCCTGAAGTGTTCTGGCCTTGAAATGGGTTTCTCAATTAGCTGCTATGTGCTTATTCACTGTGGAGTGCAAGAGGAATCAGCAATCAATTTGAAGGCATTATGTATATAAAAATAGCCTCTCCCTTAAAGAGGGAGATAGCTTTCCACTCCTCATGCTATATATGTGCCACAGAACAATTAAAATAACTATTCCTAGACAATGCAACAAGACTGTACATTCTCATGAAAAATAAAAACTCCAAGAGAAGTAGAGTGGCATAACACAGCTATAAAACTGTACAGCAGAAGCAACACTAACAAATTATTGTGAGCTTGGCTGTAAGACTATGTGGAACTATAAAATCTGCCCAGGACTTGTTTTGAAGAGATGATAGGTTTTAAAATTCCTGCATTTTGAAAACAGTGATGTTTCTTCTTTACTGTGCAGAATAAAATTTATAATTAAGAAATTTTAAAATAAAAAAACTTCAATAAGCATACATTATTTAATACAACTGTTCACTACATAGTTTAAGAATTTGTGTAATTGAATGAAAATGTAAACCAGCACTGACCAGCTCCTGCCTGGACTTGTGGGGAAGATACCTCTGCAGCATATCCAGGTACAAAGTCCTCCTGCTCTGAAGATCTCTTGGGTACTGATTGATAACAGTCTGGAAAACCCACTGATCTTCTTCCTTCCAGTCACTGTTCCTACAGGAATGCAAAACAATCCATCCCAGTATAACTTAACCACTGAAAAGGAGGAGTTTGGGCAGCCCAGCCTTGAGTGGGCTCACAGTCCTGATGCTGGAAACAGGATGTTGGGTCAGAGGTGACAAAATTTGACTAATGAAATAAAGCAAACACACATTGCTTTGCTGATATGACACTTACTGTGTCATCATTTGAGTGAATTGTTTTGTTTCTAATCTGGCTTTTTATTGGGGAATGTCACTGTGTCTCTCAAACATGCCACGTTAATGGAAAATCAGTGACCTCACATGGAAAATACAACATGAAAAAGAACAAGATGACCAGACTCTACTTCTGAGCACTAAACAAACGATCAAAAGGGAATGAATGAAGTGACAATCCTTGCATGCAGCTAAATGAGGATCTCGTTTAGCAAACTCCTAACAGC
This sequence comes from Acridotheres tristis, assembly GCA_037013685.1. Classification (NCBI taxonomy): domain Eukaryota; kingdom Metazoa; phylum Chordata; class Aves; order Passeriformes; family Sturnidae; genus Acridotheres; species Acridotheres tristis. The sequence continues at coordinate 37,645,480 of CM072894.1, forward strand.
CATAAACTCATCAGCAAGGCTAAGATTCACCATTTTTTAGAGTAGGAGCTGTAGTAATCAGCCTGCATGCATCTGTCTCAGGAAATGAGAGCAGTGGGAAGGAGCATCCATCTGCAAGGATGCCACAGGCTGGGCTGCAGTTTTACCCTCAGTCTGAACTCCTGGCCCTGAAGGGATTAATGTCAGGCTGTCATTGTCAGCATTAACATCCAAGCAGCAACACTGAGTCAGACCAAAAGGTCTCTCTGGCCCAGTGACCTGGTTTCAGAAGTGACTAAGAGCTCAGGGATAATTAAAAGAAGGCAATCATGAGACTCTACCCACCCCCCAAATTGCTGCTGCAGCTCCTGGACTGCCCAGGCCAGCAGCACTGCCTCAGTATTCCACAGCACTGCAGCCAGTGGGAACAGCCTTATCCTTATGCAGGCAGAAAGAACAGGTACTTAAACAGGGGATTTTTGTGAGAAACTCACATGTAAATTAATATTAAACTAGACTCCATGACCTACCATCAAGAAATCAATAATCCTCCCTGTGAGTCCTGACACACCTCATATGGTGACATCTGAACACATCATTTCAGTGTCAGTAGCGAGGCAGTTCTAAGAGCTGAGATTTGGGTTTTTTAAAATTTTACACCTTGGACATTCCTGCCCATGCAGGTTGGTGAACAAACAGAGCTCTGCCTACAAAGCTGAGTGGGGCAGGGTAAGATACTCCTTGGTCAGGGAGCATTAGAGCATGGCCTGAGAGCGGGGAGCAGCAGAGGTGCTGCAGCCCCAGGGCCAGGCTGGTCCCCTCCTGTGCCTCCAGCACACGGGGCAGGTGCCCCAGCAGCTGCCCCTCCATCCCACACCTCTGACAAATTCCCTCTGATTTATATTCCTCTAGTGGCCAGCTCACCATGAATCTCTGCACTGCTCTAAACAAGGAGAAGTTTTTGTGGGAGATCCTTTAGGGAGCAAAGGGAGCAATCAGCTGGAGAGAGAGCTACAAGTAGTTTATTGTAAGTAGGGACACACTGCCAATGCCTTGGTTTGTCAGCTGTGCCAAAATTTGTCAGCTGTGCTGAGAATTTGTCAGCTGCTCGTAGACAAACAGTGAAAAAAAAAGTAATCCCAACACAAAACAGCGTGACCCAGCCCAGCATATCCATAGCCACCAAACACATGGAGAATTTCAACATATCCTGCTGAGTGAATCTGAGATGTCACCTCACTTACACTTCCGTAAAATTCCAGAGAGGAATATCTCATCTAAAACAAGTCTGAAAAGCGCCAACGCATTTGACATGAATATTTAAGGTATTATCCGGTTTCTGCACTGTCAAGATATTGACAAACATTTGCCAGGCTGAATGCCTGACCCAAATTTTAAATGCAGCGCTTGCTTTCCTTGTGTGCAGCGCTGTGGCGGAGCACAGCACAATCTTTATTTTGTCTCAGCTGTAACAGCAATTGTGTAACGCGCAGCAGCCCCGGGGCAGCTGCTTCCTTTGGAGCACGTTCAGCCAGCGTTAATTCCCGGCTGTGCGCGCTCCTCTCCCTCCCCGCGGGATCCCCGCACAGCTGAGCCCGTGCGGAGCAGCGACACCGGCACCGCTGAGCCCGTCCGCGGCCACACACCGTGACACACCGTGACACACACCGTGACACACCGTGACACACCGTGACACACACCGTGACACACCGTGACACACACCCTGACACAGAGTGACACACAGAGTGACACACAGAGTGACACACAGAGACACAGAGACACACACGGTAACACACACGGTGACACACAGTGTGACACAGTCACACAGTGACACACAGTGACACAGAGAGTCACACAGTGACACACAGTGACACAGAGAGTGACACAGTGACACACAGTGACACACACAGAGTGACACACACAGTGCCACCATGCTAGAGAGAGTGCCACCGTGATGCACACAGTGCCACAACGCCACTGGATCTGCAGGCACACTCAGTGCCACAATGCCACCAGTGAGACACCAAGCCCTGCTGCTCACAGCCACTGTTGACCCAGGAGCTCCCCGGGCTGGGGCTGGGTCCTACCGCCCTTCCTTGCAGAGGATGCAGCGCCGAGCCTGCCAGGCTCCGTTCATCCCTCAGGGATTTAAACAACCAGACATCCTTGGAAAGTGTGGGGAAAATATAACAGCACTTAGAGAGTCATTCTAGCACACATCAGTCCAAGTCTACAATCTGTGGGATAGCTCAGGATCTGGGTATTTAGCAAACATGAAAATTGGTGTTCAGTAACATCAAAAGAAATTAAATTGGATTATAATATTTTATAATTATAAAGTTGTATAAGGCTTGGAAAAAATCCCCAAGCTCGTCTTCCATTTCTAAAAGCAATGACTACTGCAATGCACATTCTAGTGTGAATGATAATCACACAGAATAGACCATACCAATACATTATCTTATTCTAAAGTTTCCTTTTTGAACATTCTATGTACATTGTCCAAATTCTCTGTTCCAGACAGTCTGAACTGCTAAAAAAATGGAATGTGCAATGCCAGAGTAGTATTAACTGAAGGTTTCTTTGCTGTACACTCAACATATGATGACAGAGGAAGGGAAGTGGCCAAGTGACCCAGCTGAAGTGACCAAGTTGTCGTGTTCTCATAGAATCACATGCTGCTGAGCAACTTCTCAAATCACAAAAATAAAAAAGATGTATTGCAGGAGGATGTTTGGTCTCTCTGCATGCAGAGCAATGACACTAACTGCAAAGGCTTCATTAAGGCTGTATTAATCAGGGGTTACACACCAAGGTCAAGGACCTGTCACTCCATTTCTGACAGCATTATCTGTGCCAGTGGGATCACAGCAGCTAGCATGATGAATTATAGAATACTTCAATCACAAGGCTGCATCTTTGCAAACTCATAGAATATCTCCATGCAAATCAGCCAATATAAATGTAAGAAGTGAGTTGAGTCTTTTGCAAATCCTCACACTGGAAGAAAGGATTGTTATAAGAACAAAGTGTTTCCTATTTAAGATTGAAAACGCATTTTTAATGCTGGTGTGAATAAAATCAGTGGAACATAAATGAGCGATACATTAAAGATTTGGAGACCAGAAGGCTAACAGAAGGTCTAGTTTTAAATAAAATGCCTGAGATGATTGCTGAAGGTTCATTTATGATTCCCTGCAGTTCTAGTTCCAGTACTGGCACCCTGGCCCAAACTGGGTCTGTGGCCCCACAGCCTCTGACAGCCCCAGCAGATTCCTGCCCCACCAGCTGCACCCACTGCATTCTTCCCATCTAAACATCACAGCTCCTTCCTTCGAAGTGCCACTGCACCTGTGTTCAGGCTGCAACTGATTGCTTTCCATTGCAAATGTGGCATTTTTTCTCTAAGTCCCGATATTATTTAATTATCAGTGCAAAATTAGCTAGCATCAGACCTAAACTCACACCTATCAGTGAAAATACTACTGCAGATTTTTCAACCTTTTTCATAAATTATGTTGTCTATATCCACATCTGTCTATTATTCAGTAGCACACATGTTGTGTGAGTCAGGGATTTTAATTTATTTATTTATTTTTAATTTATTAATTTTCACCAAATTTGTGTTGATCATAAACTTTGGCACAGTTTTGATTAAAACCACTAAAAAGACTTTGTACATATTTAGTGATTTAGGTTCTCATTAATGTTAAAACGTCTTCTGTAAGAGAAACTATAACAAAAAAAACAGAGGGAGCAGCAAAAGAACTGCTTAAATTTGCCATTTGTGGCTGCATAAATGCTAGAAATACAGGATAAATCAAACCAATTTTCAATGAGTACCATGTTCAACAGCTAGGATGCTCCAGTAATAACATACAGGTTTCAGGTAACACAAGAAGAACATACAGAGTATTTGTACAATCTGTACAAAAGATAAGGAGATCACAACATCCCTTTCTATGGCACCCAGCAATTTTAGCTGTTTCAGCACACCAAACTCATTCAGCAGCAGGGACAGAACAAACACTGCACTGTGTGTGTGTACAGAACACAGATTTAGAAGCAACATGTGATTGTTTCACCAAAGAAATTCAGGGACCTTCCTGTTCTCCCCAGTTTCTCCTGCCCAGGCTCTGAACCATTCCCCTGGCCTATCCTTTCTCAGTCTTTGACAACCTGAAGCCATCCAAAGGAATATCAGGAGATGGCAAAAAGAAGTCAAAGGCCAACCAGCATCTGCAACTCAGTATCTCCTGGACTCTACACAGCCTCAGCAGAAAGGCTAAGCTTTATATTATTAATATACATGTTTATCACATTTCAAGATCTCTATGAATACTGCCTTTTCAAGAAATATGTTTATTTACAGAAAAATCTCTCCTCCTTTTTGTTATCTGAATCAGAGCTGTATATATCTTTTACATTTCTTTGTGATGACAATTACTGCAATGGTCCAAAATTTGTGAAAAGATTGGACCTTTTCCTCTGCTTTATAGATAAAAGCTCTGGAGGGGTGTCTGGGAAAGACTGCACTTTTCTGTCATCATCTTGCTAGTGTAATTACTATAGAGAAGGAGTAATTTCCATTCCTGCAAGAGCATATGAAAAGGACATTTGATGCACAGCAGATTGTTGGTTCCTTAATCCACCAGACATATTGCTTATTATTTCAGCTGACAGCTCCTGCAAGGACTGGCTTCACTCTCAGGGCTGGGAGTGCCTGCACAGCTCTGCACAGCACCTGCAGCTCGCAGATCACACCACAGCTGCACATTTGGTCCCACAAAGGACGTGCAGAGATGTGTCACTACCTGGATAAAGCTTCCAGCTGCTGATCCACCTCCCGAAGCTTCTCCAGGCAGCTGCTGGCGAGCTCCTGGTACTCCTCGAGCACCACGGCCTTCAGGTCAGGGGAAGGGCACTCCAGAGACAGCAGTTCGGCAGGAACTGCCAGGAAAAGTCCATTTTTCTCTTCAGAAGGGTGCACTAATGCCTGCAGTGAAGAATTGCTGCTTAGGACACTACTCAGTGCCATATTTACCCCCTCCATAAACTTCTACTTGAACTTCTAGAGAAAAGCTTACATTTTCTTTGAACTCTTCGAGCTCTCTTTCCAAAGCCAGACTTTCAAGGATGAGACCTTCCAAAATTGCCTTCTGTTGCTTCTTCATAAATTTGATCTATTTCGTGAAACATGTTACTGTTGCTTCTTCCTCTTGTTACAGCATGAACACTATTATTTAGAAATAGAGTCGAATTTCCAGCCCTACACTGCTAGACTTTTACAGACTTTGGTGAGCAGATTTATACCATGATAAGAAGGGGATTTATGGCAAACTCTGCACGTGAGTCAGTCTCAAAGTTCCACAAAAAAATAAATGAAAATGCTAAAAATATGGTGATAATAAATTGAAAAATAAAGTTAAAATACCAACCTGCTGTAACGCCTCAGCTGAATTGATCTTGGGTTTCACACGAGATTCTTTTGAGAGGTAATGCTGCATTTTAGTCAGTTTGAGCTTCAAATCCTCCTTTAGCTGCCAGACAGGAGCTAAAGCATTTGTTTGATAAGTGTCCCACTCCCTGGACAATTTCTGCGCTGTATGAAACAAAGTTTTCTCAAACACACAACAAACGTTACACAGCACTGTGCTCTGTAAACCTAAACCTGTCAAGGAAGGGATTCAAAAACCCAAACGAACAATCAAGGTAATGTTGACTATTAAAAAAGAATTACGAAATTAATAAAAAATTCTTACCCAAGTTCCTCAAATCAAAAAAACAGTTGTTCTTATTGCTTTTTTCATCAAGAAAAGTCTTCATTTCTTCTTCTGCTTTTTCCCTGAAGGAAATGAACATGCATTTTGCAGAAGCTTTAATTTCTTATTCATTCCATTTGCAAAAATACTCAAATACTCCAATAATTACATTAAAAAGGGAATTCTTTGCGTGGAAAGGTATTTGGACACAAAGATGGTAAAGAAGACACAAATACTCTTGTTGAGTACCCAGGGTGAGAGACGAGCACTGTTAATGTCCCCTGCTGTGCGACCTCAACACACACATCGAGAGACAGCTCTGAAGGGACTAAACAGCACCTGAAAACTTCTGGGCCTCTCACAGAGACACCCGCGGTGCCCGGGCAGAGACACCCGCGGTGCCCCGGGCAGAGACACCCGCGGTGCCCGGGCAGAGACACCCGCGGTGCCCGGCCAGAGACACCCGCGGTGCCCCGGGCAGAGACACCCGCGGTGCCCCGGGCAGAGACACCCTCGATCCCCGGGCAGAGACACCCGCGGTGCCCGGGCAGAGACACCCGCGGTGCCCGGGCAGAGACACCCTCGATCCCCGGGCAGAGACACCCGCGGTCCCCGGGCAGAGACACCCGCGGTGCCCGGGCAGAGACACCCGCGGTGCCCCGGGCAGAGACACCCGCGGTGCCCCGGCCAGAGACACCCGCGGTGCCCGGGCAGAGACACCCGCGGTGCCCCGGCCAGAGACACCCGCGGTGCCCGGGCAGAGACACCCGCGATCCCCGGGCAGAGACACCCGCGGTGCCCCGGGCAGAGACACCCGCGGTGCTCTTGCAGAGTTTTCAGACGCTACAGAGGAACTGAGCCGCCCCCAGGGGCTCCAGGAGCAGCGAGCTCTGCTCTCCCTGCCCTCAGGTGAGCTCTTCAAGCAAACCATCATTCCCGGCAAAAAAATACCTTCAGATCAGGAGTTATAACCTTTTTTCTCAATGCTCCTTGAATCAAGCATGCCAGCCCAAAACCTCTGTCTGCTGAAGTCTCTTTAGTAATCACTCATTCAGACCCCTCAGCCCTTACCTGCTCTCACTTAGCCTTTTATACTCTTGCCACCACACCTGACGATGCTGTTGCAGCAGCATTTGCTCTTTGCTAATTTTTGAAACTTGCTCTGCTTTTTTAATCTGCAGGGAAAATTAAAGGTTATGTTTTGAACATATTCAACAGCTTTATCAAATGCCTTCACAAGGAAACTCAAATACAGAATGATGAACTTAATAGCTTTTTTAATAACCCTGCTTTTCTAAAGAACAATGGGCTCAAATGTAGCCAATTTTCATTAAATAAGTTTGTTGCATTTTAAATCACAATTAATAAGAAGAGAAAGTGAAAAACAGTCCATTTTCTTCTGTCTTTTCCCATCCCTACATACCTGGAGGTAAAGTTGAGGAAAGATAAGCAGGAGAACAAAAAATATGCTTTCTTACAGGTGGGAAGATGATAGAGTGAAAGCACATCAAGAAAAAGAATTTCAAAACTGCATTGCTAAAAAAGAGGGTTTTTTACAAAATCTATCCAGTTAGAGAGGCTCTCAAACTGTCTGAGGGCTTCACAAAAACATTGCTTCACACTTTGGATAAAACAGGAATACCTGCTTTTGAAACAGATGGAGTTCCTGTTAAACCAGGGGAAGGCTGCTGCAGGGAGCCAGGTGACTGTGGCCGGCCAACAGGGAAGGGAGCAGGAGCAGGAGCCTGTGGCTGCCAGGGACGAGAGGTTTCCTCTCACCCTCCTGGCTCTGTGACTGTCCCTGGCCCTGTGACTGTCCCTGGCTCTCAGAGCACGCTGAGGACAAGGCTCCTCTCCACTGTCTCTGTGCTGCCTTTGCCATCCTTTCTGTCTGCACCCCGCAGCTCCTCACAGAGCCCTGCCCCTCCCAGCTCCCCCTGCATGCACATTAAACACATGGCAAAGTCCTGTCCCAGCTCATTACATGAGAAATGAATAAACATCTCACTCCACGGCTACTTCAGCAAAGGAATCTTCCGATCAAAAATGCTGGGATTCCACCTGGCTCAGGTGGAAACAACCCGAACTTTCCTGCCCAGGGCAAAGCTACACAAACCCACCACGACCCCTCTGTGTCTGCATGCACAAGAGCACTGAGCAAACACACTCACCGACACGGACAGACACGGACAGACACAGGGACAGACACAGGGACAGACACAGGGACAGACACAGGGACAGACACGACGGACACGGACAGACACAGGGACAGACACAGGGACAGACACAGGGACAGACACAGGGACAGACACGGACGGACACGGACGGACACGGACGGACACCCACAGACACCCACAGACACCGGGACAGACACCCACAGACACACGGACAGGCACGCCGTGTCTCCGGGCATGTTCCCACTCGTGGCCCAGCTGGGCTGGGACACCAGCAGGAAAAGGGGCAGAATTGCTCTTTGCAGCACTCACACACAGACAAGGAAGGGCTTGAAAACTCTGCAATCACTCCCTCAGCCAGCCAGCAACCCAAACTCCACTTCAGACACGAGAAACACAGCAGTCAGGTGAGCCCAGCAGCCCTGCTGGTACCAGTACCTGGTTCCCAGTAAACTCAGCAGTCACAGGTGAGCCCAGCAGCCCTGCTGGTACCAGTACCTGGTTCCTATAGCAAACACAGCAGTCACAGGTGAGCCCAGCAGCCCTGCTGGTACCAGTACCTGGTTCCCAGTAAACACAGCAGTCACAGGTGAGCCCAGCAGCCCTGCTGGTACCAGTACCTGGTTCCTGGGCAGTCCCACAAGGCACGAGCCCAGCTGGGACGCTGCTGATGTTCTGTGCTCGGCACCAGAGCTGCCTTGGGGCAGTTTTTGGGGTGAGGAGCTGCCCCAGGGGCCGTGCAGAGATCGTGTTCCTGTGAGTGGGACACGAGGTGCTCGCAGGAGCTGCTCTGGAGCCTGAACGTGTTCGTGCTTTCAATCACGAGGTTACAATGCTTCTGAATCAAAGATAACGTCTCACTTCTACTGCTTACATATTTTCACATTTCAAATGTTACTTATAGTTTCCTCTTGATTTCCTCTATTTCATGAAACATGTTACTGTTACTTCTTTTTATTGTTACAGTATGAAAATTCTAATATGAAATCAGACTTAAGCAAACAGAATACTGTATTTAAAGCAATTTGAAAATAGTTACATCTTGAAATCAATTCTAAAACTAAGTAAAACAAAAGTTGAAGTACTTTTGCATGTAAAGTTTAACATGCTCTTGAAATTATTTTATAGCAACAGCAATTCCATTTATGTATAACTGCTGCAATATTACCTTTTTTCCCTGTTGTGCTGTCTTTTTATTTCTTAAGCAGCCAGTAACTGATTTACCATTCGTTTCTTTGGTTCTACCTCAAAGGAAGAGCAATCCAGCTCTTCAAAATCTGAATGGCTTGAATCAGCAACAAAAAGTAGTAGGTGGAACACCTACTAATCTCCCTGGAGCTTTCACCATGTATATTTTACCACCTACTCAGTTGGAAAACACTCGAGAAGGTGAAAAAAACATTTAAAAAAAAGAGATGAAAAAATAAAGCTTGAATGAGTTCAGTAGAATTTGGTATTGCCAATCCATGAAGCAATATCTGGCAGAATTTTTGATATGCAATACCTACGTGCACTAAAGGAAGCAACATTATAAAGTATGTATTTTTTTCTCTCATCCAATGTCACCTGTCTCTAGTATGAAATAAGGCTCCTCTTGTCTTTACCCCTTGAGGTGTTCTGCACCAACTTATACATTTCTGTCTGCTCTAGGTTTACATTTTATGGCTATTAAACGTTTTTAATCTCTTTTTAAAGATCTACCTCTGCTTGACTTTTGGAAGTCCTCACTTCATATATTTTGTTTGGCTTTTTTTTTTCTGGATTAGCCTTCCCTTCCCATTTAATCCCACAAATTCTTCATTGCCCCCAGGATTATGTAATACGTTTGGGTGAATTTCCTCAAGGCAGTAAAATATGAATATTTCCTGCCTTTTGAGGAAGTAGAATCCACATGAATTTTGTATCCCTGATCTGAAGAAAGTCCACACATTGACATTAACACATCAAAATCACAGTATAGCTATGATAAATGTTCTTATTTGACCCCCTCTGGCTGAACATTTTGTTACAGAAATTTGTGATCCCTATTCATTCTCGGATTCTTTGGGACAGGGACAAGAAATATGGTCACTGAATTTCAAAAGCATTCACATTACAAACAAAGCAAAAATCATACCTTTAACTGAATTTGTGCAGAGGCCATTTTTGCCTCTGTAGCAAGTTCATACAGATGTTTGTAGTCAACAGGTTTGTACTTCTGGCTGCAAAGAGCATTTCTTGCAGGAACCACCAAATTGTCTGGTTATCATATAAAACACAAAGTCACTTCAAATTCTTGAGAAATATTTCAAGTGCAAGATGAAAGCTCTATAGATAGAAATCAGAACCAATGCTTTCAACACTACAAGTTTTCATACTGATATTGTTAGTTGGTGAATGACAATTTGAAACAAACAAACTAGTAGAAATTATGTAAGAAATGGTAACCAGTTGTCTGTTTACAAAAAATTCATTTGAAAAGTATACTTTACATGTGAATTTAGTTATTAATTAATTTTAAACTGCATTAACAGGCATGGTAATGACTTCTAATACAGAAATACCTAAGGTTCAATAAATGCATCCTTCTTGCACTGATTGGAAAACTGCCTCAATGTTTATTGCAACCTATGGCTTGAGCAACAGGAGTAGGTTTTTTCTAGAAGGTATAAAATTGAGGTACAATTGCAATTGTAAATGAGGTACCTGAACTTTTGCCCTAGCACTGTGAAGCCCTCTGCACAGATGCTCCCTCATTCTCCATAAGCCAGGAGGCTTACAGGGATAAGGAATGGCCGTTTCCTTACAACCTCTGCTTCAGTTTTCTTCAGTAGGGAAATTGGCCATTATGTTTGTGCATTGTCTGCTAAGCCCCGTGGCTGCAGGTGCTGTGCCTGAAATGTGGTTTTAAAGAGGGGGAAAAGGTAAAATAAATCCTGCAGAGCCAGCCAGGATCCTTCTTCAAGCCTCCCCCAGGATTTTCATCTGCTGCATGCCTACACAAAGCCTGACAACAATTTCCAGACAATGCCTCGCTGGGGAAGGATTTCCCTCTTTGCCCCTGCCAGGCAGTGCCCTGGGACAGGACTGGGCACTGAATACATGGGAGCAGCTCTGGGGAGAGCAGCTTGGGAATCCTGAGGGCAAAAATATTGGGCAGAGAACAGCACCCAGCTCCAGGAGCCTGCAGAGAACAGCACCCAGCAGAGAACAGCACCCAGCAGAGAACAGCACCCAGCACCAGGAATTTGGCACAGGGGCACAGAAACCCAGTCCAGAGACCATGGAAATGGCCAGAGGGCTGGAACACGAATTGTGAAGACAGGCTGAGAGAGGTGGGGGTGTTTGGCTGGAGGAGACTCCAGGGACACTCTGTTGCAGCCTCTCAGTTGTGCAAAGGGGCTTACATGAGACACAGAAAGGATCTGTTCCTTTACCAGGGTCTGTAAGTGACAGCACGAGGGGCAGCAGTTGTAACCTGAAAGGAGGGTGGGTACAGACAGGAACTAAAGCAGGAATTGTTCCCTGGCAGGGCTGGCACAGGTGCCCAGCCCTGGATCCCTGGCAGTGCCCAAGGCCAGGTTGGACACTGGGGTTGGAGCAGCCTGGGACAGTGGGAGGTGTCCCTGCCATGGCAGGGGGGGATGGGAGGGGAGGGGTTTTAAGGTCCCTTCCAACTCAAACCATAACCAGAGCTCTTTAGCAGCTCCTATTTGAGGCTATAAATGGCAGAGTGTTTCATAAGCAGTCGAGAAAACAATTAAGCTTAACAGGATAGCATACATACCTCCACCACTAATGCTAGGATCTGAAAACAGTGTTCCATGGTCCAATTCACCCATTTTTATTTTTTATGTATTTTTATACCTGTTGAGAAACAAACATATGTTTTGAGAATATCAACACGTGGATGCAATCTAAAAACACTTTCAAAAATATCCATCGTTTTCTGAGAAAAGATATATCTCACTAAAAATGTAATTAGACAGAAATTCCTCAGGTTTGTCTTTCACTTTAGGAGAGATTTAATGTGCCTCATACCATTTAGCAGCCAAGAAAACAAAATACTATTTCCTTGATGGATCTGTAATCCTGTGGCATAGCTCATCTATTCTTTGCTTTGTGCTTTTCAAAATATGAAAATATGAGTCCTTCAATCCAAATGTAAGGTCAGCTTCTGAGGTGTTCTTTGCTTTATAGAAATTAAACCTGAAAAGTTCACTCTTTTCTCATATTTGGAGACTGCCTAGGTCCCTTTAACCTCCTCTCTAGTAACACCTGTGAAACCAGGTCAGTTGTCCAGGCAGCAGTGGCTCAGCTCTTGGTGAGCAGCATGTATCAAGTACCCACATCATCATGGGTCAAACAGGATATTTCAGATGCAATAAGTTACACAACACAGCAAAAAAAAAAAAAAAAAAAATTATGTGTCAAACCCTTTACTTTGAATGAAGCATGCACTGGTGTCATCCCAGGTCTTGCACAGAGATAAAAGCAATAGATGCACCTGAGGTGGATCAACACTGAATCAACAGCTGAGTCACACCAGAAAGGGAAGGTCACGAACAGCAAGGCTGCCCACCAAGCCTCTCCCTCAAACCCAGCCACACTCTGCCAAAACTTCACACACACAATTCCATCTCTTTGTCATACCTTTGACATTTGCCTGGTCCCAGAGCAAGCAGCAGCACAGCATATAATAGAGCAGCATAATTTATTCATTTGTGGAGTTATTTCCACACTGTTCTAGTGAGATGAACTAGTTTATCCCTACAAATTCCAGGGATGACACAATGCAACAGGAAGGAGGGAAGGAAGAGCAGCAGAAGAGATGTAAAAGGCAGTGCTCTGACAGAGCCATTCATGTCAGTCAGATGAAAAGGTGAGTGCAGCTGGACAGTTTACAGTGTACTTTCCTGTGAGCTGTTTGATGTTTGCATCCAGCCCTCTGCTGTAGACTGTCAGTCTTCCTCCTGCTGCTTTTTTTTGGTTTCTGACCATCCCAGCACTGCTTCTACTGATAAACTTGGGGAGTACTAGAGCAACTCTCATCTGCACCATACAATGAAGGCAAAAATAACATCGATGGAGAATTGGGAGTACTCAAAAGCTCTAAGAAGATTGGATCCATCCGAGGCACTTCTCTCTATTAAAACCTTTTATTACTGCTCGCTGCACAGCTGCCACAGCAGCGTCATTGTCCTGAATTACACATTTTGGGAACCATCATCCTAATCTGGGTCCATCTGGCCAGCTTTAAATGACAAGCTCCTAACACAAGACACGCTGTCCTTTTTGAAAAATAACCATGGGTACTAGTAAGATTAGCAGCAGCAGAGCTACCCCTCTGGGTAATTTATTTATTTGTTCATTTGGAAAATTGTTAATATCTCCCTTCTACTGATGTAGAATTCTGAGTCTGATTTAATGTCAGTATTTGAACAAAACTTTACACATATTGACCTGGCTTTCACTTCCTTTCAAAAGAGACCAAGAGAATACATCTCAAGAACAGAACTGATGCAAAAATAATTACTGGCTATTTTCTGTAAGTTTAGGGCTACTGTATTTGATGAACCAGGTCCTTATTCTCCTCAAGCCAACCCGTTTCTCTCCTTCACAGTGATGTGAAATAAAATAAATACGTTTGTATTTTATCTCAGCCTTACACAGGCATTATTTTCTGTTATTCAACATTATGACTTAACTAAAACACTGAAAGTGAATGCAAAGATGGTTTTGGAAGAGGACAAGATCCATATAGACCTACATTTTATCTTCAGTAACTAGCAAATGTACCAATCAAAATTATAAAAGCATTGCCAGTTAAATTTGATTCTGTTTTAATGCAGATGTATCTAGAAACCTCTCCAATACTGAGAAAGTCCATCTAAGCCCAAATTCCAATAGTCTGCCCCAAAGCTTTGCTCAAACTTCATTGCACACTCTAGGCTGGGAGTCTTGATGCAAAAAGTGTAAAAGATCACCCAGCCAGCAAGCAGCAGTCCCTGGACATTGAAATCTCTCCCCCAAGAATTCCAAGTCAGCTCTGCCTACAGCCAACCACAGCTAAATCTTTTGGCAGCAGTAAAAAGCACAAGGTTTATCAATTCTCTTTTTCTGCTCCTTTGACAATTTAGTATTTCATTATTCACTGAACTCTTTTAGGCAATAAAAATGTGATCTCTTAAAAGATTTCACCTCCAATTCACCTAAACTCTTCAGTGCATTCTTAATGTAAACCCTTGCTGGTGTCTGGAGGTACATGACTTATGTTTATTCTTACATATGGGAATAGCCAATACTGAGGCAAGATCCTCCTTCCTCTCATTTAAATAGAAATTAAACTCCCCAGTGTCAGTCAGCATTCCTGGAGGAAGCAAAGCCTGGTGCCTGCCCCAGACTGCTCCTGGGGATGAGTCAGCTCCAGTCCAGGGAGTGCTCCCAGTGACTTTAACCAGTGCTTTTAAAAGTGCCTAATTCCACTGTCTCGATTCAACAAGTTGTTTGTATACATAAATTTTTGCAGATCTGGGTCACCAGGGCCACTTTTTCCTCCCAGCTAAAGTGCTGCTCATCAAGCAAAGGGCAGATGGATTTCTGGCAGGGAGGCACAGTGCTCAATGACCCAGACATGCCTTTTGAAACATAATTTCCTGTGCATGTTTTAAATCACTGACATTATTAAATGTAAAAACCAATAATGTGAATCGAGTCCCCACAAACCACAGTTTAACAGCATCACCAGTGGTGTGAAGGCAGCACGAGCAATGCTGTGGCAGCCAGCACGTGTTGCAGTCCATGCTCTCCGTGGCTCAGGTAAGGAATTGCTGGGGGGGCACCACTGAAAGCACAGAGCTGATCCACAGACTCACTGAGAGCTTGGAGCACAGCATCACAGCAACTGCCATTGTACAGCACAGCACATGTGCCAAAAAACCCCACAAACCCAGAAAAAATCCCCAATCGCAGAAGTGCCTTATTCTCTGCGCTCTCTTCTGAATACCTGGCTATGTCCTGAATGGTTTGTGGAAGGCCTTTTGAAAGATTTTAAAGTTTAATGGAAGTGTTAATTGCTTAGCTACCACATGTTTTCATTTAAAGAAAAGGAATATTAATATGCAGTTGTTGAACCTTCTGATCCTAATTACTGTTAGGGAAAAAGGGCAAAGATTCACTCCCGTTGTAGGGTGTAGAGTACAAACAACAAACAAATAATGAGCTTGATCCCTTAATCAGATTCTTTCTCTTCTGGTTGAACTAACTATCTGAAAATGGCACCCATCCAGAACGTGTTAATCTTGCAGCAGTCAATCCTTTCCCCAGGAACAAAATACACAGTATAATACTTCTATCATTCGGTGTCAAAACAGTTGCTAGAAAAATCCCATTGTTTGACTGTAATTTAAATTTACATTCCCCTAAAGAAAGAATTATAGCTCTCTTTGAAATAAAGTCAAGTCTCAAAAATGGTATGTTCCCAAAAGAGACATAGTCCTTTTTGTCTATGATAATCTCATTACTTCCTCATTAAGTAAAACTTAATCCAAAGTAGGAAGATCAATTTGAGTAACACTTAAAACAATCAGCTTCATGGACTGCTTTGTCACACTGCAGGGGCAGGGAATAGCTCATCTGCTTTCTGAGGATCTTCATATCACAAAGGAACCCTACTACCCCTCCATTTTTGGAATATTCTTAGAAAATCCAATAGGAAATAAACTTTAGGAACGCTTAGAAAAACACTGAAACAAGCAGATTTTAAACAAGGAAGTAAATATTTTAGGAGTTGATATGTTGACATAAAAAAGGTAGGAAATGAAGCCACCCACATCACCTTGGATCAAGTGAGTCAGGTGGCATTTTATGTTGTTTTGTTTTGGAGAAAATGTGCACAATCCATTTTCAAACACAGCTGGCCTGCTGCAGTCAGCACACCTGGCAATTGCAAGGTTTAAATGAAAGAGGATGAAACGAGAAAATGCTCTGATGCTTTGAGCAGTTAATCATGGAGTGTTTGTGGTTGGATCCTAAAGCTCATCCAGCTTCACCCCCTGCCATGGCAGGGACACTCCCACTGTCCCAGGCTGCTCCCAGCCCTGTCCAGCCCGGCCTGGGACACTGCCACAACTCCTTTGGGCAATTCCTGGCATGTGGCTGGACAAAGTCCTGCTTTGCTGAGCTAAAGGCAAAAATTCTGAGGCACCATTTACAGATTTCTGTAACACAAGAGATTTGCAGAATTTTGTCATATGTTGTTTTTATTACTGTTCTATCTAGAATTCTATTTATTACCTCTGTGTACAACAAAGGCTAGAAAACTAAACAATATGCTTGAATACATGAAAGAATAATTGAAAGATGTGAGGCTGAGTTTTCCATTATAGGACTCTACAATTTTCTCCATTATTTAAGAAATAAATGTTTGGTTAAACTGACCTGTGGCTGCCTGGCCTGTAAAGCACACCTGCTATTGGCCAGGCTGTGTGCAAAGGCTTGTTTGGAATGGTGCAGTGAGCAGCTCACCCCTCTGCTCTGCATTCATCAGAAAAAACACTTAAATCTCCAGAATTCTACTTAGCACAGCAGAAGCAAAGATGCTGTAACACAAAACTGCAGAGAATCAACATTCCCTGCAATACAACAAAGTACCTGGGCTTTGCACTTATCAAGAGGCAGGATTTGCATTGTACCACAGGAATTTCAGAGGCAGATTACAGGTATAACACCACTGGGCAGTGGACTTAGGATGAGGAGCTCGACCTCAAAAGGAGCTGCAGCAGAACAGTGTGTTCTGCAAGAGCATCACATGTACTGACCCTTCAGATACTAAAATAGCCAATATTAAGTAGCAGCAGAAGTTCAATGGAAGACAGTTAAAGAAGCTCAGAGCAGGTCGAAGTCATTAAGTCACTTTAAAAGAAAAAAAAGAACAACAGAAACCTACTGAAGACTGAACTTTAAAATATCTGTGCAACACATCTGGATTCCATTTGTTAAATCACAGCCCCATTGCTCTTCAGATAAACCAACCACTGTGATTTTGTTTCCATTGTTGCAAAATGCACAACTGGAAACACACAGTTTGAGAGCCATGATAGCTTTATTTTCTATATCTAGCTAGATCTCAGATTTTGTCAAAGCAGGAAGGGAAACAGGAGTCAAGTTCCTTATTTCAAGAATTAAAAAGGTAATTTTAAATTGTTGTCACCTTTTGCACATCTGTCTTTACTGTTGCCTTCTGTGTAGTATTTTTAATGAAAGCATTTCCTCCTACCCCGTTTTCATGCTAGCTTTGTTATTGATGTTTTTTACTTAACAAACCCAAATCTGGATGGAAGGATCCC
This sequence comes from Acridotheres tristis, assembly GCA_037013685.1. NCBI lineage: Eukaryota > Metazoa > Chordata > Aves > Passeriformes > Sturnidae > Acridotheres > Acridotheres tristis. Next base: position 37,662,721 of record CM072894.1, read on the forward strand.
TGCCCCACTGCTGGAGGCCTTTTCCTCACAGCTCTGCTGACAGACCAATTTCTGCACACATTTCCTAACCAACTGCAGGCAGAAGTCAGCTGCCTTAGTTTATGTTGTTGGCAGAACAGATTAACAGTGCTTCAAGAACATATGACTCTGCCTGAATAAGTCCAATTTCTCCTTAAGCCAAGATCCTTTTCCCTGTTTAAGCCATGAGAAGCTGTAGCTGTGTGGAGGTGCAGCCATTTGCACACTCGTGATTAACTTCAGAGCAATTCTGCATCTCACCTGCCCAAACTCACCCATCCCTGCAGGAGGGACACACAGCCAGGGCAGACAGGATCCTGAGGGACCTTGTGAGGTGGTGCTGGCACCAACTACTCTGTGTCACTGTCCTTTAAGGCAGCCCAATGGTTTTTGTCTGAGTAGTGTGGTGGGAGTCAGAGCAGAACATTTGTCTGCAGCCTATGAGAGACAAGCCAGAGGGACAGATAATTCATGTGATTTAGGAGCCACTGCAGCTTATTTTGTCAGGAGCATCAGTATCATTTTATACAGCTTTTGCCAGTTCTGCTAGGCCAAATTCCCAGAGTTATGTGCAGGGAAGCATTTGGCACAACTTCACTTTAAATTATTGCATAATGTTGTCTGATATCCTACTACAAAAAGCAACTTATCCTTGTCTGCGGCCTCACAGTCACAGCCACTAGAAATGTACAGTCCGTAAACATGAATCAAAGAATCTTCCTGCATAAACATTTTCTTTGTTGCTTCCTTATCTGAAAGTATCTCTAGATTTCAATCTGACATTCTGTATCCCTGGTCTGGTAAGAAAGATTACAGTTTGGTTCATTTCTCAATATTTTTTCCAGCCTCAACTAGTAAGAAGATGGGTAATATTTTGTTCAGCAACTGTGGCAGTTGGTAGAAACTGCAAAGGATTTTCGGGGGCCTTCCCCTGTCCTTGAGGAGATGTAAGTACCTGCATTACCCAGAGCTTTATTATTTCTCTGTGGGCCTTGAGGGGAGTTGTTGTGGGCTTTGATTGTTTTTCTTAAGGTTGTTTACACAACAATTACAAGCTTAGGACCTGAGAAACCCACAGAACAGACCAGCTGATGGCCTTGTCTTTACTGGACATCCCACTTGGCATTTCCTGCCATCTTTTCTCCAGATCACTCACTGGCTGTTGCCAAGCTGCCTGCCTGTTTCCAGGTGCTGCAATATCCTCAAGGAGCCCTGACCTACAGGTGCACACCTGATGAAACTCGATGTCACCATCAGCTGCCTGCAGCAGCACAGCTCACCTGAGGACATCCCTCTCCTGCTGCCCCAAACACAAGACCCTCACTCCACTCCTGGGACCACTCTTCCAGCTGAAACAATATCTTGGGACAGGATTCCTGGGGCTTGCCAGGAAAAGATTACTGAGCTTACACTACTGCTGTTCCTCAAACATTTTGCTGAAACAGGCATCCAGGGCAAAACCTTTCCTGTTCCTGCCACTCCTGCTGTGCCTGGCTGCCTGCACATTCCTTAGTGCAGGCATTACAGGCTCAGGAAAATTGATCCAGCTGAAAAAATAAGGGCATATATGCCAGGGAGGTTTCTGGGGAAGCTGGATCCGTTCTGTAATGCAGCTCTCTGCACGGTTGCAGGATCCTGTTGCTGGCAAAGCTGGAGGGAGATCTCATTACAGGGCATCATTGTCCTTGCCATGGCAGCTGGGCCTGAGCAAGAGCACAGGCTGAGCACTGTGCACCATCTACAATCAAATACTCCTACTTGATGCTGCAAAGACATGCAAGAAAAGAAAAGTGCAAACAACCTGTCAGTATCCAATAGTTTTCCTCAATATTTTGTTTTACCACAGGGAAAGAATAATATCTATCCACAGTAGAGCAGTAATTTTGAATGGCACTGTCTGAAACAGAACACTTCTATAAAAGCCCTCACTGAAAAGAAAACATCAGCCCACCACTTTCCTCAGAAACACACCTGTTAGGAGCCTTACCTCCCCAGTTAAACAATTAAAAGCAGGAGAACATTTAGTGCTTTCTATACCAAATGAAATTACAGTTTCAAAATTACCCAAAACCAATTGTATTGTGATTGACTGAGTTGCTGCGACATCAACACAATGGCTTGCAGTAACTTTTGAAATAAAATTGTAGGTTTTAATGAGAGGAAAAAACCCCACACATCTAAATAACTGCCCATGTGAGCACTAAACAGCTGCTCTGGTGTTGTGCTAGCCTGCCATGAGCATCACTCTCTTCTCCAGTTATTTTTTTTCCCAGAATCTTCATAATTTCAGTATCAGGAAGTTAAAGTGGGCAGCACTAAATGGCTTCCAGAAGAAACCAAACCACGTTCCCTAGCCCCCCCCACCAAAAACCAAACCAACCAAATTGACAAAAACAAAACAAATAGCAGGAAAAAAGGGAAAAAAACCAAAATGAAAATACCACGAAGAAACAAAGCAACGCTGGTTTTGTGACTGATATTTATCACTAAAATTAAAAGATAGGCAATGTTCTGCAAGGGATGTGAACATCTGTGGAATTTATATGTATATACACAAAGCAAGACTCGATTATGGATTAATTTCAGAATAGAGCAAAAAAACATATTAATGACTGGAAATGCTGAAGAAGCACAACAGCAGCAAAACAACCAACAAATACCTGTTAACAACATTGCCATCTAAAGCACTGGAAGATGAGCACAGGCAGTTTAAGGGGTCAGATCTAAGGCTCAAGAGAAACCAGTACAGTCCCAAAGGAAATCATGAGACACGTTGTTATAAATTGCAAACATAGTGGAAGCATGGCTTTGCAAATGAGAATGAAACAGAACATCTCACTTGCAAGTCTCATCCAGAAGAAGGTGAATAAAAAGAAACTGTACTTGTTTGTTGCTGATTCTAAAAGTTATGCAAGAATTTAAATATATGTTCGACAAGGCCACTATCAGCTCATGGAATAAATAAAAGAACCACCCTCCATGCAGCCCTCTGCATGGGAAAGTTAAAATGGGGTGCCTTTCCATAGCCTATGTCATCCCTGTTGGACAGGATTCTGCACTGGGACACAGAGCAGGCAATTAGATAATGCATTAGTTGCTCAGGGTGCCAAAAAAAATAAGCCAGCTATGAGGGTATGACTAATACCAGACAGAATGAAATAGCTTTTCCTCACTTACAGTCATTCAACATATTTCCAAATCTGACAGGACCTCAAAATGTTACTTTCAGTTCCTCCTACTTCTTCTGTGCCAAAACAAACCAACTCAAGATCCCTTCTCCTTCCCAACAGTGTTTGTTACCCTTTCCCATCTCACCCCACAGTGAAGCTCTAAGGCACAGCCAGACCTTGCAATGCATGGCTCTGCAGGGATGCAGGCACCTGGAGCAGCCTGTTCTGATCACCTGGAACCACCCAGAACTCCAAAGGCCTGGGCATGGCATTGTGCCACCTCCCGGGTCCTGCCCATCACCTGTGCCTTCCACAGCCCCCACAGTGACACCCAGGAATAGTTCCATTCACTGGGGGGCAAGTAAGCTTCTTCATTTCCCAAAATCTGTTATCTGTGAAAGCCAAGCCAGCATAATAATACCCAAATTACAAGTGGAAACCAGTTGAGATTATTTTGAAGCTAATGCAATTAGTCTTGTGAACTTTTGGTAGAAGCAACCTTGCAACTAATGAAGGTCACAGTTCTTGCACATCCTGCACTTTCTCCTCCCTTTATTCTAGATCTTGTTATTTCACGTTCCATCTTTCCTTTACTCCAGTTCTCCACTCTCATTTGACCCTTCCCCAGTTATTTTATTTCATACCTGTCACTCTTTATTTTACTAAGTTTCTACTGTTATTCACCTCAGCTCCTGTTTCCCATTTCCTAGACAGAGACCACCATTCTGGTTTGGTAAAATTTACATGTAGTTCACATATGAATCAGAAGACTTTTCAGAGAAGTGAAGACTCAAAACTCTTGTTTACATCTGCCATGCATTTCCCATGAGGATATCATCAGAATGTAGGAGTTCCTACTGCATAATTCAATATACAAATAATTATACAAATAGCAACAGAAACCTCCGAGATTAAATGTTTTACCAATAGCCTACATGGCTCCCATGTAGCCAGTTCCAAGTGGAAAATTCAGAGAAGGGAAGGGACTGTATGAGTTCAAAGGTGACTCTCCACGTTCAGCTACCTCCTACTTGTCACCTGCAGCTCCCTCCTAAGCAGAGGCTAACGAAGGACATAGTTCTACCTGCAGCATTAGCACCAATTAAACCACATCATGAGTTCATGTGTCCTTATGCCTAAAAAAACTATGGTCCACCCCACCAAACGCTAAAGCGAAAATCTGAGCTGGATAGAAAACAGACACAAGTTACAACGTGGATACTTTTTTCATGTTACAGCGGGCTTTCTGCAGCATCTGTATCAATAAACAGGGAAAGAGGGTGAATGAAACAACCTCTTGAGAGAGCGAGAGCTGCTGATTCAAGTGGCCATTCGGTTGTGGGTCCTCTTAGCCATTTACAGCGGCATTCAACGGCGTGGAGAGTGTCGATCGCTATCGTAGCTGCAGGGCGGGAGGCTGGAAGGAGAGGAATAAGTGAATGGAAATCATCATTCACACCTGGGGTACACCGGAACGGTCTGCTCGGGAGGCGGGAAGGAGAGGAATGGCTCCAGCCAGAACCCCGAGACGCACCGAGATGGTGAGTCCAGGACAGGCAGGGGACGCAAAAAGTTGCTCAAGCATTTAACACACCCAAAGTCTGTTATTGAAATGTCTTACAGCTTTTTTAGGGACACAGGCTTTCCTTTCCTACATTCCTCACAGCCATCCAGAGAATTCAGCTCCGACTGCAAGCTTAAAATGGTGGGATGTTAAAACACTATGGAAAGTGTTTTCCCATCTTTCCCAAACACCCGGGCTTAGTCCACCGGGTGTGAAGGGGCTGTGCGTTCCGCCGGGACCGGGGCCCCGCGGGTCAAGGGCTCCCAGGAGCGACAGATCTGACGGGACCGGGGCAGGCAGGCAGGCAGCCGGTGCAGCCCCCGTGCCCCAGCAGGGCCATCCCGGAGCCGCTGTGGCGGGGACGGGTCCGGCCCAGCCCCCGGAGCTCCGGGCTGCTCTCCTCTCCGGCGGACACCGTGGGACGGGCAGGCCAGGCCATCGCGGGCACCCCGCACCGGCCATCCTACAAATGATTGCTCCATCCACCCACGCCGCTCGCCCCGGCCGCGCTCGGACACTCACCGCCACCGGTCCGGCGGGTGGTGCCTGAGGAGCCTCCCGTCCCAGCGGGCTCGCCCGGCGGAGCTGCCCCGGGCACAGCGCGGGTCCCGTCAGGCCGCTCCCGGCGGAGCCAGCACGGGTCGGGTCGGTTCGGTTCGGGTTGGGTTGGGTCGGGTCCGGTCCGGTCCGGTCCGGTCCCGTCCCGTCCCGTCCCGTCCCGTCCGCGCCGTCTCCCCCACACGGCATCGGTAACCACGGCAACCTCAAGTCGCGCCGCCATTGGCGGGTTTAACACGGGGCAGCAGCCAATGGGACACCGCCCCGGGTTGCGGCTGGCCAATGGGGAAGGGCGCCGGGCCGGGTGGCGCGTGACGTGACGCGCGGGCGGGGCGGGGCTGGCGGAGCGGGCGGCGGGGCCGCCACCATGGAGACCCCGGGGTAGGGCGGGCGCGCCCGGCGGGGCCGCGGGGCCGCTCCGCGCGGTGAGTGCGGGTCACGGGGGAGCCGCGGGCCGGGGCCGCCGCGCGGGAGAAGCGAGGCGGGCGGCGGGACGCGGCGAGGCGGGTGGCGCGGGAAGCGAGGCGGCGGACCCCGCCGGGGCATCGGGGCCGAAGAGCCGCCGTGTCGGGCGGACCTGCGGGAGGAGCACCGCGCGCTCTCCGTGCCCGCGGGGCCGCCCGGAGCCCGGCGGGGCCGCCCGGAGGGGCCCTGCGGGCGGAGGTGCCGCCGCCTGGCCCCTGCCCCGGGCGCTGCGCGGCGCCGGGCGGGAGTGCGGAGCCCGGGCCCGCCGGTGTCCGCGGCCGCGCCGTGCGCGTGGGGTGTGCGCGGCGCCGCGCCGGGGGCTGCGAGCCCGGCGGAGCCGCAGCGGGCAGGGCCGCCGGGCCTCGGCGTGCCCGCAGCGCCGCACGGCCCCGGGCGCGGGCCGGGCGGGGACGCGGCGGGTGGTGCGAGGGATGGCGGGGTCGGCGGGGCGGGCGGGCCGAGCCGGCGGCGCCGGGCCCGATGTGCTCGCACGGGGCGGCCACGGGGCCCGGCGCCCGTCCCGGTGCTCCCCGCAGTCCCGAGGTTTGGCTGCCGCCCCGGTGTTCCCGGGGGTCCCTGAGCCCGCTGCCGCCGCGGTGCTTCCGGCCCGGATTTTTCACCCTTCACGTGGCCGCAGGACGAGCCGCGCTCCCGGCGCCGAGTACCGGGGAGCCGCGGAGCATCCCCGCCCCGCGCACCGGGAGCACGGCTCCTGGGGCTGTAGGAACTTTCGGCGGTGTTTCCTCCCCCTGTCTGCGGTGCCATCTGCGGGGCTGGGAGCGGAGCAGCACGTGCAGGGTGCGGGGACAGCCGTGCCCGCGGGGACAGTGGCCGTGCCTCGGGCACGCTGCAGTGTGTGCGAGAGCAGAAAGTGCTCTGCAGGTGCCGGTAACCGAGTGCGACTGCCGTGGCTCGGGCTGGGAGAGCTGGGAAATGAAGTCTGGCCGCAATAAAATAAACGCTGCTGCTGAGCCCAGGCTGTTTCAGTACAGAAAAGCCAGAGTTGATGACTCAAGCCCCCTCTGGTCCATTTCTCCTCCCGGCTGACGCTCAGGAGGTATCACCAGTTCAGGGGCAGGGAACTGAGTGTTTCTGCAGTGCCTATGTTTGCCCCATAGACCTTTGTACTTTCTTTTTTTTTTTTTTAAATAGCCTTCTGCTCCCTGGTAATTTTACATTAGTCATTGCTTCCAGATTCAAGTGTTTGAAGGAAAAGGTGTGGTTGGACTGAGAGCACTAGTGTTGCGTGAACTAGCTTTTCAATTTTTTCAGCACTGTCAATTTTTGATAAACTGCAGTTTTGAGATTAGGACATCACAAGGATGATAATGTTTTCCCCTTAACTAATAACTGTATTTTTAAGGTCAACATCAAATCAAATGTTCATTGTGAAAAAATATGAGAACCTGTTAAGTGTACTTGTTTAGTTTATGAAGAGACAGTACTTCATTCATATTCATCAAGTTTAAAGCGGGGGGAGTGTGTTTTGGCATTTATATCCTGTAATGTTTCTGCTAAACATTACAGTGTTATATGCGAATAAATGTAGCCTGACTGTGGAAAGGTAGGTTGAAGTAACTTTTTCTTTCTGTTGAAGTTGCTTGTGAAGTCCTCTATTGCTGCTGAAGTAGAATGCTATTAATATTTTTAATTAAGGTGGAAAAGCTGATAGGCTCTTTCTGGTAAAAACTGTGTCTTTTTCCCTTTTATCTTGTTAGATGTTCAGCATAAATAGCAGTACTGATATCAGAAGTTCTGCTTTAAAACACAGTTAGAGAAAGTTTTGTGAGAGTCATCTTCTGTGAGAGGGAAGAATTTGTTCTAATTTTTCTTAGAATATCAACAAGATAGCAGCTTTTGGAGTTTGCATTTTTCAATAGTAATGCAGGATCCTTTTATGACGAACAGTTGAATTCAGTCACACAGTGTAAACAAGGAGAATTATAGGATATGCTACCTTTTTATAGAGGCTTCATGCAATGACAAAATAGCATCTGTAGTGCATTTTGAGGTATTTTTCATATTCGGTGATACCATATGCTGCGTACAAATAATAGTACTCTTAATTAGTAGTGTGTTTGGTGTTTAGTGTAGAAATCTGCATGCACTGAGAGAAGACGCTGGAGAAAAGCTGCATTTTAAATGAACAGAAAACATAAATAAGAACTTCATGTACTTCTGCTTCACTTTATGTAGATTATTTCAATACATTCAGCACAGATAAAGAGCTAAAACAGTTCTGAAAGATAGGACTGTGTGAGTAATGTCTTAATTTTGTTATGGGGATTTTTTTTTTTTTCTTAATTGTGATGCTGAAAATAATCAAGTCCTGAAGTCCTTGGTTATTTGTTTGGTGCAGGACAGCAGTGGCTAGTTCAAGGATTTCAGTGAGTTTAACAGCAGAATAGTTTGCTTTAGTACCAGGGCATACTTAGTGTAATATGGTACAGAAAAGTCCTCTAGAAAAGCAAGCAGAACTCGTGATTCTTGTCTGAAAAGGCATAGTTGTGAGCCTGTTATTGGCCATAGTCAGTATTGCTCAAAGTTCTTTTAATGTCATTTTCAGTCCCATCAGTGAGTCCGGGGGGTTACACGGAGTTTCTGTGGATAAGCAGCTGCTCACGACAGAGCAGAGAGCTGTCCTGACAGGCTGGGACCCTGCTCTGAGGTGTGAAAAATGAGAGACCCTGCAGTGTCCCTGCTCCCATGGCAGGGCAGAGCTGTCCCGGCAGGCTGGGACCCTGCTCTGAGATGTGAAAAATGAGAGACCCTGCAGTGTCCCTGCTCCCATGGCAGGGCAGAGCTGTCCCGGCCGGCTGGGACCCTGCTCCCATGGCAGGGCAGGGCAGAGCTGTCCCGGCAGGCTGGGACCCTGCTCCCATGGCAGAGCAGAGCTGTCCCCGCAGGCTGGGACCCTGCTCCCATGGCAGAGCAGAGCTGTCCCCGCAGGCTGGGACCCTGCTCCCATGGCAGGGCAGAGCTGTCCCCGCAGGCTGGGACCCTGCTCCCATGGCAGGGCAGAGCTGTCCCCGCAGGCTGGGACCCTGCTCCCATGGCAGGGCAGGGCAGAGCTGTCTCGGCAGGCTGGGACCCTGCTCCCATGGCAGGGCAGAGCTGTCCCGGCAGGCTGGGACCCTGCTCCCATGGCAGGGCAGAGCTGTCCCCGCAGGCTGGGACCCTGCTCCCATGGCAGGGCAGAGCTGTCCCGGCAGGCTGGGACCCTGCTCCCATAGCAGGGCAGAGCTGTCCCGGCAGGCTGGGACCCTGCTCCCATAGCAGGGCAGAGCTGTCTCGGCAGGCTGGGACCCTGCTCCCATAGCAGGGCAGAGCTGTCCCGGCAGGCTGGGACCCTGCTCCCATAGCAGGGCAGAGCTGTCTCGGCAGGCTGGGACCCTGCTCCCATGGCAGGGCAGAGCTGTCCCCGCAGGCTGGGACCCTGCTCCCATGGCAGGGCAGGGCAGAGCTGTCCCGGCAGGCTGGGACCCTGCTCCCATGGCAGGGCAGGGCAGAGCTGTCCCCGCAGGCTGGGACCCTGCTCCCATGGCAGGGCAGAGCTGTCCCCGCAGGCTGGGACCCTGCTCCGAGGGACCCCGCAGTGTCCCCGCCCCCGGAGCGCTCGGCCGCGGGTCCGGAGCCGTGGGCGGTGGGAGCTGCCTGCTGGGAACAGCAGCTCCGTGAGCCAGCGCTGTGTGGGACACCGCTGCCAGCAGCTGCTACAGGCAGAACGTGTTTGGCTACCTTGTACAACAAGCATGTGGACATCTCCCGAGGAACCTGAGTTGGTGCGGGTCAGAATTCCAGAACTTTCAGTGCTTTTGGTTAGGTTTGGTGTTTGGTTTTTTCCCTCAAGCAAAAATAAGATGTCAAATCCTTATGAATATGGCATCTACTCTCAGTCTGAAATTACACTGGTTCCAACTTCAGTAATGAGGTGGGAAAAAGAAAAAGGCCTGGCACAGCTTTGTGTGAGTGACCAGAAAGCCAGACATGAAGCAGGGCTGCTGGGCATGGCCAGTAGCTGTCACTTGCTGCTTGCCTCCGCCTTGATGGCAATGTTGCTGACAACAAGGCAGTTGAGTTCTAGTGAAGATGGAGAGTAAACACAGAGCCAAGCCCAGAGCCAGGGCCTGTGGAAATGGCCCTTCCTGAGGAGCAGGCTGTGCTGGCTCTGGCAGCAGAACTTGGGGATGGAGCTGGAGGGGATGAAGGCACCGAGCGATCTCTGGGCACGCTTGGGAGCTTTGCTGATTCTCAGCTGCTTTTCCTAAGGCCTGCGAGATGTCCTAGTTCATTGGATAACTTCTCATGTCCTTTTATCTAAACAGAATACTCATTTATTTTGCTCAGGGGAGGAGGTGGATAAAGACAGCCAAAAACTGCCTCTGGTGACCTTCCCAAAGCTTTTGCTTGCACAGAAAAAAATCCCAGTGTCTTGTCAGTTAAATCTCTGTAGCTGGCAGCAGTGTTCAGACCCTTGGTGCCCTTAGTACCTCTCTCTTTTATTTTGAGCCGGACGAGAGAGGCCTGGATTTCAGGAGGAAGGAAGGACTCCATCACTATCACAGGAAATTAATTATTTTCTTTTTTGATAGTGGAATCCCCGATTCTGTCGTTGAAAGGGAGGCTGAAGGAGAAAGGTCTGTGAGTGGTGTCTCACAGTGGCTCAGCTGGGCCATGGTGCTTGGCCAGGGAGCAGCCGTGTGTCCCTGCTCAGGGATGCACTGGAGCAGCCCCGTGTGTGTGTGTCCCAGTCAGGGATGCACTGGAGCAGCCCCGTGTGTGTGTGACCCAGTCAGGGATGCACTGGAGCAGCCGTGTGTGTGTGTGTCCCAGTCAGGGATGCACTGGAGCAGCCGTGTGTGTGTGTGACCCAGTCAGGGATGCAGTAGAGCAGCCGTGTGTGTGTGTGTGTCCCAGTCAGGGATGCACTGGAGCAGCCCCGTGTGTGTGTGACCCAGTCAGGGATGCAGTAGAGCGGCCGTGTGTGTGTGTGTGTCCCAGTCAGGGATGCACTGGAGCAGCCCCGTGTGTGTGTGTGTCCCAGTCAGGGATGCACTGGAGCAGCCCCGTGTGTGTGTGTGTCCCAGTCAGGGATGCACTGGAGCAGCCCCGTGTGTGTGTGTGTCCCAGTCAGGGATGCAGTAGAGCGGCCGTGTGTGTGTGTGTGTCCCAGTCAGGGATGCAGTAGAGCAGCCGTGTGTGTGTGTGTCCCAGTCAGGGATGCACTGGAGCAGCCCCGTGTGTGTGTGACCCAGTCAGGGATGCACTGGAGCAGCCCCGTGTGTGTGTGTGACCCAGTCAGGGTTGCACTGGAGCAGCCCCGTGTGTGTGTGTGACCCAGTCAGGGATGCAGTAGAGCAGCCCCGTGTGTGTGTGTGTGACCCAGTCAGGGATGCACTGGAGCAGCCCCGTGTGTGTGTGTGTCCCAGTCAGGGATGCACTGGAGCAGCCCCGTGTGTGTGTGTGTCCCAGTCAGGGATGCACTGGAGCAGCCCCGTGTGTGTGTGTGACCCAGTCAGGGATGCACTGGAGCAGCCCCGTGTGTGTGTGTGTCCCAGTCAGGGATGCACTGGAGCAGCCCCGTGTGTGTGTGTGTCCCAGTCAGGGATGCAGTAGAGCGGCCGTGTGTGTGTGTCCGTGCTCAGGGGGGCTGTGGTGCTCAGCCCTGTGTCCTGGGTCAGGGAGGTGACCCGGGACAGGCTTGTCCTCCTGTCAGCCCTCCTTCCTGAAGAGCGTGTGCTGGCTGCTGCCAGGGCAGGACACGGGGCCAGCCTGGCCACTTTGAGGGCAGGACACGGGGCCAGCCTGGCCAGTTTGAGGGCAGGACACGGGGCCAGCCTGGCCAGTTTGAGGGCAGGACACCGGGCCAGCCTGGCCAGTTTGAGGGCAGGACACGGGGCCAGCCTGGCCAGTTTGAGGGCAGGACACCGGGGCCAGCCTGGCCAGTTTGAGGGCAGGACACCGGGGCCAGCCTGGCCAGTTTGCTGCTGCCTCTCCTTGCCTTTGCTCCCTGCCAGAGCCTTTGGCTGCTGGGATCCGTGCACAATCTCTGGAGCTGTCTTCATCTCTCTGGTCCTTTTCACTGCATCCCACTTTTCCCGGAAAACAAAGACGACCTCAGAAAGCTGGGGAAAATCCCTTCTTTGTGTATGGCATCTTTAAACAAGGTGCCATTTTAACAGTGTTTATATTAAAAGGCATACTTTTGTTATACGTGTGTTTTCCTACTTTAATTTGAAGCAATTTTAATATATTAGTAAAAAGAATTTGTTATTTTTCTCCAAAATGTCTCCATAACCATCTCTTCCCCCCCTTTTTACTTTGCACATTTTAGAGATTTTGTACCTAGCATTAAGAATTGAAAACCAGTCAACTTCCTGTTTAATTGCTTCTAGAAATAATTTGAAGTGTCTTTATTTTAGTGGAGAAAATGAAACTGGGGATTGTTACTGTATTTGAGAGTCATCAAACCATTATTCAAGAAATAAGTAAAATTAACCCCCCATGTAGTGTTCTAACTGAAATGTAGTGTCTTTTTGTGAACCTTCAATTAACATTATAGTTGATCTAATGTTTTGATTGGTATTGTGATAAACTCATTATTAAAGAGCAGAAAAGAATCTACTGTAAATTCTTTGAAAGTATACAAGTTGAAACTTGCTTTCTGCATCACAGCTCAGTGGGGGGATTTTTAATGTATTTATTGTTTGTGCCATGGGTTGGTGGTTGTGGGCAGTGAATGAAATTCCCCTGTGGCTATGGGATCTCTGGGATGTGCAGGCTGGGGGGTGAACTGGCCCTCAGGGTTTGCTGAGTTTGTGCAGAGGAGTTTAGGGCACCAGGCTGCCGTTCCCTGCTGAGTGAGCTACACCTTGGAGCGTGGCACGGGGAGCCTGGTGGGGGTTGCTTGTCCTGGGGCCTCTGTGCTGGCTGGCACAGGGGCAGCTCTGCACCAGCTTGCTCCAAGGAATGCCTTTACACTGGCTGGGGCCAGCTCCAGGGGCAGCAGGGGCAAGAGGGACAGTATCCTGGGAGGAGATGGAGGGACTGCAGGCAGGAAAGTAGGGGCAGTTTTCCTAGTGCCAGGTAGGGCAAGGAGTAGCAGAGGTCTGGAAACAAGTGAGGAAAAGAAGGAGCTGTGGTGTGATGCCAAATATCCCCTTTTGTCCCATGAGGTCCAGCTGTAAGGAACAAGGAAGAAGCATTAAAAAAATTCTGGATTTCTGTTTGTTTCTGTGGGTGCCAAAAACTTTTCCTGTCTTTATCTTCTTATCAAAATCCCCTTATGTTCTGTCTGGTGTGGCAAGCCAAAGGCTATCATCTGGGCTATGCTTTTAACAGGTGTTTATAAATGTACTCAGAAACATTTGCATTACACGTGTCCAAATAGAAGGCACCTAATCTATCCCTTAGTTTGCTTTATATGATCTTACTTAATGCCATCTGTGCTAGAAATCTGATGTGAATGGGAGATTTCCAGTTTGTGGTGGATTTCTGTCCTCTCCCCAGGAAGGCAGCAGCAGGCAGTGCATCCTAGGTACTCTGAAAGGAAACCTTTTCAGTTCCAAATTCATGTTCTTCACTGTCTTGCCTTGGCAGAACTTCCTGTTGTGTAGCCCAGGAATTAAGTATTGGCACATTTGTTATCATACAGATAAATCTGATTGCTGAAATCTCTGAAACAATTTCAGACAAATGCTAGTTCTTTATCTTCAGTGTGATAGACTTAAAGCTGAAGCATTTCACATCTTTCACAAAATAAACCCAAGGTGGTATATGTAATGTAACTGGTTTCAGTGGCTCTGGACAAGTGGAGCACTGGACTGTTAATTGGAGATATTCTGTGTATAGGTGTGTTTATGTAATGGTGTTCAACAATTGTCTTCTGCTAATTCATGCTCAAGTCTTATGTGGTATCTAAAGGTACGTAGGGAAACAGTCTCAGAGTATTTTCATTATGTTTTTTATTTAAAAACAAGATTACCATATATTCTTACTGAGAAATAACACAGCAGTATTGAAATTATAGCATATTGTGAAAGGAGATTTAATTTGTATCATACCAGTGCCTAAACTCCAAATGGGTGTGGCCCTTGGTGAAATAGAGGGAAGTCCATGCTCTGTACAACTTACAGGCAGAAAGGCAAAACTTAAACTGATGAAATGACTGGAAAAGATACCAAGAACATGCTTTTTGTAACACACACCTAGTGCAGGGTGCTTGTGGTCCAGTACTAAACCTGGGCTGCTGGGCTGTGCCATCTGATCCAGCCCTAATTGAAGATACACTGCCAGAACTTGCCACCTGTTGCTGCTTCAAAGCCTTCATATCCAGCTTAGTCCTCATAAGTAAGGGAATGAAAATACCCAGTTCCATATTTCAGCTGAAATTGAGGATATTGGCAGTGAGATGACTGATACAATACGTCACTTGTTCCTGGGAGCATGTTTATATTTCAGATGGGAGATGAAAAAACACTGAGCCCAGAAATCTCAGACTGGCTTGTGAGATGTGCCTGTTTGCTCTATGTTATTTGGACTATCACATAAAGAAAGAAAATTCTGAGTTTTGTTAGTTTTTGCTGTTGTTCCTTTGCATAAATCTTAGCAACAGCATACACTGAGATTTGGGAAATTTTACTGTCATTAAATACATTATTTTCCAAAAGATACTTTTAAAAAAATCCTAGTTTAGTGTTCTTCACAGAATAGACAGAGTGGCAGAAAAACTTCCTGTGGTTCAAGAACTTGACACTTCTTAAGGAAGTCCTGAAGTTCTGGCAGAGAGCACTGCCTGTTGTGGGGTGCTTTGTGTTCAGGCTGACGTAGTCACTCTTTCAACACTCAGAGTTTTTAATTTAGTTGTAGAACACAGGTTATTTTTAAGCAGGAAAAAAATGCGCCAGGTCATGTACTGACACTGAGATAAAATCAGAAAACTGCAACAACAAAAGACCCAAGTCCCTAAATAAAAAAACCATCCTGAAGATATGCAGTTAAAAAGTGTTGAATTAGCAAGGCACGCTGAATCCAGGGATTGGATTTGTTTGATGACCTACTGAGTTTTATTTTGGCCAACTTGAGTGCTCTGGAAGGAACCACCCAGTGTCCATTGGGAGCTGCTGCTGCATTGATCCAGTCTGGAAATGTAGTCACACAGTGGAGGAGGAGAACAGTTTTTATAAAACTTAATGCATTTACTGCTGTTCATAATGGGCAGACTTTAAAGATCTTGTTTACTGTTGTAAATACAAAAGAAGATATCCTGAATCACAACTCTCTGCTTTTAGGAGGCGT
Organism: Acridotheres tristis; assembly: GCA_037013685.1. NCBI lineage: Eukaryota > Metazoa > Chordata > Aves > Passeriformes > Sturnidae > Acridotheres > Acridotheres tristis. The sequence goes on from CM072894.1 coordinate 37,677,793, forward strand.
GAAGTGCATTAGATTTAGGAAGTTAAGTTTAAGGATTTGCCTTGTTAGAATGCCAGCAAATGCTGTTTTAGTGATATAGTTCATTGTATTAGTTAATATGGTATTGTTTAGTTGTTTTGTATTACTAATATATTGATTTAATCTATAGTGTAAATATTAATATATTTCAGACTGAAATTTGAAATACTTAAGGAAGTTATTTTTTTTTAGATAGCAAAGATAATTCAAATTATTGCAAATTTCCCAGAATTTTCCTTTGTTTTCTCTGTGTCTCAATGAATCACAGGAGTCATATTGCAACAGAACAAAAATGTTTTACAGTGGCAATATTCCAGGTTTTTGAGGTTTTTTAGGAAGTTGAACAGCATGCTCTATATGCAGCAGCGCACAGTGTGGGATGAGGTGTTCCCAGTTCAGAAGTGCCCATGTGTGGAGGGTGTGTGGTCAGGTCTGTGTGCCCCTCCCACAGGTGGAGCAACAGTGGCTGCATGGAAACCCAGGTGAGTCTGCACCAGCCCAAAAAACATCCCCTGTGCCAGGCTGGCTGCTGGGGCTGGTGCAGGATCACACCTGGGGCTGGTGCAGGATCACACCTGGGGCTGTGCAGGATCACACCTGGGGCTGGTGCAGGATCACACCTGGGGCTGTGCAGGATCACACCTGGGGCTGGTGCAGGATCACACCTGGAGCTGTGCAGGATCACACCTGGGGCTGGTGCAGGATCACACCTGGGGCTGTGCAGGATCACACCTGGGGCTGGTGCAGGATCACACCTGGGGCTGTGCAGGATCACACCTGGGGCTGTGCAGGATCACACCTGGGGCTGGTGCAGGATCACACCTGGGGCTGTGCAGGATCACACCTGGGGCTGGTGCAGGATCACACCTGGGGCTGGTGCAGGATCACACCTGGAGCTGTGCAGGATCACACCTGGAGCTGTGCAGGATCACACCTGGGGCTGGTGCAGGATCACACCTGGGGCTGTGCAGGATCACACCTGGGGCTGGTGCAGGATCACACCTGGGGCTGGTGCAGGATCACACCTGGAGCTGTGCAGGATCACACCTGGGGCTGTGCAGGATCACACCTGGGGCTGTGCAGGATCACACCTGGAATCCTCTGCTCTTCACTCAGGGTTGGAGCTGTTTGCCCAGACTTTGCCAAATCCTGTCTTTTGAACTGCTCATTCTCCAGCTCGGTGTTGTGTTTGAGCACAGTGAAAACAAAGGGTTCTGCTGTGCAGACACTCTCTGTGTTTTGAAGCACAAACACGACCTTCTTCCTTGTGCACGGGAGCTGATTGATCACGCTTCAGAAGAATGTCCCAGTGTGAAGAGTTCAGACTGCCCTTCCTTCAGCCGTGCACTCAGCAAGGTCTCATTCCACAGGCCAGCAGCTGCCTTCTGCTCGTGTGGAATGTCCTCACAAGGTGAAGATCTGCTGACTCTGAGCAGGTCACTTCCAGAGCTGCTCTTGCCTCTCTCGGAGCTGATCATGGGTTCTTCCTTCCCCAGGTTCCCTGACACAAGCAGGCCTTGGGAAGAACTTGTTACTGTTGTCAGCATGGCAAACAGCCACCTGCCTGTGAGGGTTTTCTTTCCAAATATTTGACGTGTCTGTCTCACTTCCAAGTCTTCAGTGGGCAAAGTTGAACGTGTTGGAGGAAGGGGAGGCAGGATGTGCTGCTGCACGGATTGCATTCGGCCGTTTCCCTCCCTGCACAGGATCTCGTGCAGGCTGCCTTACCTTTGGTCTCTGGACTTAAAACTATCCTCTAGCTGACTGACATGGTTTGCATCCTGCACAGAATTATAGCCAGAACAGAGATTTTTATCTTGGAAGCAAATATGCCTTGTAAGTCCAGAAATTCAAGGGTGATGTGTCCTTTTCCCCAGTACAAACATAAATACTACATGTGAAAGCTCTGCTATGTCATGCTGCTAATGCTCAGGAACTAATTAACAACCAGCCCCAGAGCCTCTGCTTGGGCATCTTACAGCAGCCTGGGGCAGGAGGAGAGCAGGGATGTACTTGAGATGTCTAAACAGGCTTCTTAACTTTCTAAATTTTTACAGCATTTATTTTATCAACTCCCATTGTACTGCTGTCTTTTGGATTTACTCTTGACAATGGATTTTATTATTTCTTACACTAAGGTATGAGGTGAAAGTCCTTATAGAAGAGTTTAGTCTGTTGAAATTCAAAACTGTTAAGCTTGCTTGACCTGTATTTCAGAACCAAGTTTTGGTTGGTTCTATACATCAGATGAATAATCATTGTTCTGCAATGTCTTTTATTTCAAGAATCACTTGTACTTAGAGTTTTTAAAAGATTGCTTATGGAATATGGGAAAAAAAAACTTCCAGGAAACAGTTAATACATGGTGTTCCTTCAAAGTATTTATCCATTTTACACAACTTTAAAGAAAATACTGGAAATTGGGATTTATCTCCTTTATAATTACATCCCCATAATTTAGCTGAATGTAGTAATTCCAGACTGAAGATGCTGTGTTTGTGGAGGCTGGGAGAGAGCCCCAGGGTGCAGAGCACCCACTGCCCAGTCCCTGGCAGAGGATTAGCCAGAGGGATCTCTGCTCTGCTGCACTGGAGCTGTTCTGAAGGGCTTGTGGAGAGTGGGTTTACCATGTGCTTGTGACATTTGGACCTTTTCAGTCTCTGAAATGGCACAGTTCAGTGGGAAGACAATGCTTGTCACTGAGGTTATTTTTTGGAATGCAGTGCTTGTTGATGCCTTGGCTGATGTCTCACACAGTGCATGGAATGAGCAGCTCTCTGATCTGTAGTGTTGAGGAATTAGTGTGCCTTTCAAAGGCCCTTACTGATGGACAGCCTTGGATGCTCCAAAGTTCTGACTTCTTGCCAGTGGACTTTTCCAATATGAATGAGTCAGTTTGGTGTGATGTGTTGAATTTGTGAGACAAGTTCATAGATTTATGAACACTAGTGGCACTCTTTCAGCTTTAGGTGTGTATCAGTTTTTCACACAGTTTTCCTTGAAACAAAAGATGTTTGATATAATTGATCTTGTCCAGGATACAAGTGGGCCTGTAAAACTGAGGTGGTGCTAATCCCTGGCTTTATTTCTGTTTTGCCTTTTTTGTCTCACAGTGTGTGTTAGGAGATGCAGTGACTGTGCCTCTCACCTGGCTGACACTGATCATTTCTTCTCCTAGATGAAAGAGCACGTCTGTCAGACTTCCTGCAGGGTAGGATCTGTGTGAGTTTGTGGCAGACTCAAAGAGAATGGTGGCCTGTGTGCAGAGCAGGGACAGTCAGATCTCCCCCAGGTTATTGTTTATCATGGCACAGCTACAACTCTGATACTCACCTGGGGGGGCGGTTAGAGCAGCTGTGGCCTTGGTTTGCTCCTGCACTGGACACTCAGGATCAGATCCCTTTTTATCTCAGGTGAACTTAAACCAAGATGTGAAGCCTTGACACAGTACTAGAGGAGGGAGGCAGTGATTTGAGCTAATGTTTTTCACATGGCAGCTTGTTCTTTAGATGAGCTGGAACCTGAACATGTGGGTGTGCAGGTGTACCTGGCAGTGCTGGGGTGCTAAATGCAGTAATAGCTCTGGTTGTTAGTTAGCTGAGCTACTGTATGAAGATACAGGTGTATATTTTATTATAGAGTCCTAACTGAAATGGTCCTACTACAGGAGGAAAGAAAGCAGATCACCTTCATTTGACCTTAACATTTTCCAGTGGCAGAGATGCCAGCAGAATGTGAATCAAAACAGTACTGCCTTGTAAACACATCCCAGAGGAGCCAGCAACTTTCTGCTGGTTTAACTCTGATTAAAGCAGTTTGACTCCCTTTAAAGCAGATATGATTTTATTTGTACAAGTAAGAAAAAATAAGTCGGGTGTACCAATATGATAGGAATCATCTCTATGGATCCTAATAGTGCAATTACAACAGTGGTGAAAATAGCCACCAGTAATTCTATTCTCAAATGATATATTCACTACACGTTTTTACTTTTCCAAAATGTTCATTCCACTGGGGAATTTCCTAATTTGTAATTACAGTGATAAATTTCTTTATGGTCATTTAAGACCTGTTTGGTCTTCTCTCAAATGCTTCCTTATCCTTATTTTTACACCCAAGTATTCATAGAAAACAATAGCTTCTCGGTTTCTATTTTGAAAGGTTTCTGGTGATGAAAAAGGATTTGGTTTCTTTATCATCATGACAGCCTTTGAATTCAGGCAGACCAGCAGAACCAGCTGCAAATGTGAGAAATAAGGCCTGTGCCAGGTGCAGAGTTAACTTCCATTTCATTCCAATGGGAGCATCACTTGAGATTCTCTGCTGGAAGTGGATTTTTGATGCACTCTGCAGCAGCATGTGCCATCACTGTGCCCATCTCACAGGAGCACCTGTGCCCTTGTCTCCAGTTACCTCCTGTGATGATCTTGCTGTCTGCACAGAAACTTTCTTTGGTCACTGTCTGTGACTTGGGTAAAGAGCATTGGCAAGATTAATGCCCCATGCACTTCTTGCCTACCAAAAACCCCCACATTTGGAAGATGAGAAGGCCTGTTGTTTTGCCAGTGTTAAATGTGATCAATCTCAAGGAAATTCCTAGTGGAGAAACTTCTCTCCAGGTGGAGTTGTGTGTTAATTCTACTTTTGTCTTCCTCCCCTGAAGAAGGCTGCATACATAATCAAGGTCATTTGCCAACAGAGACTGTGTTTACTGTGTTTTCCTTAGTCTGACTGAGGTACCTGCTGGGCTGTTACCTGGCTGTGCTTTCTCTGCACACAGATGTTTCTGTCGTTCTTACTTTCTGTGCTGCTTTAGCAAGCCCTGGTTGGCTTGCTTGGCTCTAGCTTTCTCATAACTCCATTATTGTCTGCCTTGGGAAACAGCAGCAGCAGACAGGTAGATTTGTCCTCTCCCCTTAGGCTAGGAAGGGAACATCAACCTTCTTTTGCATTTGTATCTCTTTTAAAAGTAGGTATGCTTCCCAGCTAAGGAATCCTCTATTAGCTTAGTTGCATGCCTGTAAGTGTGTCATCCCTTGCACTGCTTTGGATAGCTATGGATTCGTTCGGGAGCAGGAGCATCAGCTCTGCTGGGTTCAGCTGGTTCATGTCACCACATTGTTTCCTATTTTGTAAGACTGGTTCTTCTCAAATCCCCCACTTAAGTTACAGTTCTGCCTACTTGAATTATCTTTCCATTTAGAAATTGGATCAGTCCATAATGATGTGCTCCATGGCAATTTTGGCAGCTGATTTTTTTCTGTTCTGTCTTTTAGGCTTCGAGTTTGTTGAGTAATCGTTTTTTATTTAACTGCTTTTTTTGGTCACCATATCCATTAAATGAACAGCTGTGCCCCACCACTGTGCTGGTTATTCATGCCTCCATTGATGTCTAGAGCAGCTGGGTCTTACAGGACCAAGATTCTGGTGGTATCTGTTTCTAATACCTAATATCTATTCTAATTTTGGAACTTGCACCCCAAAGTGTGAGTGGTCACTGCTAGCAGCTCTCTCTTCTCTGCTGCTGGAGATTGACTGAGCAGTGTTCATGGTTATGCTGTAACCTCCATGAAGGAACTCCAGTTACAAAACTGAGCAGCCTCCAGAGAGATAACTCCTATGATTTCTCTGAGTGACATGACTGTTCCTATCCTTCGAATTTTTGCTTTGGTCAGTGGGTCTTACAATTCACTGATGGATTAAGATTGTGACTAATAAATTGCAAATATGACAGAAGTCCATTGTGAAGACAGTGAATTGATAGCTTACTAAGGAAGCCCTTTTTTCTCTTGCAAGCTGGTAGCTTTGAGCATGCTGTACTTGGCACCAGTGCAAGTTTTCCAATCTTTTGCTAAGAGGTTGTCAGTGAGGTTGGGTCATCAGTTCTTTAGAATTCAGTGTGAAATCTGCAATTCATATTGCCATTCCAAACAGTTCCACTTTCATGAAGACTTCCTTGAGGACAATGGAGTTGAAAGACTTGTCCCACCCCTGCATGGTGTTTGTCAGAGTCAGGTATGGAACAAGTAACCAGCCTTGTGTCAGAGCTTTGTCCTGTGCCAGCTCTGACACATTTTCCTTTCTTTGGATTCTTTCATTTCTCCTTCCTGTGCAGGACAGGGTAGTGATGGTGGTGATCTTGGTTTTGGAAGAGTACCAGGCTGGCTCCCAGAGGCACAGCAGTGCCACAGTGCTGTCCCTGTCCCTGGGGCACCGTGTGTGGGCAGGACAGCACTCCTGGGAGGAAGCCTTGCCTTCTCCTGGGCTGGCATGGTTATCACCCTGGCACGTTTGGCTGGTGGCTGCCCTGCCTCAGGTGAGCTGTGCTCGGTCCCCGAGTGCCCAAGGGCAGCAGCTCTGCAGGATGGCACCCCAAGACACGGGGGCAGGGGACTCTGTCTGTTCACGTGTGAGTAAATGCTGTCTTTTAAAGTGACCAGGAATGACAAGGGACTTCTTGCTTAGTCCTGGCCATATCCTTCCTGTGGCTCACCAAGAGGATGTTGGCAGGCAGCAGCAGCATCAGTATTAAGAACAGATAAAAATGGGACAAGGTAATGTGTGTGCATGCTTACCCTGCTGCACGAGAATGGGCTGATCTGAAGTCTGCATTAATGACCCTGCTGAGGGCTACTTTTAGAACATACAAAACAAGATTTTGACAGTATTCATCAGAAGGTGTGCTGAGTGTTATTTGGAATTAACCAGCAGCATTACTTAGAGAAACAACTTACAAAACGTATTTGCCATTTCAAAGAAGCAACTTCTTGAAAAACTTATTTGAAGAAATAATTGTGTGCAGACTATATATCCATATATATGACATTTTTCATTAAATTTTTATTGGGCTTTAGTTTGACTAAAGAACTGTGGTGTTACACACTTCTTTTGAACACACTATGTGTAAGGTAGATTTTTGAACCTACTTTTTCCCCTCCTTGCTGGGCATGTTCCCATTTGCTCTGGTATTTGCAGCTTTACCTCTCAGGTCGTATGAGACCTGAATAGAGAATGTCCTATATTAAGTTAAAGGAAAAAAAACAACAGTTTAAACCTCTGTAGGACTCCTGTGCTATTGCTGCAAAGCTCAATTTGAAATGTTTTGAACTCGAAGTAGTCTCTCACAAATAGGCAAGCAAATGCAATGAGGTGGATATACATTCTGTTCCCCTCTGTAATTATCTCTGTGATACTGAGAAGATAACTAGCAGCTGCCTTGGAGCACCTTACTGAAATGGTTCATTTTAGGTGGCATAAATGCTTTGTGTGCCAAGTATTTCCAACTTCCACAGCACAGTAATGGGTGCTGGTGGATCCCTCCCTTCCCCACAGGTTCAGTGTCCTGCCCAAGGGGCATTGCTTGGCCTGGGCTCCTGCCAGTGCTCTGCTTCTTCCTCTGCTGCACTTCACAGTGCCCAGAAAGGACAGCTAGCTTCAATAGCAGCCAGCTGGAATTGTACATGTTCTTATGGAGCCGAAGTAAGGCATTCTAAAAATGGAAAGAGATGCCTCTAAGTCCAATTACCCCTAAGCGTTACATAAAAGAGCAATAAAGAGCAATCCTGCAAGTGGTGGAAGTGCATTCTTTTCTGCTGGTGTCATCCAGGAGTGTATTTCCTGAGTTGGTGTATTGACATTCTCCTGGACTTGCAGAGAGCAAGCAGGAGCAGGCTTTCTCAGGTTTGAAAGTGGAAATCCCCTAAAACACTAATTAATTGTTGTATTTCTTTTAAGACTTAAAATTGCGTAATTTTCCAACTCCCTCTTTGTTACTGAGAAGCTTTGCTTTTGATCACTGACTTTTAAACCCTTCATTCTGAGATCCGTGTTCCAGCACAGGGAAAGTAACTGGTTGAGTTTGTATCTTCACTGTTGGTAGAGTGGCGTATTTAAATATATCAGTATTAATTATCAGGCATGTCTAAATCCTAAATGTGAATATTTAATTCTTGCTATTATGTGTAGTTGTGAAATGATCTAAAAAGTTGTGTTTGTTTGAATTTGGAAGGGCAGAAAGGAACCCCGGTATTCCATTTAGAGGAGACAGCAATACTTAAATAATTAATGTCATTTATATTGTCTGATACTGGCAAGAAGGTAGCTGTAGCTCTTTAATATTATCCTTGATTATTGTTTTGTCTTTCCTGCAGTGACTTTAGTATTTTGGCTGTTACTGCTTTTCCCAAAAGTCTCTGCTTTATAACCAAACACAGGCAACTTCTGCATAAAATTTGCATTACTTAGGTTGCTTTCTTCTGACTTTTCAATTGATCCAGCTTGAAATTGGGTGCACAAAACGTCATTGACGCAGTCCGGGAACATTGTGCATTTTCAGTGCAGTGCAAAATGGAAAAGAAGCAGGAGGGATCAGTGAGATCTGTTTTCTTTCTTTTCCCTCTTTTTTTCTTTGCTACAGGAAGGTGTTTGGATTCCAGGCATCCCAGCTGTGTTTTCCTCAGAGCTGTTGCTTTGCTGTATCCGTGTCAGTGCAGGACTTGGTTCTGTGTCACCTGCATCACCTGGAGCGGGGCTGAGGCAGGGTTTTGTGTGGGAGGTGATGCAAAATTGGGTATTGGGGTCGATGAACAAAGCTCAGTGTGTGGTGTGTTGGGGTCAGCTCTGCTGAGCTTGCTGTTTGCTGTAGTTGCTGCCCTGTGTGCAGCACTCCAGCTGTGTGTGTCCCCTGGCCAGCCTTGCCCTGGGAATGCCAGGCTCTGTGCTGGCCCAGGGAGCCCGGGCACGGCTGGGACAGAGCCCACCTCCCATGCCAGGGAGCTGCTGCTTTGGCTTCAGCTTCCTCAGGAGGGGCCCTGCTCACCTCTCTTCTCCCCAGCTCTCTCACCTGGCCTTTCTTGGCTGCATCTCACAAACCCACCTGGCAGTGCCGAGACTTTGCACAAAATGTATTTCTCTAGTGCTCCTGTCATAGAACAGAATTAGGTAGGTCTGATAAAACAAGCCCACTCTCTTTCCTAACACTTGAAGTTGTAGTCCCTGTTCCTGGTTTTGGTGTGCTTAATTGCTCTGCTCAGGAATTAGCATGTGACTAGAATAAGGGGCAGGGAATTAAAAGGTAGAAATAAGGTTGGTGTTGTTGTGACAACTGTTTGAGATTCCTTTGATGTTAGCTTTTAAAATCCGTTTGAGTCATACTTTCAGTCTTTCAGGAACCGAGGCAGGAAGGCTATCTAAATTGCATCTCCAACTGGTAAACTTTGATGCAAAATGTTGCCATCTCATGACAAAATTGCATGCCTTTAGCACATTTTACAGGAAGAAATCTTTTTCTCTTCGAGAAGAAAATCACATCTTAGGATCTTGTAGTGCTGCATAAAGATGCAGTTCTGCCACCCAGCAGGAAGCCTGTGAATGCTACTCTTAAAGTTTCTCCTTGTTTTAACTGAGCATCAGCAAAGAACCACATGCCTTCATTCAGGATTTGTTTTGTTTCTTGACCATTTCCACACTTAATCTTCATTCCTTCAATATATAGTTTTCTCTGTCTCTGAATATTTTGTTGCTGTATGCTGAATTACCTACATTTTGCACTGTGGATGTCTGTTTTGGAATATTGACATTATTTAATGTACCATTGACCTGACTTTTTCCCCCTCTGGCACTTCTGCAAAAGGTTTCCCTGCCTAGCCAAGCCCTTTAACCTGAGCCTGCCTAATTTTGTAGCTGTGTTTCTGTCACCTACCCCTGCTACAGGAAGGCATATGGGTCATTTGGATGGGAACATTTTGTGTGATTTTGTGTTTATCAACGTTGGCTCATTCATCTTTCTCTGTGGTTTTCCTCAAATTACTCAGTTTTCCTTGATCTCCTCTAAATGTGATATCATAAGTAAATTTTGGTGTTCACAGCTCTTCATCTCTTATTATTAGTAGTATAAGTATTAGTAGAAATACCAATTTTCTCTATAGAGTTATTTGTAATCCTACTACCAGTACTTTCAATTTTGAAGGGTGAACAAAATCAGATACACCTTGGAAAAATAATACTAATCTTTGGGATATTGGAGAAGTGATGGAAGTATTGGTAATTGTGGCCTTAAAACCCAAATGCTTGTTGTCTAATTCTTATATTTTGCTTCTACATTAAAGTTTGGAGGTTTTTTTTTTTTACCTTCTAGCTTGGAGAACAGAATAGGAGAGAGCTTCATTTGCTTAAATATAAAAGTTTGCAGGTAGAAGTGTTCTTGGCAGCAAACAGTTTTGCTGTGCAGTTCTATTTCAGGGCAAAAGGAAGAGTAAACTGCAGTTTAGTAATTAATGAAACTTATTTTAGTAAAATCTTTTGCTAATCCAAAGCCATGTTTATTGGAAAGCAGTGGTATTCCTTAATCTATGTTTATGGTATGCCAGAATTTGACATTTCTGTAGTAGTCATTTGGCCAGGGTTGGTAGTGTCCAGCTCCAGACCACCTCAGGATAGATGTGACACCACATCACTCAAAAACTGGCATTGTCCAAACAGGAGGAGCTGTGGGAGTCTGTAACTCTCCAGCTGTCTTTTGTAATGGGGGTTGTAGCTGATAATTTTTATCAATGAGAAAATGTTTTGTGCAATAAATTTTTTTCAGATATGCTGTATGACCAAATTGAGAAGCATACTTTCATAAAGGCATATAACACAGATTTGGGTTGCTGATCCTTCCAGCTGAGGCATGTCTGGTAGTGAACATTCTCTTCAGCAGTAATTTTACTAGGAGAGAAAGTAGAAATTGAACAGCAGCTGCAGCCATTGTTGTGGTTGGTAGTGGCCATATCTGTACTAAGCAGCCATTCTCATTTTAATTGCCATTTGCTTGTTTGTAGGAGTTGTCAGGTGGGAGATGGGGCAGGTGTGGGTTTGGAGCTGGGTGCAGGGCAGCAGTGCTGCAGGTTCCCAGCTCTCAGTGTGCAAGTTACGTTCTTCTGTGATACTCATTCTGAAGGACTTCATACCTACATTAATAGCATCTATTCCAACACCAAACTGAGAATTTATCCTTTTGTGCATGGTTGAGTAACTGCTGAATGTCCTTGTCACCTGACAGTCTGTTTGGAAAACCTGAAATCCTTCTGTGATGCTGCATGTCCCTCCTCCCCCTCAGTCTGCGATAGAAGAGACTGAACTTTGTCCCTTGAGATCAATCTGCTGTGTGTTTGCTGTCAGGGCTGCCTTTGAGCACTGTGCTCTGCTGAGGCTGTGTTCAGTGCCTCGGCAGAACAGAGCAGCACAGACATGGGATGGCCCAAAGGGAAGCTTCAGATTTGGGGACTCTTGTTTCTGCTAAGTCATGGAGCATTGTTGACTTAAACTACTGAAAACTCTATTTATTGCCATTTAGCTTCTTGTACTTCATACGTTTGCAAAGTGTAAATGCTCTCCAGACATCCTTCAGATGACAAAGAGGCTTCTTTTCAGGTAGCTACAGACAGTGCCTCAGGCCTTGAAGGACGTGGTTATAAATATGTCTTTATTCAAAATGGTTGTCTTGCTGTACGTGTCTGATACCTTCTGGTGAATGGTTAGTTTGAAGGCTATAAAAGATATTAGTCTCATGAGCATGTTACAACTAGATATTTGTGGATGTAGAATCATGCCTGCTCACTGGGGTGGAGTTGAAGTATGTAGCCATCAGCAAAAAAAAAAAAAGACTGTTTTCCTAGGAACTGTGACAAAAACACGTTTATCAAAAAGCCTGGGTAATGTACATTTTAAGATTTTAATCAGGACATAGTACCAAATGGTTTTTCAACCTGCATTTTTTAAGTTAAAAAAAAAAAAGGAAATGGGGTTTCTTGTAAAGAAAAAGGGATTAGGAAGAGGCTAAATGTAGTGGTAAGTCAGTTAAACACATCTCCCACATTTCTCAGGTGGTAGTCAGGTGAGTGTAGGTTTCCTTTTTGTCTATGGGACTCGGTCTGCACAACTGTGCCAGTGGTTTTTTTCCTGCCATTTCTGAAGTCAGTTTCTTCCATGTTTTCATCAGATAACATGTTTATTTTCCTGTTTTCATCCTTAAGTCCACATGAGCTTGTGCACTGCTGATGTCCGTAGAGAAATGTGTCTCTGAACACAGAGACTAGCCTGTAGTGTGATGTTTGGAGTATCTTCCTGTACTGCATCTGAGACTTCAAACCCTGCTTTTAATGTAAACACTGGAGCCATCTTTCACAGAATCCATTTTTAGTTGTTTGCATCATCCTTGCAAGTGGGTAAGTTGTCATCTGCTGCCTCTCCATCCAAGCACATTCTGCAGGCTGGCAGACAGAACACAGAGCTGCTTCAGTCACTTGGTTGCAGGAAGCTCGAGCATGTGAGTCCCTGCTTGGTTCTTAGGTGAGCACCACTCTGCAGGGTGGAACCAAGGGGATCTGCTCCTACCTGGAAATGTTCTGACAGCTCTGTGAAGGAACTTGAAAACAGATACATTTTAATCACATCTTCCTGTAAAATACTAGAAATGTAGTACATCGTGTTTAGGTTTTGACTTTTCATGCACTGTAAAGGATGAGAAGAGCAGAGTCTTTGACCAAGAGCTGAGATGTGCCCTGTTGCTCTAAGTGTAGATATACAAGAAGAACTTTGTCATGTAGTATATAATACTAGTGTCCCAGCAAGATGATTTTAGCTTACAGTAGCTTTTCCCCTCTGTACTAATGAGTACTTTACTATTGTTGCTTGAGTTACCCTTGTAGCTAGATAAATATAAGGATTTTCAGTGATGAGAGGTTGGCCATTGTTCTTCTCACGTTGCCCTCGTGAAATAAATCCAATCCATCGTGTCCTAGCTGGCAGAGTTAGTAAGAATTGTATTACTTCTTCAGCATGAATTGTGCTGGTGACTATTCTTACTGGCTGCAGGTCAGCAGTGGGAGGCTCAGAAACAGGGAATGTAGATAAGGAGCAAATTTGGAAGAATAACCAATGTAAGGAAGGCAGAAGGAATACAAAGGGAAGGGATTAGGAGGTTGTGAAAAAGACCACTTCTGTCTGGCATCAATCCTCAAAAGGTCTGGCTTTTTCTTGGGCCTGCAGTAAAAGAAGTGGGATTATTCAGTACTGGCAAAGCTGTCTGGATATGTCTAAGAAAGTAACAGGAGCACTGAAAAGTGGGGAGTAGAGACTAATGACAATGAAAACTTAAAGCATGGTTTACTGCACTTGGTTTAGTGATTTCTGATATTTCTTCTATGCTTCTCAGTAGTATGTTCTTGCTTCCTTATGTCAGTGATTATTTGGCTGTCAGATCAGCTGGCTCAGGAAAACACACCCCCATCTCATCTCCAACAGCAAGGCTGTGTCAGATGAACCCCCTGAACTGCTGGCTTTGCAGCTGTTTTTGACCAGTGGATCAGACACAAAAGGAAGTATTTCCCAGGTTCTTTCTCCTAGTGCTGAGAGCAGTCTGGGAGCCTGACTGGCTGCTGCTGGAGCCACGGGTGACTGCAAGCCCAGGGCAGGGGGCTGTGGAAGGAGGAGGGCTGGGAGGCTTTAGGAGCTGGTGCTTGAGTGAGCCACATGAGCAGAACAGGGAGTGCACAGTGGAGCCAGCATGTCCCCTGAAGGGGCAGTTATGGGGATGTTTAGGCTCGGTTTGTTTAAGCAAATCCTCCAATTGTCCAGTGTGGTGCTCCCTGCCAAACCCTCCCTGGATGGAGAGCTGAGTCTTTATGGTGGCTTGGTTTGCTCTGCTGTGATTTGCTTTGTGGTTTCATAAAGCCATTCCAGTGAGTCTCTACAGCAGAGAGGCTGGGAAAACCACTGTACTCAAAATTGTTTTAAGGTATTTCAAACTGGAGTATTCAAATTGAACAGCTTTGTCTTCCTTCACACTTGATGTGGACATGCCAGCCTGGAGCTAGGTTGTCACTGCTTTTGGCCTTTACTACTGCCCAGGGCAGGACCTAGGAAACTACAGCATGGGGCTGTGGGGGAATGAGGGTCTGGAAAGGCTGGGAAAGATGTGGGAGCAGCCTCCTGTTCTGGGTGGTATCTGACTGCTCGGCCATGACACCAGAGACAGGCAAAATAGCTATGAACCTGATTTTTTTGAGGTATGAAATCTGGTTGCTAGTTTTCCAATAATGAATCAGTTATCCATCCCCAAATGAGTAGTAGCACAAGTCCAGGGAGTGTTTTGAGTGGATAAATGCCAGTGTTGTGTAAGGGAGAAAGAGGGTTTGTATTAACTCCTCTCAACTTCTTACTCATACCAGATTTTAAGGCTCTCACCAAACCTGCTCTTGCTATTTCCTGCTCCTGTGAGGTGAAGGTGAAAACGTGGCTTGGCTCTGTGTGTGGCTGTCCTTAAGCAGCATCCCTAGACAGAGCTGTGCTGGGAGGACTGGGCCCTGGAGAGCTTCTCCTGTGCTGCCACCCGTGCCCATGGGCCGGGCAGGGGGGATGAGCAGACTTGTTTATTAGCTCAAGTGTGTACCTAAGTGTTTGTAGGATCAGAGCCAACAGTTATTTAATGTTGAAATCAAGATTAGAAAATCAGTAACTTTGCCAAGAAATGTGTTAATTGAAGGAACATCAGTTGAAGCAATTGCCTGTGTGAAAGGGTGTAGCTCTGCGATTAGATCTCCTAACACTGAGATAGATGTACATTTAACACTGACACTTTCACTAATAATTAATTTGATTGGTTTTTAGCTGGGTGTTTTTATTAGATACTCAATACTGGGTATATTTTCTGTTCCAATGAATTAGCACACCTTCCAGCCACCTCAGAGGGTTATTTTCTGGACTGGTTTGTTACAGAAATCTACTACAGATAGGTTGAGAAGTTACTCACAGTGTTGGGGTGAGAAGAGACAGAAAACTGTGGAAAAGACAAATTGAGATTGTTTCACTGCTGTATTTTGTACTTCTCTCCTAGATATCCCAAACTACAGCAGGCACTGCCCTGTTACGTGCAAGTAGAGACACAGAGAGATATATGGACCAACAAGCAGCCCCCTTCTGAGAGAAGTGCGTGTGGAACTTGTGACTTTTTGAGATTTGTCCTTTAGATTGCTTAGCAGATGTTTCTAAATGAAGGAAAGGCTTGATTGAGTAGTTTTATTACTTGTTATGCTTGCGAATTTATCAGGTCATTTAGAAACCTGAAACACTGAGTTGTAGTCATAAAAGAAGTATGGTAAGTGATCTAAAAAATTAGATATGACACGTGGAATTGTGGCATGTATTCTGTGCTTCGGGTTCTTACTGCCTGATTGAATTGGTTTTCAGAAGTAAAACTTTTCAGAAAATAAAAATGGTTTCTTCAACCATAAAGTTGCATTTGACTTTTCAAAATCCTATTGGGCAACTATTAGAGGTAATTTTTCATTCTGCTAGCTTAATTGCTGTTTAATAGGTCCTGTAGAAATAGTCCTTGAAGCTTTAGGGGTTCACCTGCCTGAGGTGCAGATTGTGACAGGCTCGGTGTGGCAACCTTTGTATCTACAAGCTGAAACCAATAAAAACAGTGTTTCAAAAATAGCCAGATATGTCTGGTTATTCATTTGTGGCACCTTGGAAGTCAAGTAGCATTTAATGTCGAGAGTAAGTTGTGTTGCAGTTACAGAGTTGACTGCGGTCTCCCTCACACCCACGGGCCTGGGCCTGGGCCTGGAGCCTGGGCTGGGCTGGGCCCGGGTCTGGGCTGGGCTGGGCCCGGGTCTGGGCCTGGGCTGGGCTGGGCCCGGGTCTGGGCTGGGCTGGGCCCGGGTCTGGGCCTGGGCTGGGCTGGGCCCGGGTCTGGGCCTGGGCTGGGCTGGGCTGGGCTGAGCTGGG
Source organism: Acridotheres tristis (assembly GCA_037013685.1). Lineage (NCBI taxonomy): Eukaryota > Metazoa > Chordata > Aves > Passeriformes > Sturnidae > Acridotheres > Acridotheres tristis. The sequence goes on from CM072894.1 coordinate 37,693,585, forward strand.
CCCGGGTCTGGGCTGGGCTGGGCTGGGCTGGGCCCGGGTCTGGGCCTGGGCTGGGCTGGGCTGACAATCGCTGCGGGCAGTGGGGAGGGCCCGGCCCTGCCGTGGTTGCCCTGGCTGCTGGCACAGGAAGGAATGTTCACCCTGGGCCACGGGGCTGGGGATGAGGAGGACAGCGTGGTGTGGCTGTGGGGAGGGGAGACCCGTGTCTGTGGGGAGGAAAAGGGAGGGGAGACCCGTGTCTGTGGGGAGGAAAAGGGAGGGGAGACCCGTGTCTGTGGGGAGGGGAGAAGGGAGTAGGGTGGCTCTTGCTGTGGCCGGGCTAGCATGCTCAGGTGTCCTTGTGCAGTCGTGACAGCAGAAACCTTTGTGCAGTTTCCTTTGCCTGGTTTCTGAAGATAAACACGGTGTGGATGTAGGGTAAGAATGGGCTGTTCATACAGGCTCGTTTCAGGATACATACAGGGCAGCCTCCCTGTGCTTCACCTGCACGGTGCTGAGGGGAAAAGCCCTGCCTTGCTGAGTTGGGCTCCTTCTCTGCTGTGTTTGGGAAGCAGCTTTTCTTTCTCCATTTGCAGTGGTAGAAGCTGGTGGGTGACCAGGCTTCTGGACCACAGGTTGTCCCCGTGACTGCTCCACTGCCTCTCATCACTCATCTCACCTGAGTTTCCCTGAAACTGCTCAATTCCCTCAGTGGCTGGTGTGAGACTGCACATGAACTGGTCACCAGCTCTTTTAGCAGGAGCAGGGTGTTTAATAAAGATCCCTGCTTGTGCCAGGAGAGCTCGTGGGCCTGAGGAGGAGCCGTTGCTCATGTGAGGAATATGTGAGCCTCATGGTGGCACAGCAGTCCCTGACAGCACAGGGCTTTGCCCTGGCCTGGGCTCTGTGTGCAGGCCATCCCAGGAGAGATCCCTGCAGGGTCACCTCGAGCCCCCTTCCAGCCCTGCCTGAAGCATGCAGCTCTGCAGCACGGCTGTGCACTGACCCTGTGCATCGCCCTGTGCTCATCCAGGTGCTCATGGCTAACACAGCTCCGGACTGGGGTCTCACAGAGCCTTGGAGCCCATTTGCAGCCTGAGCATCTCCTCACCCTTTGAGCAATGAATGGAACAGGGAAGGAATCTCTTCCTGTTTGTTTGCCCTAGGAATATTGGGTGAGTTTGTTCTGAAAATCTAAAATGAAATATGGATTACTTCTAACATTAGACCTCGCAAGTTTTATTTTCTGAAGGAAATTAAAGCGTGGTATCTGTGTAGAAGCTTCGTGAATGCCACTTACTTCCTGTTTTCAAAGCGTTAGTTAAACACACTTTGTAACTATCTTTGTCATATTAGTTAATAGTGACTTTGATAATTGAACAAATTAATTGTTTTTTTCCATGGATTGGAGTTGGTGTGTTGCCTCTGCAATAGCACAGTTTGGGATTATTGGACGCTAATCCTGTCAGTCCTTTCCACACTATCCATAGCCCAGGGCAATTGCTTTAACTTTAGCATTTTAATTTCCTCTTTTGCAAAAAGAGCATTAGGAGCATTGCTCCCATTAAGCTTTTATTACCATAATTAGTCTCTTCCATAGTTTGTTCCTGACAGCAGAGTGTTCTGCTGTTACATGTCATTCTTCTGTGCTGAAAACTGTATGTAGTAAACTTGTACTGATCCTGGGTGTTCTTAATAGTTAACACTAGTAATTTTCATGCATCTTGAGTTTTATTAACCACCACAAAATAGTGTTTTAAAAAATAATCGTGAAGCATCATGCCACCTGCTTCCCCCTCCCCAACCCTCGAGTTGTGTAGGTGATTCTGGTCTCCATTTGTGAAGGTGAAACACAGTCACACAACATAGATTGAGTTATGCAAAGTTCTCTGCTAATTTAGTTAAGTTTGGAAAGCTTCTAGAAAAAAAAAATTATAATCCTGAAAGCTTGGATTTTAAACATTACTGGCTGAAAATGTAAACTATCTTAAAATCTTGTTATTGCAGGCAAAATGCCAGCCCCTGAGCAGAGCCCAATGGTGGAGGAGGGGCTGCCGCAGACGGCACAGGAGACTTCCACAGGCCCGGGCATGGAACCAGAGACCACTGCCACTACCATTTTAGCTTCTGTAAAGGAACAGGTACCTGCCTCGTTTTCAGCAATTCTTCAGTTCAGAGTGTGTGTGCAGTTAGCTGCTGCCTCTTTCTGTTTTGTTTGTCATGACTGTTTCTGTAGCATGTGACCCAGTGCCACTATAGCCTATTTCTGTATCAGTTTTAGAATGTGAATAGAAGGGGTTCGGTTACCTGCATTGAACAGAAGCATCATTCTGGTGTTCTGTATCCCTTGGAATGTCTGCACTGCTGTTGTAAGTCAAACTGGAAATGCAGGTTTGGTGGCAAAGAAAGAAGAAAAGCTAGTGTAGAATTGATGCAATGTTGGAATCAGTCCTTGTAAGTCCTGCAAAACAAAGTGTTCAGTGCTACAAAGTCTTGCACATACAGATTGGGTATGATTAGTTGTACTTCATTAAGAAATGGGCTTTAAACTCTGAGTTTGGTTTCAGTTATCAGTACCAAGGTACTAATGCATTTTAAACCTGTAGCACATTTATGGGTGTGTATCTAAAGTGATAATTTCTATAGGAAAAATAGAATTGTGTTTGCAATCAAATTCAGCCTTAATTTCTAAAGACCATTCAAGTGGGAAAAATTGCAGTTCTACAACGAAACACTCCAGTTAAAGTTTTTGTTGTTTTTTTTTTTTTTTTACATTTAAAGAACACAAAGGGAGAAGGCAAACTTTGGTTTTCATTGTGTCATACTAAGAAATAATGATCATCTTTATTGACTTGATACACAAACTGTGGCATCTGAAGCTCAAAATAAGTCTGCTTTGCTGTCTCTGTTTTGGAACTTCCTTTAAGATGAATCATTACTTGATTCAAGATAGTAGGTCTGAATGCAAACAAAAGATATATTAGTTCTTATGTTGTCCCATATTAATATTTTTTAAAAAGGTGAGAATCAGGTTATATCTTCTTGATATCAACAGTTTTCATATCCATAATACCTTATTGTTAAACAAAAATTTTCTGCAGGATGATGAAACTTGAATCTTAATTTTTGCACCTAAATTGGTGCAAAAGCAATTTAAGGTGACAATAGGAACCCTAAAAATTTCTTAGCAGTGTTAAAATTCACATTTGCAGGGTGCAGGGTATCACTGCCAGAGGCTGTTGCAGTGTGAGAAGTCAGCCAAGAGTTAAGGTACCTTCAGTCCCCTCTCACCCAACGGCAGCGTGCCTTGTGCCACAGTAGCACAAATGTCCATTAGGCCATTTGTCACAAATGGCCATTGGGACTCGTTTGCCTGAAGTAGGTGGGTGGTGGCTGTCAGCGGGTCCATTCTGCACAGAGAGTGTGCTGGTGGTGTTACCGAGCTGGCAGCAGTGCCAGTGCCTGAGCTGGGCTCTGCAGGCAGGCAGGGATGTCCCAGCCCAGGACAGCTCCGTGCTGGCTGTGTGGCCAGGCTGGTGGCAGTGGCAGTGGCAGTGTCAGGGATGCCCCAGCCCAGGACAGCTCCGTGCTGGCTGTGTGGCCAGGCTGGTGGCAGTGGCAGTGGCAGTGTCAGGGATATCCCAGCCCAGGACAGCTCCGTGCTGGCTGTGTGGCCAGGCTGGTGGCAGTGGCAGTGGCAGTGTCAGGGATGTCCCAGCCCAGGACAGCTCCATGCTGGCTGTGTGGCCAGGCTGGTGGCAGTGGCAGTGGCAGTGGCAGTGGCAGGGATGTCCCAGCCCAGGACAGCTCCGTGCTGGCTGTGTGGCCAGGCTGGTGGCAGTGGCAGTGGCAGTGGCAGTGGCAGGGATGTCCCAGCCCAGGACAGCTCCGTGCTGGCTGTGTGGCCAGGCTGGTGGCAGTGGCAGTGGCAGTGGCAGTGGCAGTGGCAGGGATGTCCCAGCCCAGGACAGCTCCGTGCTCCCCCTGCCGCTCTGCACGCCCCGAGTGCTCAGCCCGGGCAGCGCTGCCGGGAGCAGCTCCACACACGGGTGTGCTCTGAAGGCCTTTGTTGCTGTTCCTTGGCCTGCTCAGGCAATGTCTGCATCTTTTTATTAGTCCTAGAGAAAAAATTATAATGACATATTTCTTTCTTTTGAAAAGGATGTTAAAACCACTTCCTTTTTCCATTTATAAAAAGACTATTAAATATGTACCTATTACATAACTAAATTCTGATGAAAGCTAAAAAATATTAAATTGTCATTTCTCATTAGTGTTACACAAACTTCAGAACTGAAGCTTTACTGTGGAATGTACAGACACATAAAATGTGTGTGATGAGAGGAAGATATAAATTGTCCTTCAGTCCTGGAAGTGATAGTATGAAAGAATTAAGAGCTGAACTGTTGCTTTCTGGTATTTTTTCTGTTGATAATAATTATGGACACTGACATGTTCAACACCCTTCCTGTGTGGCAGAAAGCCCAGAACAGAATATTTTCCAGTGAAGTTCTTTACTTTATTAACCTTGAACAGAAACTGCTACACTGTTTGCTGTTTCCTTTGGTACAGGAATTGCTGCGAGGTGCAACAGGTCAGTGTTTGTAAAATAGAGCTGCCACACCCTGACCCAAGTACTGCAGAAACACAATCAAGAAAAGCCTTTATTATTGCTGGTCAAATTGGGCAAGATTTTAACTTAATAACAAAATCACTACAGTAGTTCTAAGACAAAGGTAAGCTTTCTGCCATAGTTGTGAGATAGTTTCGATTATCTAAAAAGTTGTGCTAATTAGCCCATGAATCCTACAAGCTGCTTTTAAATAAAGTTTCCATTTGTTTCCTTTTCCTAGAACCTCAAATCAGTTAAAAGCAATTATTTGACCAAACTGGAGTGTGTCCTCTCAACTCTGATCAGTGTCTCCTTGAATCAGGTGTCAGACAGCTGGGTCAATCTCCCTTGGTCGTATTTTAGGAAAGGAACATTTCGATTCACTCACTACAGCTTTGTGCTTTTCTGACAAAGCTCAAGATCTGTTTTCAAGTGAACATGAGCCCAGGTGGGCAAGAAAGCCACAGGCACCTTGCCCTTGTCAAAACTAGTGTGGCCATCAGCACTAGGGCAGTGCCCACCCCCTGTGCTGGCACTGCTGAGGCATCTCCAGTTCTGGGGGCAGTTTTGGGTACGTCAGTGTAAGGAAGACATTGAGGGGCTGGAGTGTGTCCAGGGAAGGGGATGGAGAATTCCTGAGGGAGCTGGGAAGGGGCTCAGCCTGGAGAAAAGGAGGCTCAGAGGGGCTCACAACTCCCTGACAGGAGGGGACAGCCGGGGGGATTTGGGATCTGGGAACAGGGACAGGAGGAGAGGGAACGGCCTCAGGCTGGGCCAGGGGAGGGCAGGGTGGACAGCAGCAGGAATTTCCCCATGGAAAGGGATTGGAAGTGCCCAGGGGGGGTTTGTTTCCCCATCCCTGGAGTGTCCAAAGAATTCCAGGGCATGGCACTCAGAGCTCTGGACTGGAGACAAGATGGGGACTGGGCACAGGTGGGACTCAGTGGTCTGGGAGGTCTTTTCCAACCTGAGTGATTCTGTGATTCTAATAGAGGGATTCCTTTTTGAATGCAGGAAAACCCCAAGGCTAATTGTAATAAAGCTGAAATGTATTTTCATATTTTTATCTTTAAGTAGATTTGATGATGGATTTTGAGTAATTTGGGTTTGCTGTGGTTTGGGGTTTTGTTTGTTGTTTGGTTTTTTTGTGTTTGTTTTGTTTTTTGTTTGTTTGGAGAGGGGATTGTTTTCTATGGGTTTGTTTTAGAGGAGGGTTGGGATTTTTTTCCCTAAAATATGACTTCCACTTCTAAAATGTTATGAGGCTTCCACACTATCATGGGTAGAAGTATCTTAGGAATTGCTGAAAAAAAGTCTTAAATAAAAGTAAAATGAGTCTATACTTCTGAATCCTGGGGAGTTCTGAATCCTACATAGGAGTTTAGTTGAGTTCTGTAGGGAGTCTCTTATCTGTGTGAAAAGTAAATTGAGTATTTTCATACTAAAATAACAACTGGTTAAAAATTGTAGGGGCAGCATGGTAGCAGTAACTTCTGGGGGGTTTGGAATGCAGGGCAGCCAATTGCCAACTGCTCCTTGTAGGTTCATGGAATCACTGCTGTTTTCTGTATTTGAGCTGTGCACTGCTGGATTTGGAATGAACTGCTGCTGAATTGACAAGATTAAATGGGATTGTTTGGAATTGTGAATTTCATGCTTAGCACATTAGTTTTCAGTGGCTGGGCTGAGAAGTGGTCTTGTAGGAAAAGCCACTCATCAATGCAGTTTTCAAAAGTCACTGGAATATGCTGATTTTAATGTCTTTGCTGAGACAGAAGCACTTGCAGCAATGGCTGGGTTTTTTAGTTTGTTCTCTGTTTGTGACACTTAGAGATGGGCAGCTTTTCACCTTTTCTTTAGTAAGTAGGTGACAGAGTAAGAATGACTGGATATGCTTTCAAATGGATAATAATCCATCTCTTGGGTTTCCCTACATGTTTTTTCTAGAAGTGTTGTTTGTTCAGGACTTCAGCAGAATCTTTTCCTTTTGTGTAAGTGTATTGAACTGTATCACATAAATAAAGAATGTGCACCTCGCTTTTTTCCTTCATTATTGTTTAAGTACAGATTTGTTTTTATGATTTTTGAGATGTTTTTTATAGGGTTTGGGAGCAGGGAGCAAACCTCCATGTTTTTCAGATGGAAACGGAAGGAAGAATGCATTTTGCCTATTTTTTATTGCATGTTAAAACATCTTTTTGAATGAGAACTATTGCTATTAACTCTTGGAGATTTCTTTACAGTTCAGCTATGTAGTGCTGTACATTCAGAACTCTGTGTAGGCATGTCACTTCATGGAGATACCTGAACAGAGCCTTACCAAATGCACTTCCAGTAACTGGGCACAAACTTTTCACAGTCTCATTTTGAAATTCTGATTTGCATGCATCTGGTGATCAGTTAGGTGATAAATGTGTGGCAGTTCTGAACTGAAGGCAGTACTTTTTGTTGAATAGACTCCCAAATTTGACATGAGTGAAACAAAAATCGTGGTCAACATTTTGTGAATGGCTGGAAGAACTGGGATTTTCTTCCAATTCTCTTAGTATTGTGTTCAATTGCATAGGTCACTCTTGCCTATTTAATCCCAGAACTCTGAGGTTTAGAGTTTCTACTGTTTACTAGCATTTTTAATTTTGGTGAGTCAAGTCTGAGATGTCAACTTCCTTCTTACTGTAGGACAAGTTTAATGCCTCTCCTGTCTCAAGTGAAATAGCTAGCTCATTTCCTTAATCAAAATTCTCTGTACTCCTTTATCCATATGATGACCTAGAAGTTATTTTTCCTTTCTCCTTTTTACTGCTAGGCTTCAGTGAAAAGTCTCCCCTAGGAAAAGAGTCAGTCTGGACCTGTGGGTCCTCTGGCATACACTGGAGTATTGGCACCTTTTGCAGATAATCAGCTAGTGTGCTCAGCAGTGGCTGAGCCTGGTGTCCAGCTGTACTGGCCCAGCAGTGCCTCAGCTCCAGCACTGACTCAGGCTGCCTGGGCATTGTCACAAAGCTTCCAGAGAGGATGTGTCAGAGGCAGCCTGGCAATGCCTCCTGTGCCATTCTTCCCTCCTGCCACTGGCAGCAGTGAGCTTTCTATAAAATGCTAAAATTTTGATCTCTCATCTGCTAGAGCAGCACTAAACTGTTGTACCAGACTAGTGAACAATGCATGTATAAAAGTATTAAGGGCTTTAATGGTCTGCTGCTGTTGAATACAGAGTAAGTGTGACCAGCCAGTAATTGTAGCTGTGTCATCTCACATCCTGTAATCTGTGATTCTCTCTACACTGTCCAATTTTTTTTCTTTTGTCTTCTATTTTGGAAGATACTGAGATACTGAAAGCATGCAAATGCAGTTGTGTGCGTGAGTAAACTTAATTTTTACAGAAAATATTAAGGTTGCTCTGATATGGTTAGTTAGAAGTACAGGCTTTTTCTGTGGTAGATTCTGGTAGAGAATTTAAATGTTATGTCATTACAATATGATGTCCATTTTGGAAAATATGGTATTCAGTGTGGGTTTAAGTAGTCAGTTGCTTGATCTAGCTCTGAATTATGGCAGGTGGAAACAAAGAACTGCATAGATGAGTGCGAGAGGTTAACGTGAAGGAGGGTATAAATCAACTTCTGTTTTGTTTGTCCTCTTTGTTGCACGTTTGTATCATGAAAATATCCAAAATATAATAGCCTTTTCTGTAGCACTGTGGGAACTTTGACAGAGGATGGAAGTTGTGTGGCTCTGCATTGTGGTTGCAGTTGAATAAGAAATAGTAAACACAAGATAAAAATATTCCTCTCAAATGCAGGCCATGCTTTCTTAGATGAGTAAGTTGAGCTATTGAAAGAGACTCAGCTCAACTGTTCAACAGACAACACTTTTGTGATTAGAACACATTTCATAGTTCAGCTTACAGTTCCCTTCATAATATTTCATAAACAGTGACATTTGGCATTTGAAGCAAGCAAGCTTATCCCAGTGTTACTGCAACTGGGACTACCAGCCCATCCTAGCCCAGTCTTCTGCCACAGCAGCCACTGAGAGCTGGTCAAGTCAAGAGGCTGCAAGAGATGCCTTTGTTTATTGGAGGCATTGTCCCCCTCTGATGTCCAGTGCCCAGTCTGGGTCTGGCTAGCCAGGCATGAACCATTCAAAAGGAATCTGTGACTTCTCTTCACTGCTTGTTCAATAGCTGCTGATTCTTGCAGAGCTGTCACTAGAAAACCTTTGCTAGCCACCTGGACCACTGTTTATTTAAAGCCGTCTGTTTTTCCAGAGGTCCTCAAATCACAACAGGGCAGGAAGAAAGGAATTTTTATTTTTCTGTGTGGTGAATGTAGATGCCTCATTCTCATCTATGTTACTGAGGGATAAAAGTTCCTTGTTGACACAAATGTAAAAGATGAACCTGCAACGTGGTATCATGATGGGACCCATGAGGGCACAGAATTGCCCCTAAACCCTCTTCTGTTATGCAATGCCTGCAACAGGAGAATGGCAGTCTTCGTGGTCAGTTGTGCAAACAGCATTCCCATTACTTGCTTGTTTTCAAGTACTTGCTGGCAGGAGCCCAGCAGAGTGTGTTGGTGGATGTTGTCCCTTGCTCCGGGGCCACCAGCCTCTCAGAGACACTCAGCTTTCACATGGAAAGAGGAATCAGCTGCTGAGATTGGTGTAGCTGGCCTTGCCTGTGCCTTGGTGCAGTGAAATGTCATTCCAAGTGAGATTCCTGCTGGGCAGAGCTCACCAAGAAGAGCAGTTGGTCACCTGGTGTGAGCACGACAGCACCAACACAGGGTTTGGCCCTCCTCCAAAAAGAGATTGCACAGCTCTGGAATGTTCTGGGCTCTGGTTTGCACTCTGGCAGCCTGGCTGCCTGCAGTCAGTTCAGCTGCTCCAAAGTGAGCTGCTCTCTTGCCTCGTGTGTGTGTGCTTCCTGATCTGGAGCTGGAATTGTGGTCAAAGCTGTCTTTTATTGCAGTTTTGTATTAAGAATTATGGCCTGTGGCTTTGCAGGGGAATTTTAGGTAATGAACATAAAACCTGCAGTTTGATAAGGTGATTAAGTAGTTGCTGCTAAAGAGGTTTGTAGAATTAGAGGTTGCTTTTTTTCCCCTCAATGTATGTTGAATAATTTTGAATAAAAGTAACTCTGGCCAAGCCAGTGTAGTGTGTCTGTCTGAGAAGGTTTGTTTGCTCCTTGGGATGCAGTATGGCAGTGTGTTCTGTAATTTTATGTCTGTGATTTTACTATGTGCTTGCCACATCGATGTTCTGCTGCAAATGCTAATAAGCCTATTAAGAGTTATATTTGAGTGCTGCAATGCCATTTTGTCAGTAGCCAGTGCTGTGGGAGTGGGTGAGTTGGGATTTGTGCCCAGGGCAGCAGCTCTGTGCAGAGAGCATCCTGTCCAAGGAGTGAGCTCTCCCACTGCTCCCAGAGAAGCTGGATAGAGAAACAAATTCCAATAGATTCCTGCCAGAACTGGTGTGCTGTCTGATAGATACACATTGTGGGGGTATGTCCACCCAGAGTGGTATCAAATTTCATTATAAGGAAGCAGAAACTAGAAAGGTGATCAATTTAGAGCTAGTTAGGGCTTGATTTTCTATAATAATAATATGATTCAAGGTAAAAGAAAAAAGTTTTAAAGCATGAGGTATTCCAGCTGTAAAAAAGCTGGTAGCTCTGAAACTATCCATCTTGTGTATTTATGCAGGTATTTAAGACATAGCACCTGCTGCAGATATCAAATTTAAGGAGGCACCTACAAAAGTCAGCACTCATTGTTTCAAAATTTATAAACTGCTGCTTCATTGAACTCCTAGGGCATGCTAGAATGTACTCAGACTAGAAAATAGAGCTGGATTTTTTTTTTTCTTATTATGCTTGCACTTGCAAAAGCACATTAGATCTTCCTAAGCATCAGAGTGATTTGAAACTGGCAGATGAGTTGCAGGCTCCTACCCCTCTGGTGTTCAGTGCCCTTTGCCGTTTGTGGCTTTCTGCTCAACACCAAGATAAAGTGAGGAGCAGTGGAAATAGCTGATGCTGTTTTCCCAACTCAGCAGTGCAAGAGTCTCTGAAGTGGCCAAATGAGGCTTGGTGGGTTTTTCTCCTATTTCTCCTTATCTCAGTTTTTCTGATAGAATACTAGTGAGTTTTGCTTTTAAATGAAGTTTAAATAAATGAAGTAAAATTTATTGCTCTGTTGTCCACTTATGTCATTCACCTCTTCTACTCTCAAGAAAAATAGAAATATAGTTCTTCTGTTTTAACTGCCTTTGAATTTTTGTAGTGTGGGGCAAAAAATAGGGATTTTTATTTAAATGGGCAATTTATTACTTGAGATGTTATACAGCAAGATATTTTCTAGAATAATGTGTTCATTAATGCCTCTATAATGAAAAGGGAAATTAATAGAGATTGGTTGAATGGAAGCAATTAATGGCTAGCATGTTTTATTTTATTAATCTAATTAAAAGATCTGTAATTAATAATAGGTTCAGATTTTCAGTTTGCATCCATGACATTGCTGTTTAAATATAGGTTTAATAGTAAGGAACAGGAAACATGTCCTGGATGCAAACCCACTTTTTCTGGCCAAAACTGAGGATGTTAGGGTGTTTATTCAGTTTGGTTTGGGAGTTGTCAGGAATGTTTGGCCATGTCCACAATCACTCATATCCTCTGGAAGAGCAGTCAGCCGTGTGTGTGTGTCACAGCCAGTTTGGTGTAGGGGCTCACATCAGACCTTCAGAAGTCACTTTTTCAGTTTTGTCATCTAAATAGTCATTGTAGGAGGCCAGCTGCTGTTTGCCTTGGCCTCAGCTGCCTGCCTGCTGGCATAGCACTATCAGGTACTGGTGGCCTTCTTTTGGGGGGTTCTTGGAGGGCACCTCGCTGTGTTGTTGGTAGAAAACCTTCATCTCAACTTTTTAGAATAGCTTTTCCCTACCCTTCCTGGGAGCCTCCTGCAAGTCTCCTGAGGGCTGTGAAGCTCTGGGGCTGGAGCAGGGGGCAGAGGTCCCTGCAGAGTGCAGGGAGCCCAGGACACTGCAGGAGCGCCCTGCCTCTCACTGCAAAGGGCACAGGCTGCAGGCATGCAGGGGGAGGGGGAGGTGGTTCTGCCCCATTCCCTGTGATGTGGGGCTGAAGGAGCAGTTTGCAGGAGCTGATGCCCTGGCTCACATACAGCACACGGGACAAACCTCATCAGCCTTTTGAGCTTTCACATCACAGGAGTGCTCTGTGTTGCACTTGACCTCTGTGTAAGATTTGCTTGGTGCTTCATCTGATTACTAAATACTGGTGTTCATCTATTTTTATATGGTTTATCTAAACTTCAGAGGGCTTGCAGTATCAGCTTGAAAAAATAATGCAATTGCTCAATAGAACCCTTTTCTCTGGTCAGTAAAAGCTAACTGGGGAGAAAAACACTCTCAATATCCTTTGGTGTGACATAGTCCAGATTTCAGAGTGCTATGGAAAATGGTTCCAGGTTTCAGTAACACCCATCCTGTGCAGCACTGCTATTTCCCACTCACCCTTGCAGCGTTGTGTTCCAAAAGCCTCTTACAAAGGCTGAAGAAGTTTGGTACCCTTCACCAAGAAAAGTAAAACAAGCTAAACTCAGAAAAGGTGAAATTGCAGGTCTCTACACTCAGCTGCTTGGAAGTTAGAAATCTTAAGGTTTCCAACTACAGTCAGAATGTAAGATAGTTTAGGATTTGAAGGTTGTGATTGGAAGGGTTAGGATATGATATTTTCCAGTTTCCTTGTTTATAGATTAAATTGAAGACTGACTTCCTAGGCACTGACTATAATGACTATATGACTGACTTTAATCACTATGTGCGGTTTTGTTAGACTGTGGTAATGTAAGAAGACACAAAAATTTTAATTGCAGGAGAAATAAAACCCAAAAATGCTCAAACATGTTTTTCTTTCTGTAACAGGTGATAAATCAATATTTGCATGAATCACTGATTTAAAGAACCATTAAATTTCCACTTTTATAGTTTATTCCCCTAAGGAAGAGTCAAAACAGAATTGTGATGAATCAGTGATTGTTTCAGAGTTAATTCACACCCATTTTTTAACATCAAGAATGCTTTTCTTTTTATTTTGAAATTTCAGGAGCTTCAATTTCAAAGACTTACCAGAGAACTGGAAGTGGAAAGGCAGATTGTGGCTAATCAGCTAGAGAGATGTAGGCTTGGAGCAGAGTCACCAAGTATCGCCAGCACAAGGTACAGGTCCTGATGACTTTCCTTTCATTTGTCCCATAAATTAAAGGCTTTATAGTGATGCTTATGTCCTCTATACATATGTTTTCACCAATAGCTATTCACCTCTATTCACATCTGAAGGATTAAAAAATGCAGATTTGCTGTAAAGAGTTATGGGACAGTTTCAGGAGGCCTCTCTAATGATTTCAGTGTTTTCCAGACATTTTCTGAATTCACATCCAGAGAATTAGTGGTTTCCAGGGTCACCTGGAAACAGCCAGCAAGTCCCAGAACTACTTGGTTTTGGTGGCAGTGCTGATTAATTTGTTTGGGGGGAGCACAGGATTGCTTAGGTTCCTGGTACAGGGTCTGCCAGAGTGGGTAGAAGAATCAGTTCTACTGGTTAATTCAAAAAGATAGCTGTTAGTAAAGTTGAAGACTGTAAATTACCTCATTTACTTAAAATATTTGTGAAAATGTCTGCTTACCTTGTCTCTACAAGAGAAGCAAAATACTGATTTTCCAGGTTTCTGGTTGCTTGTGAGGTGTAATACAAGTTTATGGAGTTTAGTACCTGGCATTTTATTAGAGAACTCTCCCTATAGTAAGAATTTAAAGTTACACCAAGTTTTCTGTGTACTGCATGTAGTTGTAAGCGTGTTGTGGTGTAGATGTGGGAAATGGAAGGTAGAGGACAGGTAGAAGAGCCCGTGCAGCTGTGGGGCACTGCCCTGTGAGCAGCACACCCCTGCTGTGCCTCTCAGCACACATCTGCTGCACAGGGAGCTGGGGTGCTGCAGCAATATCTGCCAAGTACATACATTTTTAACAGAATTGTATTTTTAGCTTTTTACAGCTTTTCACCATTTATAAATATTTAATAAATAGTACTTAATTTTTTCATCTGTTGCCTTTTTTTGATAGCAGCAGTATAGCCAAGCAGGAAGGTAGGCGATGGAAATCACTGCTTTTCTCTCAAGTAGTGCTGTTTAAATCAGAAATACTTTTCACCTTATGGAGTACTTGCAGAAATAAAAGGCTTAAACTGTTTCATGTCCTGCAAAACCTGTGAAAGACACACTGGGAAATTGACTTGTCCAGTCTAGGAACCGGAGATCAGAATTGTGTTTACAACATTAAAAAAAAAGCTCACTGCTTAACAAAATCAGCAATGTGCCATTTCCCTAAGTGCCACTGTTGTTCCTGAAGGCTTGCTGTGCTGGCTGAGGCCTGGCTGGGACCTCCACCAGCCCCTGCTGCCTTAGCAGAGTGGCACAGCCATGTCACTGAGAGGGGTGCCAGCCCCTGCTCTAGCCTGGAAATTCAAAGCTGGAAAGTGTTTGAGAGCTGCCACGTGAAAATGTAAAGCAGTACTGGTGACCCTTCGTGTGATTTGTCTCTAAATGACTTCATGCAAAACCTTTTCCATTTATCAGATTTTTATTTTTTCCAGATTGGCAGCTGGTTCAATTTTGTATCTAAGATAGCTTTGAACTAAAGCAGTAAAATGGCAAGGAAAATGTGTGAAATTAAGAAAGGGGAAAAACCAAAAAACAAACAAACAATGAGGTTTTGATTAATTTGATTTTTTAAGCAAAAAACCCCAAACAAACCAATCCAGATCCTTAAAAATACAAGTGAGGAAAAAATCAAAAGGGTAAAAAAAGAAAAAAGTCATAAATGGATTTCAGCACAGTTTGTATGCATGCTCCATCTCCAGTTACTAAATATTTGTGTTACTGTCATATTTGTCTCTATTTTTAATTGAAAACTGTACATCATACCAAGCTGTTATGATATTTCTGATAGAGGAATATTTCTGCATGTCTACTCTACTAACCTAATTCTTTTTCAAGGATAGTGGTGGGCTAAATGAACATTTTCCAAAGTGCAGCTTGCCACACGTGGGCTCTCTTTGGATATGTTACATGCTGCAGTTGGGAAGAGGCAGCAGCAGCTCGGCTTGGGCACTGCAGTGTCACCACAGGGCTGGTAAAGTGCCATGAAATGTGCTGGGCTCACTGCTCCAAGCTGAACGATCTGCTGTCTTGTGAACATTGCACCTGCTGGGTGACAAAATCAGGTGATGGGATCCGTAGGTGATGTGTGCTGGACTTGTTCCAAAATCATTTCATAGGAGTCAAGTTAACCAGCTGAAGTGTTGATGAAGCAGCTTTTTTCCTGTGGCCCAGGGTCAGAGCAGCCTTTTTCCTTCCTACCTCCTGTACCTGTAAAACAAGTTCAAGTAGTCAGAGTCAGGAGTGTTGGGCAGGGATGTGCTCCAGGTTACAGCCTTTATAACCTAAATAAAGTATTTGCGTGTATTCTGTGTGTGTTACCATTGCCAGCAACACTGAGCCACGTTGCCTCAGTGTAAGGAACTGAGTTTCCAAAGTCTGAAAAGCAGAGCAAACGGGCAAGAGTGGAAAACTTGGTATTCAGGTGCCATGAGAATTCTGGGGCCAGAGGTTGACTTTCGGACACCTGAAATCTGCCTTGGAATTCTCCTTTTACTTGAAGTCTCATTATAACTCTAGTTCAGTTTGTGCTAACATGTATCTTTATCACTCTTGTATACAAATATTTTGTTTCCAAGAAGGCTCCTAAATGGTTGTTTTCGTTTTAGAAAATAAGTATCTCGTGCTGTTCATGTTGCCAGCTAGTTTTTTGTAATCAGTAGCTGTGGTAGAAAGAAGTAAAATAGAAAGTCATTTAGAAATTGCTACATTTTACCCAAAATCACAGTCTCATGCTGATATTTAGACACAATCATATCTGATGGACTTGCCTGTTTTTCCTTTAAAGAGCTTTTTGTTTGGAAGACAGCAGCTCATAATCGTTGCAAAAAACAATGTATTATTCAAAGATTGATATTTTATATTTAGAGTGAGGAGAGACGTTTTCCCATAAAAATATTTAGAGTATCTAATGTTAATAACACATGGATGAATTCTGCATTTGTCTGCAAAGATGGTCATGCATCAATACTACTGTGAGCACAGGAGAGCACATGGCTTGGTGGAAGGACAAAAGGGTGCAGATAGTTTGATACAAATCAGTATTGGGAAAATGCAGGAGAAGGTTGGTTTTGACACTGATACCAGACACCTGCTTGGTCTGTGCAGGAGCTGGCTCTGAAGGCATCGTGCTAACCTGGGCAGTGTGACATCTGTCACTCCTCACTCTGAGTTGTAGCTGTGTGTCAGGTGCTTTGACTGGCTCTCTACAAAGGGTCGGAATTCTCTCTGGAAAACTGGAAACTGAAAAAACAGTGAAAAAAATGAACAGAAAGAGACCTATGAATTTTGAACTGCTTTACATGTAGAAGCTGGATGCTGTGTGGTGATCCCAAACCTCCTCTGCAGGACCCAGCCACGAGCAGTGCTGCTGCTGTTGAGCAGAATGTTTGGTGCTGCTGGCACACAGCTGGCTGTGCTGGGCTGGGCTGGGCTGGGCTGGGCTGGCACACACTCTGTGGGCTGCCACTGACAGCACAGCACCCTCAGAGGAGCTGGGGGCCTGAAGCTGTGCTCTCACCTGTCCTGTTGCAGACTGGCTGTGCTGCCTGGGGCTGTGGTGTACAGGAAGTTACAGTGAGTAATTCCCACTGATTAATAATAGAAAAAGGGACTCCATAACCAGTGCTTTGGTTGTCAGGTCTAAAGCCCTGCACAGTGGTATTTACATGGACTATTGAAGTTTTATCTGCTGGGGAGTTTTGTGAAGTTTTCTATGATTTATTAAAAATACAATTAAAACTCCATGCTGACCACATGGTTCATTTGTGTGATAATTTTTTTTCTTTCTGCAGCTCTACTGAGAAGTCATTTCCTTGGAGATCTTCAGGTATTATCTTTTATGTACAATTTGCTTTAAGCCCAAGTAGATTTATTTTCTTGGCATTCATTGCTTGTTTTGACACAAATGGAACATTTAGCAGCAGTGCTACATATCTTTTCCAAGTGTCTTTTCTAAAGTGTGACATGGACGGTTTTTTGTCACACATGGGACACGTGTGTTCCCTATGTGACTGTAGAAGGTGCTTGAGCTTACAGGTAGTTCCTAGTACTTTTCTTGTATCTTTGTGTGCCTTTGCATTTCTGTGTGAGCTGTAACACAAGGCTTGTCATGTATTGGGTGTTCCTTGCAATTTACTAAAATTTACTTCTGAGTCCTCCCCCTGCCAGGTAAGGAGCATGGAAAAAAAACCTACTGCATATTTTAAGCTTGAAAACTGTTTTGTTGTTTTTTTTTTTCTTTTTACAGATGTTCTTACTTAACTGAGAAAGTCTCTAATAAGTGAAAGTTTTTCTGAGAGTGTTTTTTCTACTTTGGTAGCTCAGGATAGTGTGAACTTTCTTTCCAAAAGAAGCATTTTTCTTGTGCTGCTACATCTGCTCCAGGTTATACTGGGGGAGAGGGTAGGACTGTACCTTCGAGGTGGCATTCCCTGGAGTGTTGTAAGAATCCCCCGTGCCCCTGGCAGGCCAGAGCACAGAGCTCTGTTGGTGTTGGGCCTTGCGGAGTCGCTCTCACTTTTCTCCTTGACCTTCTATTAGTTTCTTCCTTTTTCTTTCTTTCTTTCACCCAGCTCATGTTTTTATTTTGTCCTTTAATTCTCTCCTCACATTTGTGTTTTTCTTTAGAAATCTCATGTGCATGTCCCTGCTAAGTAGTCACTTGACATATGGCCAAAAATTCTATTTCTGTTTCAATGCTCTATGTGTTAATGCAAACCTAGATGTATTTCACACATCTCTATATTCAAAGTAGCCCTTCCTGAAGCAATTGCTCAGAAGTGGGCATGTTGGAAAAAAAACCAAAACCTATTTTTTGCTTGAAATTTCCTGATCTACATTTTATTTCCTGTTTACATTATGCTGTGATTGTGGCTTGATTGTAGGTTTTATTCCCCAATTCACCATGGATCTTTGTTTTGTAGAAGTGCCACTAGATGCTGCTTTATGAACTGTAATCTGAAAATACTGAAGTTAAAGATGGATAAAACCACTGCCTTAAAACACTTTTTCTATGACTGTAGGTGGTGGTTTATGTCAAAAGCATCCGTGGATGATAAGATGTGACTGTAGCTGTAATTGCTTTTTGCATCAGTAGAATTATACAGAATTTTTCACAGAAATATAAAGTGATGTTGTTTTGCAGATGCTTATAAATAGAATAGTAGATCAGCCATTTATAAGAAGGCTATTATTTTATTCAGGGCATTCCTCCTGTTTTATGGTAGTGGAGTCAGATAGAAAGACAACAATTCATTTCATTGTGCATTCTTGCCTTTGTTAAACAGCCTAAACAATCTTTATTTTTGAGGCCTCTGAAGGCTGTGGCCTGGTGGGCAGTGTGTGATGGGAGCGAGGTTGGGCTCAAAGCTCTGTCCTGGGAACATCTGCACTGAACAGCACAATTGGACCTTCTTCTTCCTGTGCCTCTCCCCAGACTGTCAGTTTGACATTGATTTAGTATCATGTAATATCCAGTAACTGAGATAATAGGGCCTTGTATGAGATAAACAGAAAGACTAAAGATTGAGGTATTGAAGTTGGATGTAATCCTAATGTAAATGTCCAAGTCCTCCAAGTGTTTATTCTGAAGAACATGGAACACCCACTGGTGGCTGTTACCATCTGGTGTTGAGCTGGTGTAACAGGCTGTGAAGTGAGTTCTTGCAGTGTTGGTTCTCTGGATCATTTCTAGGCATACTGACAATTAAACTAATAGAAGTGTAGTAGCACTTCTTATTAAATCTGAGTTAAATTTGGTCATAATACTCCTATTCTAGTAAATTAGCTAGTGTCAAATTTTACAAGCTAGTTTTGACCTGAGAATGTACTGCTGGTAAATAACTGCTGACTGCCTAGGATTTCTGAGATTTATTATTTTTTTTAAAATTCTGACTATAATAATAATAATATTATAATAGCAATTGCTGAGTAACATTTTTAGTATTAATGTTCCATTGTGGCTCATTATGCAGGCAGTGAGACACCAGCATTTTGTGTCCAGGCACTGGTAAAAGCCAGAGTATTTCTGTGCAGCAGCATCACTGCCCAGAGCCCACAGCTCCTGGCACTGAGCAGTCCTTGTTGCTGGCCTGGTGCTCCTTGGCACATTCCCTTTGGGTTTGCTCCAGGCTTGCTCATGCATTTCTGCAGCAAGAATTTACATTTCAGGTGTTACCTTTAAACATAACCTCCAGTGCCTACTCTGCTTCCTGAGGGAGGTTTAGCTTGGAGAGCAGTGAAAATTCTTCATGGAAAGGCTGTCCAGCCCTGGCACAGCTGCCCAGGGCAGGGGTGGAGTGCCCATCCCTGGAGGGATGTAAAAGTCGTGTGGATGGGGCACTTTGGGCTCAGTGGTGCCTTGTGCTGGGCTCAGTGCTCTCAGAGGACTTTTCTGACCTAAACCCTTTTGTGGTTCAGTGCTGCATCTCTGCTGCCTGCATAACAAGATAACTGAATGCTTAATATTTCTGGGAAAATAATGTTGATTCAGTATCCTCATCTTTGTCCTTTTTCTCCAGACTCTTTTTCTTTTCTTCATAGGAGCATTGCTGTGCCCCCTTTGCCTTTCCTTACAATACTGTTATTTGTCTCTACAGTTCATCTGACATTCTTGGAACTGAAGTTAGCTTTAGAAGTAAATATTTAGATAGTAGTTTACTAAGTAAAAAAAAAAAGTATAGAAATTTGCAGCAACTGCTGTTCATAGGACAAAAACAGGGATAAAATTCAGCTCAGCCTTTTTCATCTGGAGGTGTTGATTACAGGCCCTTAAGGCAAGGGTAGTGTCCACTGGGCACTGCAGCACAGTTGCACATTGTTTCTATTCTTCAGAGTGTGCTAGGTGATCGATTAATTTTTCATTAAAATAGTTTGGAACATATATTTGAAAAATTAGAATTGTAGAACTACATCAAAACTTTCAGGTAACAAAATTCTCAGAGACTTATATTAACATTCTGTTCACTGGTTTGGGAGATGATACCTGTCTGCCAGTGAGCTGATTCTGTTTGGTGTAAGTCTTTCATTAGTATGTATGAGATAATGATCATTATTGAGTTTGCAGGAAACTTGCATATGAAACATTGGATTTATCTAAATAATTTATTCTTTCAGATCCTCCGCCTACCAGTGTAAGCAAGCCCCAGGTGTCAGAGGGCGTTCACACCAATGCCTATGATATTAGGACAGAAGCAGAGCAAGGGACTCTCTACTCACCAGAGCAGACATCTCTCCATGAAAGTGAGGGTCTGTTGTGTGCATTTTAAATATTAGAATATATTTCTGTATTGACAGTATAAAAATGTAATACAGTTATGAATGCAACAAATTTAAGTTATATAATATTTGGTGAATTTGTTCGATGATTTTATACTTATGCTGACTTCATATCTACAGGGTCCATAGGTAACTCAAGAAGTTCAACACAGATGAATTCTTACTCTGACAGTGGTTACCAGGAAATAAGCAGTTTCCATAACAGCCAAAACTTGAGCAAGTCAGAGCTCAGACAGCAGCACTCCCTCGGTGGAGCCCCCAACAGCCACGTGGTGAGGAGCTCTCGCGCCGAGGGACAGACGTCAGGCCAGGTACTCTGAGCAGTGCCCTGTGCCCCTGCAGCAGGGCTCAGGGACAGCAGCTGTGTGCATGGGCCCCCTTTGGATGGGCTGGGCTTCACTTTACCAAATCAGCCTCTGCTTGACACTTTCTCTGGTTGTTACAACGCGGGAATGGCACAGATGTGTTTGCTGGCATCAGCACACGTGATCTGGGTCATTCACAGGAGCTGAAGTGAAGCAGCAATCCTGGCTGCACAGTACACTGCTATTATCATATCAGGAAAGTATCACTCACTCAAAATTCATTGTGAAATGGGGGAGAACTTTCCTAGAAGTTAGCCTGTATGTAAGCATAGTTCTTAAAGGAAGATGCTACTTGTGTTCCTGTACATTCTATGGTTTCTAGCTTTTTCCCCCTTTTTCGGTGAATGGATAGTAAGACAGTAATTGTCGGAATATTTTTGGATTATACCAGAACTCTTTGTGTTACTGTTCCTGAGTTTCCAGAGTGGTTGAGTAGTGAGGGAAGAAAGCGTAGGTGAAGATTAACATAGCAAGCCAGATGAGAATGAGAAACGGGTGATTTTTTTTAATGTTAAATTGTCGTTTTATATATTAAGAAGTACTGGTTAGAAAAAAGTTACAGGAAAACTGTAGCTGTAAATACAGCTGCCTGTATTAAGTTGTGTGCATTTCCTGCTGACTTCTCCACCTTACAGGAAAACAGTATCCACCGTGTGACCTAAATGATTAAACTGCCCAATGTTTTTGGTTTCCCGCAGCCTTCAGCGAGCAGCGCTACGAGCCGTGCGATGCGCCGGGTGAGCTCGGTGCCCTCCAGAGCTCAGTCTCCCTCCTACGTGGTGGGCACGGGCACGTCCCCGTCGCGGGGGTCTCTGCGGACGTCCCTGGGCAGCGGGTACGGCTCTCCCGGCGTGGCCGAGCACAGGGCCCTGCCTGCCCACTATTCGTGCAGCACGCTGCCCGTGCAGCGCGCGGGCTCCCCGTTCGCGGCCCGGCCCGCGTCCCCCTCGGCCGTGCGGCGCGTGGGCTCGCTCAGCTCCCGCCACCCCAACCCCGGCGGCGCCGCCAGGGTGGGCTCTCCTCTCGCCCTCGCCGATGTGCAGGCCAGGGTGGGCTCTCCAGCCCAAAGCCAGCTGGGATCCTCTTCCCCCAAGCGCTCTGCCATGACGGCGGTTCCGCAGCACCTGGGCACGACGCTGCAGAGGACCGTTCATGACATGGACCAGTATGGCCAGCAGTATGAGATCTATGAGAGGATGGTCCCCCCACGGCCAGACAGCCTCACAGGTGAGGAACGGGCACAGCACAGACCTCGGCTGCAGAAAACCCAGAATGCAGCCCCGGTGTTGTGCACGAGACGTTGTAGCACCGGGGCACAATTGCAGTGCTAGTGTCAGGTCAGTTGTAAATACCGATGTCAATCACAAGTTCCTCGTGAATACTGGCTGTATGATTACTGATTGCTGCCCATGCATTGAATTAAATTCTATGATTTAGTTGCTAAATGAAATACTAAGTCTTTCAGAGGCATGTCAACGTTTTCAGAAATAAAGTATATTCAAATGCATGTACAGGCTAAACATAAAGTAAAACATACTAGCCTGGAATTAATTTTATGTCAAGTTCTTTCGTAAAGTATATAACTTATTGCCACTGAATATTAGGGCTTTTTTCCACTAATATTTCAAGACTACCTCATATTTCAGGTTAAATGTGGTCTAATCATTTTAATACTAGCTTAAATAGAGCCCTAAAAGGTAGAATCTATTCATCTGAGAGGCAGCTCTTGTTAACATACAGTTACTTTACATTTTAAGTTTTGTGTGTTACTGATTTTGTTCTGACCTTCATCTGAATGAGCACAGACAAGGTAATTTTCCAATTAGACCATGTGCCATGGAACAGATGGCAATTTCTGGTTTTTCTTTTGAACCATTATAGTGCAGGAAACTCTAAAATGCTCTCATTCTTCAGCAAAATATAAAATGTGTCCACTCCCTCACCTCTGTTTACAGGACTTAATAATACACCAGTTTGATAAGGGGTTGGGAATGAGTTTGATGGGAAAGGTCCTGCTGCCCTCTTTGCCTGCTCAAATCCTTCTGTTGTCACCACCTGTAGATGTGTTTTCTTAGTGATGGCCCAAAACTTCCTGGCAGGCACTGTGGCAGAGAAGGTCTGGCATTTGCGGGGGGAGAATACACAGATGAAGGATACATTTAGTTACACATCACTACGGCATTGTACTTTTGAAGTTGTTCTATAATCTCCATCATTTCATCTTCCTTGCATAGCTCATTTCACATATTCTGCTGCTTTGAGCTTTGGTGCCTGCTGTAGTAATGCCGCAGTCAACAAAGTTGTATACATTTTATATGAAATATTAAATACATAGCAAGGTGAGAAAAATTCATCCAGCTGCAGCTAGCTATTTATATATACTCACATCATGGGCTATTTAAACTTTATAAAGATTTTTCTCCATGTGCCCACATTTTTGCTGCCACTATCAAGCAGATGTTTACTCTTACTGCTACAGATTGTTTCAGTTTCAGGATTATGATCCCTTTAGGCTGTGCCCTCTGTCACGACAGGATTTCTGTCAGGTCTGTGCTGAATCTATGCACCACACGTGCTGAGTCGGCTTTTATTCTCTGTGCTTTAGACTGTAAATTATACCCAAAACATTAAGTCTCAAAATTTCAAGTTGCCAGTGTATGGTCAAAACTTTTGGTCAAGGAAATGCTGCTTTGTCTGTGAGCCTTTCAGTATGGGCCATTTAATAATGGAAAACGCGTAAGGGGTGGGTCTTTGTAACGGGTAGGTTTAAGCAGCGCCGTTTGCAGTGCAGAGGAGGGAAGGTTCCATCCTGGCGGCTGCGTAGCTTTGCTGAGGGTGGCCCCCGTGGCCGTGTCCCTGTGCTTGCTTGCAGGCCTGCGGAGCTCGTACGCGAGCCAGCACAGCCAGCTGGGCCAGGAGCTGCGCTCGGCCGTGTCCCCGGACATGCACATCACCCCCATCTACGAGGGCAGGACCTTCTACAGCCCCGTGTACCGCAGCCCCACGCACGGCACCCTGGAGCTGCAGCACGGCTCCCAGGCCGCGCTGTTCCGCAGCGCCTCCGGTGGGTCACCGGCAGCGGGGTCTCCCTTCCTGGGGGCAGCAGCCGCGTCTGAAGGACTCAGAATAACCCGCAGCAATTAAAAGGCTCTTGTGATGTTTGCAGGGAATGCTTGGGGCTGTACATCACTGTCAGCCTGGGGTCAGGGTGTTTCTGTTTGATAGCATATGCATGGGTACATCCCAGATAAGTGTATTCATGACACACAGAATTTATTGATTCCTCTCTTGCATTCTCTGTGCATCACTCTCTTATGAATTCAGTTGGTTCGTGGGGTTTTTTCATTCATCTATACAGTAAAACAAGAGCTTGCCACTAAAATTACCTACCACATCTTTCACGGTAAAAATACTGTTTTACCCAACTTCTCAACAGAGCATCATGGTAAATGCTACAGCTGAGGATTGTCTGTTGGAACCAAAATATTCCTTTAGTATCTCATAGAAGTGCCACTCATGTATTATGAAGAACATATACATTAGATTAGTATTAGGATTCATTTTCTGTAGAGAGAAATGTAATGCATGTTGCAATGCGGTATGTTAAGGTTGATTAATAATTTGTATACTGGTTTCCAAAAGCTCTTAAAATATTAGAGTGATTTAGTTAAGTAACTCTCTGGAAGTATTTATAGAGAGCTATCCAATTCGTATGTTGTGTTTTCACACACTTGAAAATGACTTTTTAATGTTTGCTAATGCAACTGCAATACCAAGAGAACAGAGTGCTGAAGGAGGCACCAGTTTTTGCAGTTCTGCCTTTCACAACCTAGAATAAATGGAGTTTGTCAGGATGTGCCAATGAAGAAATATAACTAGAAACTGGAATTCTTTGTTGACTTGTCTACTTAGCACCACTTACCCTGGAAGAACGAGAGCCACCACAACAGCTCTGTTCAGATAGGAAGATGCATGTTCTTGTTCCTGAACTGCTCAGCTTCATCTTTGCAATGATCCATGTGTTCATTTCTGTCAGGGAAAGTGTACGTGTAGTTAGGAAAAGGAAAATAGCACATAAACAATATGAATTTTTTAAATTTTTGTTTACTTGTTTTTCCCTTTTGGTACAGTTGTTGAATCGATATTATGAACTTTGAAAACACTTTGCACCCAGATTTCTGCTTATTGGCATGGGATGCATTTCCTACTTTAAATACTTGTTGAGGGAAGCTGAGGCATAAGTCTGATCCCACCACACTTTTCATTCTGTAACTAACCTCTTTTTCCATGGGGCACTGAAGAGTTGCCCCATGAAATCTGACATCAGCTTCCAAAGTGGAGCACGGTACGCATTTTCAAGACCGATGGGTTTTTTCGCTCGCCCTGTTAAGTAAGCGTCGCCCGTTCTCTTCAGCGGGCTCTTGTTACCTGGTTGTTTTTGACCCTGTTTTGTCGTAGGCATGGGTAACCTGCAGCGGTCCTGCAGCCAGCGCAGCACCCTCACGTACCAAAGGACGGCGTTCGGGCTGCCGCCGGCGGCCGCGCTGCCCGAGCCGCTGCGGGCGGCGCCGTTCCGGCTGCCCGAGCCCGGCTACGGGCGCCTGCAGCCCGCGCCCGACGGCGGCACCACGCGCTCGCCCTCCATCGACAGCATCCACAAGGACCCCAGGCGAGTGGCAGGGCAGGGCAGGGCGGCCCCGCTCCTTTACACATTCACACCTCTGCCCCCATGGCCAGAACGGTCAGCACGGGCTGCTTCTGGCACTAACGAAAAGCAGCCGGTACACATCTTGCTATTGCATTTTTCTGTCGTGTTTGTTTTTATGGAGAAGTTATTGCAGGAAACGCAACTTTGATGAGATTTGACTGGATTATTGTGAACAGTTTTTAGTAACCTGTAACATTGCAGTGAGATTTCTCTTTATATGAATGGGAATTGGGGCTTGAAAATTCAGAAGCACAGACCTAATTTATTCGAATGAATTTTTATGAACAGCCTGCTAAAATTTCAAAACAAAGTGTTAAAACTATTTATAAATGTGCCATTTTGAAAGGGAACACACTCATTTCTGCAATAATTACTGGTTTGATGTTGTAGATGTCTGTGCACAGTGTGGGCCTGTGACAAGCACAGCATCATCATTGTCATTTACTCTGCACACTGTGCACTAAAACCTTGTATTTAACCTGGGAGTGTCGAAGCCCAGGCCGTGCACAGCTTGGAAGGATTTATGTTTATATTTGCTGTGGATTTGGGATTGGTAGAATTCCAGTCCCTCCTCAGATTGCTGTCTCACTGAGGACCCAGCTCATCCTGGAGGAGCTGGGCTCAGCTGTGCCTTGAGGGCTGTCCTGGGGCCATGCTGGGCACCAAGGAAACCTCAGCTGGGCATGTTTCATGACTTTTTCAGGATTGGTCTGCACTAAATCATTGTGGTTTAATGAGGGAGATATTATTTCATGATTTTAAATTTACAATCCCTGAGTAACTCAAATCAAGCAAACATCCTGAAACTGATCCTGACAATGACACTTCAGGATGTGCAGGTTTTGTTGAGGTATAGTTGGCTTCTGCCTAGGGAGAACATTAAACACTGAGAGAAAAATATTGTGTGCAAATGATGGCCATAAGCAGCACTGTTGAGGGCGTATCTTTTGCATTATATATTTAACTTTTGGGAGATTTTTTGTAGGTTGAAGTGTTGGAATTAGTGTTACTTTAGTGATTATTTGGATTTGTGTGATCCATAAGCCAACTGAAACACATTGGATATAGTGTCCTTTTCCAGTTGGAAGACTAAAATGTGATGTGACCCACTGTTAGCCCATTGTACCTGGTTTTCCTTCTAGCCCTCTTACTCCAGAGTAGAACTGAGTTGTTGGAAAGCTGTTAAGATCTGGATGTAGTTAGTGAATGCCCGTGCTCTGTGAGTAATGCTTCTCTCCTGTGCTGTCCCTGAAGGGAGTTTGCGTGGCGAGACCCGGAGCTGCCCGAGGTCATTCACATGCTGCAGCACCAGTTCCCGTCGGTGCAGGCCAATGCAGCTGCCTATCTGCAGCACCTCTGCTTTGGGGATAACAAGGTGAAAACAGAGGTGGGTGCTGCTTGTCTGCTCGTCCACAATGGCAATGGTACCAGGAAAACTAGGCCTCTTGCCTCTTGCCTTTGTTTTCATCATGACACAGTATTTGTGATCCTCTGCTGTTCCCTGCGTACCAGGTGGATGCTAATATTGAAGTGTAACTATGTAATTATGTATGTGTAATTATGCACACTCAGATTCTTTCTGTCACAAGAGCTGCATGGAAATCCTATGGAAATCTTTTACCTTGAAGGTGTGTCATCCAGCAGAATTCTAAAGTAGGTTTGTCAGAGCCTGGTTTTGTGTAACCTGTTGGTGACTGGAGACTAGAACAACCAGGAGCTCTGGAGCACTTTCACTGGTTTTTATCAAGACGTTCTAAGGCATCATAGGGAATGAGTGAACTGTCAGGCAAAGGAAAGGAGCCCATCCCCAGACAAACATGGAGGAAGCTGTTTGTGTCACAGTGATGTGGGGGCAAGATACATCTGAGTCAACATTCAGATCATTATTCAAATTTCTTGAAACTTTGCATTCAAAGACCTGCTGTTTTTGCAAAGCAGCTGTGAGCTGTTAATTTGAGGGAATTTGCCTTTTCATTTGCATCCTGTGTGTGTGTGCTAGATGTTATTTTCAGTATAGATTTTATTTGTGTTAATAAAATGTTGGTGCACCTTTTGTAAGAAGATAGCCCAACATAATTCACTGTTGCTGGGAGATGAAAACTGGGTGGTGGTTTTGATGATCTGGTGACAATCACACTGATAATCAGCTCTTATTTCCAATTTAAAACTGGAAACAAAACTGATGCAGTAAAAATTCTCTGAGCACAGCAAGTGTCTGAAAATGACCCCCAGCCATTGCAGTAGGGTGGGGGGGAGGTTCAGTCCCAGTAGCAATCAAGTCAGCAAGGTGTTCAGCAGCTCTTTCTTCTGGAAGTCAAATGGGAAGTAATGTTCTCATAAAAACAAAAGCCTTTTACATCTGTGGAGTGAGGTGGGTGAGACAGTGGGTGCTGATGGTCCTGACATTCCACTTCCCAGGTCTGTAGGCTGGGAGGTATCAAGCACCTGGTGGATCTCCTGGATCACAGAGTCCTGGAGGTTCAGAAGAATGCCTGTGGTGCGCTGAGGAACCTCGTTTACGGGAAGTCCACTGATGAGAACAAAATAGCCATGAAGAACGTGGGAGGGATCCCTGCCCTCCTGCGGCTGCTGAGGAAATCTGTCGATGCTGAGGTCAAGGAGCTGGTGACAGGTAAGCCTAGAAGGGAAACTAGCACAGACCTATAATGCAGAGTGGTTTTCTGGACACTCATTTTGATCAATTGAAACAGCACAGAGTGTAGAGTCGTTGGGAGAGGTGAATACTGAGGTAGTTGCTCTAAAGCTCCATGGAGGGTGAATTTTCTCTCATACAAGTCTCCAGCACACACAGCAGGTATTTCTTTATTGATTCTGAACATTTGTTTTATTACAGGCTTTTTTAATCTTTTCTTGACAACGGTTTTAAATAAGATTTTATGAGATGGAATTTATAAGATGGATCCAAACTAAACGTGTATGGAATTTTAAATTTTATCTGAATTATAATCAAGGATGACTTTTTCAGAAAAAGTGTTTAAGCTGTGTTTCATGAAAAAGAAGATTCAATGCTGTGTTCAGCATGTTATTTGTATACACAGTTCTGCTGGTAATTTATGTCAAATTTCATACTTCAGTACCTGAATGTCATGTGTATGGAGACTTTGCTGGGCAGGGAACCAGAGATTTCTGCCTGAGGATAAAAGATGGATAGCAGTTCCATGCAGCTGATGGATGGATGGGACATGCTCTGGACTTGTTGCTGTTGTTTCCAGGAAGAAAGTTTCTGTAGGATTTTTACATCCCCTCTTGTGTGTGCAGCTCAGCTCCTCAGGGCCTGGCATCCCCAGTGCATGGTGAGAGGTCGCAGGAATGTCAGGGCAGGCCATCCTTATCACTGGATAAAAAACCAAACCAAAACCATGCCCTCCTCTACTGTTCACTTTGTTCACCTTGCTTTCCTCCTTTTTGGATGCTGGCTCTCCACGTTCTGCCTGCTCTAGAATCACATCACATGTTTAAAGTGATGTCTTGTAAGTTGTCAGTGTTGCTTCATGTTTGTTTGCCAAGTCTCTGCTGACTTTGCTGCTCTGGAAATGTCTTCTAAGGGGTTCTCTGGAACTTGTCTTCGTGTGATGCTGTGAAGATGACAATCATTAGAGATGCTCTGTCCACGCTGACAAACACTGTGATAGTGCCCCACTCAGGATGGAACAGCTCCTCCTATGATGACGATCACAAAATTAAATTTCAGACTTCCCTCGTTCTGCGCAATACAACAGGATGCCTGAGGTATCTCTTCTAGAATACTCCCTTTTAAAAAGTAATCATGTTATCCAGCAGGTCTTTCTTGTATTATAATTTTAAAGTCAAAGGAATTGTTTTAGTCCATAAATTACAGAGTTCCATCATGTAGACAGCTTTTCCAATTGTCGTTTTTTTCTAATAGAAAAACATGAAAATTACCAAGTTAGTCACTAAGAGTTGCTAACCAATTACCAGTCAGCTGCATAAGAACCTTCTGCAAACTGTCTAATGAGTGATTGTCTGTCTGTGCTTGCATACACCGTGTTCCTTTGTCATTGCAACCTTCAGGAACCTGAGCTCCGCTGGGGAAGAGGCGCGGAAGCAGATGAGGTCCTGCGAAGGACTGGTGGATTCGCTGCTCTATGTGATCCACACCTGTGTGAACACCTCCGATTATGACAGCAAGGTGTGTGCATGTCTCAGCCACAGATACTTCAGTGCTAACCTGTGTGTCTGATCCTGGGGTTTGCATAGCTCAGCTGAGTGAGGTGATGCCCCAGGTTACTGAGGCACAGCCAAACTCAGCTGTGTAACACAGGGTCACCTCTTGTTTCCAGCAGTGCTGCAGTACCTGTTTCTTAATAAGACAGTAATAAGCTCTTAGGCTTTTCATTTTCAGAATACTAAAGAATAAGTCACTATAGCAGAGATCACTCTTATAAATATTGTCAGATTTGAGAGAGATTGCATTTTTGCAGAGAAGCGGCCAAAACACAGCCCAACGCCCAGCATTAGAGTTTAGCACTTGTGCTCCCAGTGCCTTTCCTCATCTACTGAGCTGGTTTGGTCTGTGTCTGTGTGAGGAAGAGCTGGTGACATAGTGTCTCTGTGGTTTGGTTCAGACGGTGGAGAATTGTGTGTGCACCTTGAGGAACCTCTCCTACCGCTTGGAACTGGAGGTGCCTCAGGCACGGCTGCTGGGAATCAATGAGCTGGATGACTTGTTGGGAAAAGAGTCACCCAGCAAAGACTCAGAGCCAAGCTGCTGGGGGAAAAAAAAGAAGAAGAAAAAAAAAACTTCCCAGGAGGATCAGGTTTGTATTTTCCATGTACTGCCAATACTTCAGATGGGGTTTGGTTCATAGTGGGGGAGCTTGACAAAAACAATGCTCCATTGAATGAAAATACAGAGGTTTTGTCTGGTTACCAATCTGCACTCCTTTCTCAGTGGGATGGAGTTGGCCCTATCCCGGGATTTTCCAAGTCTCCTAAAGGGGTGGAGATGCTCTGGCACCCGTCAGTGGTGAAGCCATACCTGACACTCCTGGCAGAGAGCTCCAACCCAGCCACTCTGGAGGGCTCTGCAGGATCACTCCAGAACCTTTCTGCAGGCAATTGGAAGGTATGGGAATTCCTGCCCCTCCTCTCTTTGTAGTCCAGCTGTTTCTTCTAGTAAGACCCTGGAATGTGTTTGGGAGGGACATGCCATTTTCTCGTGTGCATCTGAGCATTCCCCTCTTGTCTGTGCCTTAGTGCTCATGTGCTGCAGTCACGTTTCCACAGTGAAAAGCCTTGGCAAAGAGCAGGGGCAACAGGAGCCATATGGAAGCTGGCCTTTATTTTAAATAAACAGAAAAAGCTTCTTCCAGTGCATATCAGATCCAAACAATCTTCTGGCATCTTCTAGCTGTGAATTCTGGTGGGAAGGTGCTGTTGAAATAAGACCAGGACAAATAAATTTATTTTCATATTCCCTTATTTATTTCCATACATTCTGGCCATTGCAAATATAATGTGCTACAAAAGCAGCACATGAGAACACAATATTGTGTCATGTATTTGTCATGGAGAAATTTAAAAACACAGCAAGCATTAATTGCTTCCTTTGCTTGCAGCAAGCCAGCTAAGCCTTTTTCAGTTTGACCATTACGAAATCAGTGTTTAAAAAAAGTACAACAAACAAAACCCAAACCCCCTGCTCCCTTTTCAATAATCATCTATTCAGATACTTTCTCTCTTCGTAAGAGGAATGAGTGAAAAATGGCAAAGAGGCAGCTCTTTTACAATCACAAAGCACACATCAAGCATGTCATCTTTTATTGGAAACGACCAAAATGCTCGAGGGTCCCAGTCCAGCGCGGGGCTCTCGGGGCCACGATGGGCTGGTGGTTACTGAGGTTCTGTGCCAGTTTGCAGCCTACATCCGTGCTGCTGTCAGGAAGGAGAAGGGGCTGCCCATCCTGGTGGAGCTGCTGAGGATGGACAACGACAGAGTGGTGTCGTCTGTGGCAACGGCCTTGAGGAACATGGCCTTAGACGTGCGGAACAAGGAGCTCATTGGTACGTACAGACCGCCCTGGGGGCACGCAGAGCCAGGAGAGATCCCACGAATGGCAACAGCACACTTGGTGTTCCTGTGTCACAGCCCTTGTGTCACATAGTTGAGTCCTCCTCACAGCAGCAGCTTTCCAGAGCAATATTGCCATATTAGTTTGTTGCTGGCCACTTTTCATGGATGGAGTCAGCCAAACCAGGCAGAAAACCCTCCATGCCAAATGGGTTGGAAACACAGTTCTGCTTCCTTGGAGCTCAGTGCTCACCTGCTTGAGGTACAGGTCTCCCACGTATTCCCAGGGGATGGATCAGCTCTGCTGCCACGACAGCAGTGCTTTTTTAACAATCTTGGACAGGAAGAGAGGGAAGAAACCTTCTCCTGGTAAAGTATTTCCAGGATATAGACAGAGATATAGAGCAGCATCTGTGTCTCTGCTGAACTAAGTCATCAACAAGGGTGCTAGCTAGAAAAACTTACTGTCTTGTCAATTCTAATATTTAACCCTTTAAGCATTCATCTGTGCCTTTCTGATGTAGCATTAAAAAAACCCCAACAAAATAACAATCAGCTCTCCTGCCTTTCCTGCCCTGAGGTTTCTCAGTCTGTTAGAGTGGAACATGCTTCAGCCTCAGGCTGCTGTGGCTTCACTGAGCCCTGTTAACAAGTGGCATGATATAAAAAAGTCTCATTTTTTGTTACAAAAGCATTTTCTGTGTGTAAAATTGTGGAGTCAAGGATATAACAACTGTTTATAGAGATAGGAGGATCATTATTCTCAAAAAGAGAAATACAGGTGAACAGAACTTTGTTATCTGTTTCTGAAGCCATCTGGGAAATTCAGAGTGTGTTTTCCTACAGTGCAAGTGTTACACATGAGAAGCGTGTAAAGAGAGAATCCTATTCCATAGCGCCAGCCCTCTGCAGGTCAGACTCAGGTGATATTCTCTTGTCAGGATGTTTCTTCCATTGCTGGCAAAACTTTTCAGTTCAGGAATGGTCCTCCACCTGCTCCCTCTCCCTGTCAAGGCTGTACCCCTGAAAGAATGTCTGGCCTCAGACAGACTCTGAAACAGACCACTGGATGAAACTGTGAGATGTGAAGTGAGTTGTGCACTACCCCACGTTAGAAATCCTCTTTACGAGCTTCTCTGCTGGTACAGGAAAGGAACAGTGGGCTCACAGGTCTCACTGGAGGACATGGCAGATGAGGACTCCAGCAAATTGCAATATCTGTTGGAACACACTGCATGCGGCTGGGCTTGCTGAAGGGTTGGCAATGGTGGGGTATTGCTGCAGACAGCATTGTGGGCATAGTTTTCTAGTGGGGTTCCTTTTGCCTGCATAATTCCTTTTTGTTTCTTTTTTTCCTCTCAGGCACATTACACAAATAGATAGTGAATGACTTTGTGTGAAGCTCCTTCATTATTCACTGTTATGTACAAATACATGTCTGCTATAAAATCAATTAATCATTCAATTAACAGCACAGTCCAAACAGGAAGAAACCTCGACCTTACCTTAGTTACTGTCCCTCGTGTGCAGCTTATCTCTGGCATCAGTCAGCAGTTGGAGCCTGACAGAGCTGTGCGCTGACAGGTAGCAAACAAGGTGAACAGAACATCCAGAAGAAAGAATTCCCAGTTACTGTAAGGATTCCATTAATTCTCCCATAGATGAAGCCCAGCAATATGCACTGCTCTGTCAATCATAATAAGTAGCCTAACATTTTTCTTTGAACAATTCTGCTTTCTCCAAATAATTATTGTTTAAAATTGTTCCTCTTTTAGTGAAAAACTCAGCTTCTCACACGTTTAAGCTAAAAGGAAAAAAAAATTCAAAAATTGTTATGTGGTCTCCCTTGACTCTGTGTAAAATGTGAATTCTTGGCAGGTTTTGATACTGTGCTGCTTCTCACTGCCTTCAGCTGCAGCTTTATGTTGAATCCTGCAATTTCCAACCTGCAGGACAGAAGTGTGGCTTTGAGCTGGTTCTGTGGGTGTGTGTTTGCAGGTAAATATGCCATGCGAGACCTGGTCAACCGGCTGCCGGGAGGCAACGGGCCCAGCATCCTGTCGGACGAGACGGTGGCCGCCATCTGCTGCGCCCTGCACGAGGTCACCAGCAAGAACATGGAGAACGCCAAGGCCCTCGCCGACACCGGGGGGATAGAGAAGCTGGTCAACATAACAAAGGGAAGAGGTGACAGGCAAGTAGGCAGCAGAGACCGTACCTGAGCTGTTTGTGTCCATTTAAAATGCTTAAGAATGCAGGAAATGGTTTTTTGAGTGAAAAAAAAGATCTGCCTTTGCAGTCTGGGTCTGCAGAGCTGTCAAATGGAGTCTCCCTGGGAGGGAGGAGGCACCAGTACCGCTGTCCTGGACAGTTCTGGGGCCTGGGACAGCTGCTCACAGTGACCATGGTCATGGGACCTGTCCAGGTTAAATGAGTTAGCCAGTCACCTCTTCAGCACCTACAAGATTAATAAAATATTGGGAGCTTTTCCAAGTCAGACTGTGTGGGCACCTTTGCCAGGATGTATCCCAGCAGCCGTGAATTGTACCTAGTGCAGCCCTTTGGTCAGTGAAGGAGAACGTGGCTGGGGGGATGCCCTCAAACAGCATTTTCAAGCAGGTGCTGTCTGAGGGGAGCTGGTTCTGCCCACTGAGCCGGAGCTCCAGGGAGGCCATCAGACGAGTTCTGTGCTGGCACCGTGGCTGTCCAGTGGAAGTGAACCCTGTGAGCTTGTGCTGGGTCAGCTGCAGGAGGCTCCCGTGGCTGGGGGATGGGGTAGCAGGAGCCCCATCTCATGGTGAGGCTGCTGCTTGGCTGTGCTCACACTGGTGAGGTGGGGTCTGGTTTGTCCAACAAACAGGTTCAGGCTGTAACAAAGCTCAGGAGCACAGTTCTTTTGTAGTGGAATTCAGTGGCTTTCTAACACTGCCATATTCTTCACGTGCTCAGGTCCTCACTGAAGGTTGTCAAGGCGGCGGCCCAGGTACTGAACACGCTGTGGCAGTACCGAGACCTCCGGAGCATTTACAAAAAGGTACATTGTAAAATTAGCTTACACTGGAAAACGATGCCACAAAAACTCCTCATTTATTTATAACTTGCAATTTATTCTGATGTGTTTTTCTTTTTGCCACTCCATAGGATGGATGGAATCAAAGTCACTTTATTACGCCAGTATCAACACTGGAACGAGAGAGATTCAAATCCCATCCTTCTCTATCCACAGCCAATCAGCAGATGTCCCCTGTCATGCAGTCAGGTCAGTCAGGGAGGGTGAAGGGGACCTGCTGTCCCATGTTTTTAACTCAACCAACCTCTCAGTTTGGTACTAATCCCATTTAAAGCATAGAGGTCAGGCTGTTGCTCCTTGGTGTTTGAGTAAAGTGCTCAGAGTGTTCCCTGAGCTGTTCCTGCAAAGTGAAATCCTCAATGAATAGAACTGGATGTTGTTACCAAGCACTGCCCTGTTCAAAGCCACTCCTCCTGTGCTGTGTGGGGACTGTGGGGTGGCCTCGGGGAACACGGGGGCCTGGCAGCACAAACAGGAACACATCCACAGGCAGGAGCTCCTTTTCATTCCCAACTATGCCATGTTCCATAAGAATGAGCAACCAAACCCAAAAACCTCACTTGTCTGATTCCTCCTCGTTTATTTCTCAGCTTTGTTCCTTCAATGTCTTCAGTGCTAGGATTTAGATCTTCAGGATGGCTGATACAAAACCTACCTGAAGCCTTCTATTTTGTCTTCATTTGGCATTTTATTTTGCCCAATTTACTCTTTTAGTGGCTATCTCGGGCAGATCTCTGTTAATACTGAGAAATACCTACCTAATGTGACTGCTAAAATTAGTGACCAGTTCCTACAATGCTCTTGTTTAATTGCTTCTTTACATAAAAGTAACCCCCACACATTCCTTTATGACATAGTTGACTTGAAAAACAAGGACTCCACCAGGGATTTATTTTCCTACAAGGAGTAAACCTGTTGTGGCGTTTGTGCCAGAGTTCCTCTCACCTACCAAGGAAGCCAGTACAGCTCAGGCTCAGGGCATGACTGGATTCTACCCAGTGTAAAAGAATATTCTGACACCAACTGTCCAATTTCTATCTCAGCACTTTCTCTCCCAGGATACACCAGCAGAGCAACTGTGTTACTCCAGTTCTTTGAATGACAAGTAGGAAATAGATGAGCAGCTCTAATTTAATATTCAGAGGATGCTGTATTTCAAAGAGGGTTTAGTAAAAGTCCCTCATAGGAAGTGTCTGTTTTCCTGCTCTAGAGCACAGCCAAGCCCAAGGGAGTCAGTGGAAGCTGGGGCAAGGCCCACATCCCCAGAGGGGCTGTGCAGCACCATGCTGGGCACAGCAGATGCCTGTTGGAACAGATGCACTTGGTCTGAAATAGTTGTTCTTGTTTCAGTCACTTCATTATTAAAACACACGTTATTATGTTGACCCATGTCAGAATTTTAGCAACATGGCATATTTAGCTATGAATACACCAGGAAGATACCAGTAATTAAACTATCCATAATAACACAGAATTCTGAGCTATAATGTAATGGACACATCAGTGGAAGAAGATTATCATTGAACTAATATTTTGAAGCAAAATTTTTAGGAATTGTTTTAAAGTATTTTTCTCCCATTGCTGGAGTCTTTCTGACCCAACAAAGCTCAAGACCAGGGAGGATTTAGCAGAACAAAGTTCTCACAAATGCAGTTGAGATTCAGCTGCTTATTGAGCAACACAAAGTGATACCTTGGTGGGATCCCCCCGTGGCACACCATGCCCAGCACTCACCTGTATTTACAGGGGTCGCTGAGGCCAGGTAGGCTGGACAAGTGGCAGGGTGGCCTTAAGTATTGTGTTTAAGTATAACCGAGATAAGCCACCAGCATTAGCAGAGTATCATCGTGTCCTAGGCCTGGTAAGGTCCCGTATCTGGGCTGTGATCATCACAAAAGTCCTGTGTGTGCCTGTGAGCACCAGAGCAGTGACAGCCCCTTGCAGTCTCTGGTACCTTGCTGGCAGCTCTGGGGTGTTTGCCAGGATCAGCTCTGGCTGATCCTTACCCAGCCCCTGCTGGGAGCCCTTGGAGCAGGCAGTGGTGAGGAAGGCTGGGTGTGTGAAAGGCTTTTGCTGGCAATCTTGAGAACATCTCTCTCTTTTCCCATCAGTTGGCAGCACATCCTCGTCCCCAGCTCTGCTGGGAATCAGAGAGCCTCGCTCCGACTATGACAGGACACACCCTTCTATGCAGTATTACAGCAGCCAGGGCGATGTCATTGCACATAAAGACATCTACACTGGTAAGAGACCAGCTGAGGTCTTCTGCAACAGGGAGCTATTCCTTGTGGGAAGAGTTCGCAGTGGTACACAGACAACTGCAAACTGGTGCTTTCCATTTCCATTCCTTGTATTCCCTGGCTGTGGCACAGGGCAGGCTGTCACCTGGTTCTGCTGTTTTCCATAAAACTGCCCAGTACCAGAGTAAACACAGATCCCTTTCTATATCGAGAGGTGAGAGGCAGCTGGAATTCTTATTTTTGTTTAAAATACTAGTATAGAAAATTGTATTATTATGTACTTTATATTATGATGATGATGTTATAAATTTTAATGTGCAGTTTTATATTATTACTAAATTACACCAAGATTTCATCTTTTCTCTGATCTCTCTTTTCCTTCCTACTATGTCACACATGTAGTAAACCAATAGATGACAGTGACTAAAGAGAAGGAAACTCCTTGCTTTAAAGATTTTGAGTCTGTAAAATGAGAAACAGCAACATGAGCCTCCTGGCTTTGCTGTACCTGCTGCTGAGGGACAACACTTACCTTCATTCTGTTATTACACTGTATCATTAGTAGGTACTAAAATCTGCAGATTTAATAGTATGGGTGCTCCATAAAAGGCAAGATAGAAAACAATGGACTTACGGCTGAATGAATAATGACTGAAGTTTAAGCATTCAACTTTTTTCTCCCAGGTTCCAGCAAAGCTTCACCAATTTACATCAGCTCCTATTCCTCCCCTGCGAGAGAACAGAACCGGCGGCTGCAGGTGAGCCCAGAGCTGTATCTGGGCAATGCTGTGCCCAGGCTCAGCAGGGCGAGCTGAGGCAGCCCAGGGATCTGGGCACACGCCCTGAGCTGGCAGGGCCTCAGGCCGCAGGAGCCTGGCTGGTTCCCTGTGAGTCACACGTTTTAGCACCTTCTCACAGGGCATCTGAGGCCTCTGCTCTGACTTGAGTTGGGTATGGGCTGGTTTTGCTAGGCATGGCCATGTTCTGTACTTACTGTACTTGAGCTCTGAAGTTGTGCACTTGTGGAGTTGCTCCCTTTGAGTGATGTAGGAGACACACAGCAGACTCAGGGGCATTTCCTCCATTTCCCTGGGTACATTTCCTGGAGGTTTGAAACCTGCGTTACTGTCGTGGGTAGAGCTGCACTTGGGAAAAGTATTTTCTCTGCTATTTATATTTTTGAAAGTTTATTTTTCTATCTTTACCAGCAGCATCAGCAATTGTACTACAGCCAAGAAGATACCACCAGGAAAAACTACGATGCCTACCGGTTGTACCTGCAGTCCCCACACAGCTACGAGGACCCTTACTTTGATGATCGAGTTCACTTTCCTGCTACTTCAGATTACACAGCACAGTATGGACTGAAATCAACCACCAATTACGTAGACTTTTATTCTACCAGACGATCTTCTTACCGAGCAGAACAGTACCCAGGCTCTCCTGACTCCTGGGTGTAGCACCAGAGAGAAAAACCCAGTGTGCTTCTTGTCTGGCTTGAGAAGGACTGGAATGGCCCTGTGTTGTTTTGGTTAAGAAATGTGAAAGTGAAAAAGAAGGAAAAAGGACAATGGATTTTTTTTAATTTTTTTTTTTTTTTTTTTTTGAGTGAGGAATTGTCAGGAGAAAAAGCTGGCAGGGATGGTTTTGCTCTGCTTAGGTGTTAGGTATCATTACTTGTAGCTCCTGTAGTCTGGTGAGGGTGTGGGCGATGTGATGAAAGGTTTGAGAATTGAGTACGATGAATTTGGAAAGTGTGTAGGTCAGAGAAAATTAAAGCTGATTTTTTAATGTGAATAAAAGTCTTGTTCTGATAGTTTGTACAGAAAAAAATTCCAATGGCTGCCCTTGTTTTATTGCTATTACTGAATGTCAGGATTGTATGCTACTGCGTCATGTAAATTTCTTCGTTGGTGTAAATATGGAAATGCCACGTTGGTCTCAAGTGCCATCCATTTGTAATGCAGTGTGTCATTGGAAAAGGAATTTGAAACATCATGCACAAAAAAACTCCCCAAACCAAGAAGGTGTTATGAAATCTAAGAAGAAAAGAGCCCAAACTTGAAAAAATGAATAGTGTAATTT
Organism: Acridotheres tristis; assembly: GCA_037013685.1. NCBI lineage: Eukaryota > Metazoa > Chordata > Aves > Passeriformes > Sturnidae > Acridotheres > Acridotheres tristis. The sequence continues at coordinate 37,732,214 of CM072894.1, forward strand.
TGAAGCACAAAGTCCAGTCCAGTATATCCACATCTCTCCCATTCCCTGCCTATTTCATAAGGAACTTCACTGCCATTTTCTATGCACATGGAATAACAATAAATATGGAAGTCTCATCCATGGAAAGCTGTTCCCTGTTCATTTTTTTATTATTACTTTCTGTGTGTAATATTCAGAAACAAATACCATGAAAATGAAGTCTAATTGCATATTCTTAAGCAGGTTAAACATATCAAAACATTTGGGCCATTTTCCCAGCTCTCTCCAGTTAAAATGTCCTGAATGTGTCAGGCTGGCAGCCCAAAGTGCTAAATTCACCTTTCTACCAAGATTCCTCAGACTTGTGTTTTTACTGTTGGTATTGGCAATCCAAGGTACTTCAGAACTCTGGCCTCTTTTCTTTCCATCAGGCCTCTACCCCTCCCCTTGCTCTCTCAAGTAAATTGAGGTCACCTTGCTGTCCTAGAAATGATGGTCTCCATTCTGATTGCATTCTACCTGAATTTCTTTCCAATAAAAATGTTTGATTATTTTAAGTAACTAAATCACAAACTTTCCTGTGCTGTACAGTCTGTTACCTCTAACCTGTCTATAACCACCATTATTGCTCTGCATCACTGCATTTTCCTTGGGTTTTCAAGGTTTCCAATATCCCAAAGAAGGATTGAGAACACTGGGAAAAGGCTTAATGACTTTTTCTATCAGAGTAAACAGACTGAAGAGAATCCATCTCAGCCAAGGACAATACTCAAGCATGCATTCTTCTTTTGAGTTACTGTATCAAGGACTAACACTCACAAAAGGTAACATAAAGATAAATCAACTTTTTGAAAAACCAGGCAAACATGACTTGGTAGCTACAAGTGGATTCCTGTAGCTGCCAAAACCAGCAGGCACTAGGGGAAAGCTGTCACTGAGATGTGCTGGAAAGTTGGTGATTTCCCATCACAGAGTGCAGGGATCCCTTTGTGGCCGTAAGGTAGGGGTTTCTGCAAGGCAGAAACCAGCAGCAACGTTCTTCATTTGCTCACATTTAGCAAGTTATATTTTTGAGTGCTGTTATCTAAAGACATCACTACTTTATTAGAGATTCTAAATATTTTGTACTGAGATGCATGTAACTTACAGGGCATTTACTAGTTTAAAATGCATGCATTTTCCAAAAGCACAGAGTTTTCTTTTTGCCCTTATTAAGGTCTTTACGCCATCAAAAAAAGTGTATTATTTATTTGGCTTGGTTTATGGCATTTTAGTTCAGAGTAGAGTTGATAATTAGATCACAATTAGGCAAAAAGGAAGGCTGACCATGTTTGTCCCCCTGGCAGGATGGTGCCTGTGTGTGGTTGGACAGGCAGCTGTCCTGGCCTTGCTGGTTATTCTGCTGCCACACCCATCGCATCCTTTTACTCCTCCTTTGTAGACTAACCACAGGAGCAAGAACTTTCTATTTTTGCCATTTACTAGCACACCTGCCCAGGGAACACTGCTGTGCTGAGTCCTGGGCTGTGTTTGGAAGGGCCACAAGCAACACGTCAGCTGTCCACATGAACTTGCCTGCCCTCATTCTGTGGCAGCACTCCCCGTAACTTTAAATAATGTGTAGGAGTTGAAGGGACTTTTCATATGGCTGGAACAGAAAGAAACGCATTGAACATAGCAAGAGAACCAAAAGCTCAGGATGCCATAAGCTCAAGAATGGAATGGGCAGGTATGTGTGATGGTATGTCTAATGAAACTCCTGCATGCTCCTTTTAAAATTCCAGTAAGTATTCCTGTTCTGATACTTGTCTTCACATTCCCCTGTGGAGCTTGCCTCAAAGTGATTAATTACTCCATTTTCTTTTTCAATTTCACTCTATTTTTTTTTTCAAAAACCCCTACATTCCACAGACAAGGGATAACTGTTGTCTTGTTAGTATGAGCCATGTCACTGAAGATTTAGTGTGCAGTCATAGTACACTCATTGTCATGCCAGTAGAAGTTGATAATGCTGTATGAAGCACAGCAGGCATCCCTTTGGGAGACCACAGCTGCAGCATTCCTTCAGACTTCCAAAGGGCTGGATCAGCCTCTCAGGGTCAACTGGGTCACTGGCCAGTGCTAGTCCTAGAGCAGGCAAATGGTATCTCCTTACTGCTTCAGGGCACCCCAGATATCAGCAAATACACATACCATTCTATTGTACGAAACATCACCTTCAGGTCTGTTCAACATTCTAGGAATTCCAGGTGAAAGAGTAAGACAAGTAGCAGGATATGTAATGCACTGATTTCCAGCTAGCTCTCACAGTCAGAAAGATTGAGAAATGAACTATCTGCCTATTCATTGGCAAAAAGCAATCACACTCTCAGAAGGAACTGATCTCCATCAGGAAGAAATTCCAAAGGCCTCTGTCTCAGTGTGCTGCAACTTAGTTCTTTAGAATTCACTCACTTATTCCTCTGCCCAAGCAACACTTTTTTAAAATTGGGCACTTAGGTGGATAAAACATGTGATGACAAAGGTATATCTTTTTAGTCCTTCTGTGAAAAAAATACATCTGTAATTAAAATTAGCCAGTAAGGTTCCTCTGCTTGATAATGTTGCCCTTCACCTTCCAGCACCTTCCAGCCTGGAGACTTCTTTTTCTCCTGCAGTCTGAGAAACAACTGGCATGCAGATCAGAACCAGGACTTGAATTTGTCAGATTTCCTACAAGAAACAGGCAAGCTTTACACACATGAAGCCAGACTTATCCTCCAGATTTTTTCAAATACATACTATATGCACTAGTGAACAATTATACCAACACAAACCCCACTGAAAATATGGCTGCCTTCACCTCTCCTTGCTTTAGACACAACACAAATGATCGCTCTAACATTATTAACTTTGTGCTGAACTACTGTAAACAGAAAATAAAACCAAGGGTGGGGGAAATTAAAGCAGGTATTAATAAGAAATAAGCTATATACCTGCCCCAGAATATTTGTTGTCTCCCTTGGGCTCCCGAAGCATCTAAAATCAGCTATATCGGCTCAACTGAAGAAGGTATTGCCTGTCACTGAGCTTAAGAAAACAGCAGTAGTATTTTACCGTTCAGATGCCAGATATAAAACAAGAATCAGCTTATATCAGTACCCACAATTTGGTAATTCGGACATTTGAAAACAAGCAATACTAGAAATAAGACAGAGAAGGGAAAATACTGCAGTCATGAGCAATAGATTTTAACAACAGAGAGACCTCATTTAAAATATGACACATGAGGAAGGTATTCCATATGTCTGCATGCTAACTGCTTGTTTTAGGTGTGGACTATGGTGTATAATCATGCTAATAGCTGTTAGCTGGATTAAAACAGACAGTCTGCTTGGGGACACGGTGATTTTTGTTCCTGCCAAGTGACTTTTCAAACTTTGCAATCCGCTAATAACCTGCCCGTAGAACGTAGATTATAAAGGAGAAATTGCCAGGAAATAGGAAGAGTTCAAAAATACTGAGAGCATCACTCAGGAAAATTTTCTGTGACTATTGTCTCTTTATCACAATTAAAATTCTGTGTCTGCCCCCAGGCTTTCCCACATCTGCCTCTGCTATGGACAAAAACACATTCTGAAAATACATAGAACCATTACAACATAAACTCATGTTTAATTCAGTCATTCCCAAATTTCTATCATTAAAATAAATCTATCCCCAGCATCAGATGAACATCTCTGAAGTTTGATATTTGTGTGATTGGGAAATGGGACTGAGGATGGCAGGAAAAGCAAGAGATTTCAACTGTACCATCCCATGGCCACAGAAGGATTATTCTCTTGCTGATTCTTCTCACCCAGACAAACCAGTCTAATAATTTCCAACCGGTAAAAAGTCTAAATGGAAACAGAACAAAAGTCTAAATAAATGAAATCATTAAATAAAATCAGGTTTACAGATCTAAGCTGGCACTGTGGCATTGTTGAGGTAGTGCCAAGGGCTGCCTGTCAAGAATAAGGTGCTCCAACAAGTACTATGTAAATACGGTTTAAATTCACAACAGCTGCTGGTTTAAAGATATAACAAGTGACAGAGGAAATGAAGAGGGTGGAAGGAAAACGAAAAAGAAATGGTATATTATATTTAATATGGTAAGAAGTCAACATGAACTTTCTTATTTAAACCAAGTTCCCATGCTTGTCCCAAGAATTCCTAGAACAGATGTCCAATGGCACTAAAGCTCATCATTATTAATGCTTTAGGCAGCACACCAAAGCTGTACATGACTGCTTTATGTGGTGGGTAATGAAACCTCTCCGATCTGTGCAGTGACAAACAGCTCAGGTAAATAAACTGAAAAAATCAGTATTTCTCTGCTGAGGCAGAGTAACATGAATATCAAAATCCCTTACTACTGGCCAAGTACTTCATAGTAGGGTCCTTTTGCTCTCTCCTGCAGATCATTTTACCTGAAAGAATTTATTTCCCCAATCAAAATTGCCATCATCCACTTCAGGCTAAATGCTTATGGGCAGAGACATGCAGCACTATTGACTTTAATATTTGCAAAGTAAGTTGCTTTTCGAGGCAGGAAATTGCTGCATTTCAAAACCATTTCCTGCCTCATACATACAGAATTAAATATCAGAGAGATCTAGTTTAGACTGAATGTTCTTTCATTTTTCTGGTTTAAAGATCCAAGCCAACAGGAGTCACCCATAAGATGGTTGTTGTGCTATAAATACCTACTGATTTCTTCATCTACTTTCTCTTCCTTTTTTTTTTTACTTCATTTCCCCCTTCTTTAGATTCCACTTAATCACGTCCAATTTTTACATTCCCTCTCTCCTTTTTTTAAATCATTGATATCCAATAATAAGACAATTCCAAATAAATCACAAGACTAGCAGTTTTTTCTTCTTTCATGTTTTGGTTTCAGAATCCCTAAAAGAAGCTGATTTTTGTGATGAAATGCTTTAGCACAGCAAAGCAGAACATGTTTACAGCAATCTAGGAGAATCTTTTTGACATGATACATTACGGTTCCAGCAGCTGCCTGCAGATCAGCCTGAGCCCACTGACAGGTCCAAGGAACTGACAGCTTTTGTGATGAACATTTCTTCTTCCATAGCATAGTTAATAACAAACATAGTAAACATTAAAAGATAATTCGTTAACTATTTTTGTCATTTTTAATACTAAAAATGTTGAGGGGTTTGTACACTAAATAACTCCAGATTAGCTGTATCTACTTTCAGTAGTTGTGTTTCCACTGTTACATAAAACGTCAGTGTTTGTTAAGGTCACACATTTTTTTAAAGAAGACACATGAATGACAATGTTTTGCTTGTCTCAAGCAGACGCTATAGATTGAAAAGAGTAATATTATCCTCACTAAATCAAGTTCTTTAAATCTTTAGCAATGTTTTCTAACGTCCTCGCCCCGACACCGCCCTCACACCTCCCCTCACACCGCCTCCAAAGCCTCACATCTCCCCTCACACCTCCCCTCATACCGTCCTCACACCACCCTCACATCTCCCCTCACACCTCCCCTTACACCCTCACACCGCCCTCACAAATCCCCTTACACCCTCACACTCCCCTCAGACTGCCCCTTACACCTCCCCTCACACCGCCCCTCACACTGCCCTTCACACCCTCACACCTCCCTCGCACCGCCCCTCACACCACCCTCACACATCCCCTTACACCCTCACACCTCACCTCACACCGCCCCTCACACATCCCCTTACACCCACACACTGCCCCTCACACCGCCCCTCACACATCCCCTTACACCCACACACTGCCCCTCACACATCCCCTTACACCCACACACTGCCCCTCACACCTCACCTCACACCGCCCACAGATCGCCCCTCACACCTCCCCTCACACCGCCCCTCACATCGCCCCCACACATCCCCTTACACCTTCACACCGCACCTCACATCGCGCTCACACCGCCCACAGATCGCCCCTCACGCATCCCCTCACACCGCCCTCACCCCACCCCTCACACCGCCCCTCACACTTCCCTCACGCCACTGCGTCTCTCTCACTGCCCTCACACTGCTCCGCCCCTCACCGTTCCCCGCCTCTCACACCCTCACACCGCCTTTGTTCCGCCTTTCACACCGCTCTGCCTCTCATATCGCTTCCCGCCCCTCACACTGCCCTCACACAGCTCTTCGCCGCTTCTCACGGCTTTCACACCGCCTTGTCTCTCCCACCTTCCCTCACACCGCCTCTCGCACCGCTTCCCGCCCCTCACACCGCTTCCCGCCCCTCACACCGCTTCCCGCCCCTCACACCGCTTCCCGCCCCTCACACCGCTCCGCCCCTCACACCGCTTCCCGCCCCTCACACCGCTTCCCGCCCCTCACACCGCTCCGCCCCTCTCGCCTCTCGCACCTCCCCTCACATCGCTCCGTCCCTCTCACCTCCTCTCACGCCGCTCCCCGCTCTCACGATCTTACCGCTCCGAACCGCGCAAGGCTCTGCTGCTCGGCTCGGTGCGCGGTTTCCTGCGCTGTTCTGTGGTCCTGCCCTGCCGTGCCCCGCTTGGTTCCCAGCGCTCCCTATCCCGCCATGGCGCTGAGGAGGGGTGTCCCGCTGAGCCGGCGCCCTCCCGCAGGTAGGGGCTGGAGGCGCTCCGGCCGCGGTGTGAGGTTCTCTCCCGGCGCACCGTCCCACACAGATGCAGCTCTTCTGCAGAGACGAGCGGCCGAGTGGGACCGGGAATGGTGGAGGCGGGTCTGTGAGGCGCGGCCCGCTCGCCCCACAGGTCCCGCCGCCGCCCCACCACGGGTGCGCCTGGCGCCGCTCGGTGATCGGGAACGCGTTATTGAGGGATAACGAGAGAAATGGGTGTCCATGTTCAATGAAATATCTAAGTTTAATGTTACAGCTGTATCCCTCGCCCCCTGTAGTAACGTGAAGAATTTACTTCCCTTCCAACAAGCCCCCCCGCCCCGATGGCTCTCTGTAAAGAAGCCTTCGATCCTACTATTCCAGCCGCCGCTATGCCTCTGTGGCGGCTGTAAGGATATAGTACCGGGATTTTGAAGATGTAGTAGCGCCTGTGTTTGTTGGAGGAGCGTGTAAATGCATGCAGCGTGAGCAGCTCCTGGGCGGTCCCAGGAGCAGTGCGGAGCTGTGTCTCAAACACAGCAGTGCGTGGGCTGGGACCCGCCTGCTCTGGGGCACACGCAGAGATGCTGCAGGCTCAGCCTTGGGAGCTGGGGGACAGTCACTGCAGGCTCAGCCTTTGAAACCTGAGGAACCGTCACTACAAGGCTTTAAGCCAGCTGGGGCTTCCCCTCAGTTTATTAGGAGCAGTTAGTGCCTGAGGAGCACATACTTGTGTGTCTCCATGTATCCCTAAGAACTGTTTTTTTTCTTGAAAACATTTTTTGTTTGGAGTTGTTTTTGTTTTGTTGGTTTTTTTTGGTTTTTTTTTTTTTTACCATTCTTTTACATGAATTTAGGATTGAAATTGTTTTTCTTCGGCTTGTCTCTAGTCCGTTCCTGGATTTGTGTATGTGTGGCAGGGACAGTTGAGCTGTACCTGCAAGGGCTTTTAAAGCACTGCAGTCAGTGACCTGGAACAGCACTGGTCTTCCTGAACTTGCATGATAGTGAACTGCCACTTGTAGACTTGCAAGTCTGCAAGTAAGTCTTGGTGAAGTTTGTGTGACTGCAGTGGGGACCAGCTTGGCAGAGGGGTGGAGGTAGCAGAGGAAGTAATTTCAACCATGCACCTAGTCACCAAAGTTCAGGTGGGCACCTTTATTCTGACCAGTATTCAGCCAAACTGTCTTTATTTTCGCTTGGGCTTATTTTTGTGTTGTTTTCTTGTTTGAAGTTTTTTGTTGTTGTTTTGTTTTTGTTTTTGTTTTTTTTTAAGAGAGGACCATAAAAGGTAATGTGCCTCCTTACTTTCTTGTTTTATTTTAGAGGTACATGGTGTTTTAAAAATAGAAATTAGTAAATATTTTGTCACTTAACTGCTAGATTACATGGCTAACCTGTCACTTATAAAAATAAAAAAATTGAACTCTATGTTAAAAATTTGACATGCCTCTCTATTGCTTTGGGAAGCAAATTACAAAACAGCTTTGTGGTGCATCCCAGATGCATCCATGTTTAACTCTTCTCCCACCATGGATGTTGAGCAGGTGGGACAGCTGTTCCTAGTGGCTAGTTTCAAGTCAGAGCAGAGATGAAAAGGAGGACAGGTTATGTTTAATCACTGTAGATAATGTTTTTGGGTCTGTTGGTACTAGACACAATTCCAGATAGCCCATGTTTCAGTATCTCCTCCCATGCTGGGTATCTCTCTCCTCCTCATCTAGCTCCCCTTGTGCTTTGTGTAAAGCCTCATCGTGTTAAAATGTCTGCCTCTGCCTGGATCTCCTTGCCCTGCTAAATTGAAACTAAAACAATGCTTTTACCTGGAAATTGCTAGTCCTGCACGTGAGGGAAAGTCCCAAACCAAAAGTTGCAGGTCTAAGTTCAGTTACCTGTTTTTTTACCTAGTTCCAAAATTTTAGTAGTTTTCCTGTTTGTAGTTTGACTGGTCCCTAAAAAGACAAGAGCCTAACAATCTGTGGGAGAACACTTGGGAGAACTTGTGTTGATGTTCTGGATGAACTGATATAAAGAGAAATGATGTCAAGAAGATCTTGGAAGATGCCAGGGCTTTTTTTTGTGTGGTCTGGTTTGTTGTTGACATTTGGTTTGGGGTTTTTTGGATTGGTTTGGGCTTTTTTACATGCTCTGTCATTCTAGTTTGCCTCAAAGACGCCTCAAAGACAAGGAAGAGTTTCACACCTTGCTAGGTTATTTATAATCTCAGTTCTCTTTAGTGGTAGATACTTGGAAACAAATTGAAACTTCCATTTCAGATACTTTTAATTTTGCTGCTAGGCTGCCAGAACTATTAGGTTCAGTCCAGGTCTCCAGTGTATTTGCAGCTGTAATTTGGCTGGCCGAAGAATTTGCTGCTTATGCAGCAGCATAATTAACTGTATGTACGTCATTTTAAAATGAGAAGAAAAGCCAAGTCTAGCTATAGCATAACTCTGATATTGTAGTGCTGCTTTGGACACGACTAAGGGAGAATTTTTGTTTCTAAAAGTAAACCTACAACCAGAAAATACAAGGTCAGGAGTCAGATTTGGTAGAAAATGGGTGTTAGTTACAGATGGATACAAATGCATTTCTCATGCTAGCTAGTTGAGTAATTCTAGAAACCTTTCCGCATTTCCTATTCTCTCCCACACCCCCAAATTTAAACTCTAGCCTTAGTTGTTCACAATCAGAATAGGAGTCTTGCTGAGAGGTGAAGCAACTTGTTCAATAGGATGAGAAAAGAACACCAAGGTTGTTCTTTCTTACTTACTGTTTTAAAACTTGAAATGCTCTCCTGAAGAGGGAGAAAGTACTTCTTTCAGGATAATATTTTAGATAATTTTGTGTTCTTTGTTCAGAATTGAATTTTCAGACATGCCTCAGAACTTAAATTGTTATTGTTAAGTCGCCTGTAGCTTAATTAGTGCTAATTGGTTTTGTGATTGGCAGATTTGTTAATAAAATATCATTAAACATGTTGGAACACAAGTACAAGATGAGTACACATCTAGTTCTTATCTTCATTATTAGATTTATTCTAGAATTCCCTGAACTAATCATGAAACACTTATTGCTGTTAGTCACATTGTTCAGAAACCTGAAAGTGTTCAGATGGTGGTTTGGTTTTCTTTTTTGTTTTTAAAATACAAATCTGAGATGTAAGTTTCTGGGGAAGAATGCATATTAACATAGTAAGGTGTTAAGGTTTAATATAGTGCCTGAAACACTCTGATTTCTTGATTTACGGTATTTGGAAGTTAATTTGAGTCTGCCATGACACAGAATTTTGAAGCCTTTGCTACATCTCTTTGGCTACTCCTGTGGATGCGCGTGTACAAGTAAAGCATTGAGCTAAATACTGAACGATGATTTCTGGTTAATGGCTGTCTGGGGTAAAAGTATTCTCTTCTTGTGTACGTAATGTGGTATGGAATTCTGTAGGTATTTTTACTTACATTTCACTTTCTTCTTGCAGTTAAAGCTGGAGGTATGAGAGTGTCTAAAAAGCAAGAAAATGGACCTGCTGAGAAAAATGCTAAACCTCCAGGAAAAGACAAGTCAAGGTATTACAATGCAAGGTCTGTTCACCCTTGCCCTGTAGTTCAAGTTCATAGGTAATGATCTTTGAAAACAAAGAAAACTCTTATTCTACAAGAGTTTAATTCTTAAATTAACTTGTGCAATTTATATTGAAATAAGTATCAACTTTAAAAACCCCCAAACCCAGCAACATCAAAACCTAAGGACAGTGCCTTGCAATGAAAGGCAAAGGCTGAATGTCATCACTATTGTCATGTTTTATGGAACAGAAATTATAACAACGTATTCCATACCTGTGCCTAATAAAGGAATGGTCAAACAGTTTCCAATGAAGTAGGAATGAACTTTAGGCTGTTTAATTCTGAAGGAAATTAAACCCACATCAACTACCCCCAGGGAAGAGTCTTATCTCCTGTATAGGCTATACTCCCTATTTCAATCTAAAATCTAATTTGGCTTTTGTTGTTTGCTACTTTATAAAGTTAATCAAGCTGTTTTGCCCCAAAAATTAAGGCATGTTTCTATTTTTTTATTAAGTAACACTGACCAGTTGATGTGGTCATTAAAACAGGTATTTTCTTGCAGCTTTTTCAAACACTGAACATTTTTCCTAAATACATGCACTTCTTAAAACTTAACAAAAAGTTAAGTTAACCAATATAAGGATATGACAGTAAAAATTTGAGTGACTTGTGGTGTTCCTGAAGTTTTTGATTTTTTGTTGTTTTCTTCTGGGATTAGAAACTTTTTATTTTCACTTGTTGCCAATTGTCCGGGTGTAATTTTGCAGCTGTCTTTTCCATAGTCATAGTTACCTAATGGTATAAACAAATCTTAAATAGCTTATATTTGTCAGTGTAGCAAACTGTCGATTCCTAAATTGAAAAGTCTTGCCTGATCCACAGAATCATTAACTTAAATAAAGATATATCTGCTTTTTCAAGAGTCACATTTATGGTGTTTGGGGTTTAGCATGATTTTTTCCTACTCCGTTTTAAGGTGCAGATGTGTCAGTGGATATAGTGGTATCATCAGAAGAATGTGCCATCTGGGTTCTTCCTGTTGTTGAAGGACATTTTTTCATATCCACAGATTTGTTTATTTGTGGAATATTAGTAACATGGTGTTATTTATTAGAATATTGAGAAGTTAATGGCATAATCATGTGAAAAAGAAGTTCTTGCTTCAAAAGAAAATTTTTTGCAGATCAGGGTATAACTGCTCAGCTTCTGAGAAGTTATTTCACAGTGTACAAAAAAAATCCTTTTGGAGATATTAAAGGATATTTCATATAGAATTTTTTGTATATCTGAATAAAACAACCTGTCACACAGCTTTTCTGTTGTTCCAGAAACAGCATGCCTTTTTTGGTATTATATAGTTTTTAATGTGATGAAAAGATTTAACTCCAAATCCTAAATTGATATTGCAAAATGTCTTGTATTAAATCTGGAAAATGTAAGTGACAAGTGCTCAGGTGTTTCTGTGATGTGAAAATGCTAAATACTTTTTTCTTCTGCTTTACAGTGCTATTGTCAGTTTTGCAAAACCTCAGAACATGGGTGTCTTGGTAGCAGAAGCACTGAACAAAGTAAGTCTGGAAGAAAAAGTTAGGGTTTCCTCATAAATCTAAACATGAAAAAGAGTTAAAAAGTGAAGTTTCCTTGAACTGGTGTCTGGCAGTTGCAGGTGTTTCATCTGCCACGAAATGTTCTTGAGATAACTATTTCTGTAGTGGCTGTGTGGCTGAGCTGCTAGATGGCTAAAAAGTACCTGGCCTCCTCTCCTTACTGTGATTCCACTCCCAGTTATTGTGTGCACACCTGTGCAGAAAAGCATGGCCAGGCCATGAGGTGTGTCCTGCTTGTAGAGTGGCGTGGTGCATCAGCTTTAGTGAAATACAGGGAAGGATTACCAGTGGCATTTAAGTGTCTGGCCCAGCTGGGATTACAGTGCAGAGCAAAACCTTGTCTTCAATGCTTCATCCCACCGTGGAAATCATTCTGTGAGGGTCCAGCAGAAATACAGAGCTGCTTGAGGGACTGGGTGGCATGACTGGCAGGTGCAGGGCACACCAGGATGGTGATGCAGTGTCCTGCCTGTGAATGATCCCCACTGAATGATCAGAGACAACAGGCACAGCATGTCCTACTGCTGCCCCATATCTTGTGTTTCATCTGAGGCCTGACATGGCTCAGTCAGGCACCTTTTGATTTCTCCCCTAGGAATACTGCAGAATGCTGTACAATCCTGTATCCCACAGCTGCTAAGGGGCCCTTCTGTTTATCACAGCTCCTGTGATAGCCCTGTGTCTCATTAGGCTGCTGGTGCAGACTTACAGCTGCCCTTTGGAAGAGCTGGGATCACAAGCAGCTCTTTGGTTTGCATGGTAATCCAAAGATCTGACAGTTACCATCTCTTTGTTACACACTTGCAGTCTTCAGGCTGAAGCATACAAGAGTTCCTCATCCCTAGAGCTCAGTAAAACATCAGTTGCATAATTTCAACACAAGCCTTTTATCAACAGTTCTGTTTATAGCTTTAGCCTGTAAATCTTGAATTTTTGCTTAGGCTGTTTTAAGAACAAATACAACTCATCCTCTTTCTCTTCCACCTGTCCTCATACCCTCTGTTCTGACCCACCATTTCCTTCTCCTGTTGGTTTCCAGAATCTTGTATATGAAACTTCTTTGCTACTTTAGAATGTGATAGTTAGCTACTGTAATAATGATGATTTTGAACCTGGGAAAATAAGAATTTGTTTTAACTTACTTGTTAACTCTGGCATACCAATTATTTGCTGTGTTTTCCTTATCTTGGAAGCTCATTCTATGAACTACTAAACAAGGAAAGAAGAAAAAAGTAAAAAAATCTCCTAAAGGTAGTCAGACTAATATCACTTTAAAACCAGAAATTATAACTAAATATACCAAGTTACCTTGAGTTCTATGTATTGATCACTTGAACTTTTTGTGGGTTTAGGTTGTACTGCTCCTTTTAAACTACTTTAATAGGATGAAATTAGAAAGAGAATAGCTGAAAAATCTGTATTCTGTCACAACTTTTTTTTCTCCCCCCTTTAATGTTACAGATGAGCCACAAAATCCATGCAGCAACATTGCAAGTGGCTCACCAAAAGCCACAGCCTACCTTGGAGAAGTTCATACTGCCTAAAAGAATTTACATTATTCAACAGCCACGGAAATGTTAAGATAATCACTTAAATACTTATGTTTACTTAAAAGTTTCACTTAGCACACTGTGGTGAAGTGCTCAAAAGCTGTGTGCCTTGTATCTTGCTGTATTTGTTACTGACAATAAAATATAAGAAGAGTTACTAAATGTACTCAGGATTTATTACAATATAATGGCTTCTCTGTAACCTGGTGTTACTGGTATGTAGTAATTACTCAATGCCAAAAAGTCTAAGATTCACTTACTGTATGAGTTTTGAGTGAAGGAATGGAAACTGTTAGCCCTGTTGTGTTGGTTTTTTTTTTTTAGTTTAATGGTAGCAAAGCTGATGTGAACTTGATTCTAAGAAAGCAGGTCATGACTGAAAGACATGGGGCTTCTTTCAATTGAGCCTGAATGCATACCTGAGGCTTACTGCATGATAAGTAATTCACAAAGTCCTGGGAAGGATTTCAGTGCAATGACAGAAGTATTTACTGCTTGCATTTCTTTCTGTAAGAAAACCCAGCTCCTCTGCAGGGATCCAGCAAGCAGGAAGAACTGAGTGGAAGCAGTCTGAACCTGCTGAGGTGGATAAATGAAGGAAGTACCTGACTTGGAGCTGAACCCTTGGGATAGGAGGGCAGGCAGCAGGGAGGAGCCAAGGTGCAGAGAATGCTGTGACTGGAGATTGGAGTTGGTAGAATGGGGTATGAGACTTAGCACTGACTGGTAGTAGTAGGGTCATGAAGGGCCAAGCTTAAAAGTGGGGAGGAACAAGTGTAAATCTCAGTCCAGGCAATGTCCTTGAGCCATGACCTGCTTGCAGTGACAGCAGGGACAATAGAGAGAGCCAGAGGATAATACTGTCTTGCTGTTGGGAGTGGGTTGTGGAGCTCCACTGATTCAGAATTTAATTCTGCTTGTGACTATTTTTTTAAGGTTATGATTGCAGAAGAGTACTGTCCCAAAATTGGTTCTTTCATCCTTTTGGTGGGCAAGAAATCGATGCCCACAGAGAGTGGAGGTTTTTGATTCATTTACAGTTGTGTGCAGAAAGGGCTGCTGGGTTATGAATTGTCAGAGCTAGTACGGACACAGACCAAGGCAGGCGCACCTATAGGTTACAGTCTCAGGCTAAGCAGATCTTAATTCACCTCATGGTTAAGTTGCTATGAGCTTCTCCTCTCTGTTTCAATCTCAAAGTATAGTGCCCCAAGAAGTCATGGTAGGTGCTCAGTGGGCTCTTGGTGGGCAGAGGGGGCTGAGCTAGGGATGTGGCTTTTACTATTATAATTATAGAATGAGGAAAGTTCATGGCAAGGGCAAGTTCTCACCACAGAAACAGTCAGACCTGGGGCTTTTTTGGCCCATCATATAAGGTCCTGAATAAGAAGGATGTGATCTTTCTATTCCTTCCCCTTCAAGGACCTAGGGCATCCATTTTGTTTTCTACATTCCTGTGGCTGTTGCTCCCAATGCTTAACTGCTTTGTTCTCTGTCTTATTATTTGGAACTTTGCTCCTGTTATTCATCCGTTCCTCACTTCCACACTTATGATTCTTCTTATACATACCATAAAGTCTCACTTTGGAACCAGCACATATTTTCCTGAAAAGAATCACAGGGCTGACAGGTAAGTCAATTGCTTCATGATTTCCCAAATGCAAATACATAATGCTATGATTAACACAAAACATAATAGGGTTAGCATTAGGAGAAAAACAAGGTAAACCATCTCATTTAAACTCCCTGTAGTGATATTAAAGGACCATCTGAAAAGTGTCCCTCCATCCGTGTGCTCACTTCACTTGTTCCAACCCTTGTGTGCTTTCCACACCACAATGGACAGTAATCAAACTATTCTTTCCATTCTTCTTAGCTTGTTTCAGTGGTTGTTCCAGATCATCATGCTATAATAATTTTCTTACTAAAGCGAGATTCATCCCAGCAGGAGTGGGCAGCAGATCTTGAATCAGCATATAATTATCCTGCAATAGATGATATAATGTGACAGGGGCTGAATAATTGAAATCACAGCCATTGATTTTGGTGAAATTATGAACACAAACATTAGAGTAATTAGCTGTATCTATAATAAGGTTATCTACAAATATGAAGCCACAAAGTGTTCTCATATAAGCAGATTGTTTTCCAGTATATAAAAGTACAGGTTCATGAGCTTCATCAGGATGGATTTCAAAATGACAAACACTATTCTGGATCCAGACAAATGTCAGGGCTTCGGTGTCAGTGCACAAGGGAGTCCCTGTTCCCATACAGTGCACGTGCTAACACTGATGCTTTGCCATTCCCCATGGGCCTATGTCCTGTGCTCCAGGGTAGGGTTCAGCTATGATTCAGGCCTAGTGCAGTCACTGAGGGACAGGCACTGAGGCATCCTATATAGATTAGTACCAGGACTGTGCTATTGGTATTACAGGTAAAACTGACTAAATGCCACCAAGGCTGGAATTCCTTTGCAAATTCAGTCATTATTCCAAATTACTTTTTGAAGTTCAGTGGGTGAAGGTGCCTTCTTCACCTTCTCTTCAAATGACTGCTGCTGTTGATTGTATCCACAACTGAGCTCAGACATAGCTAAGAGGCAAAGAACCTTCACCTTGGGTTGCACCAAGTGCCTCTGGGATCAGCTATTTTCAGGTTGCTCATTGCTTCTTTCCCACTGAGCCAATGTGTCAGGTAAGAGCCATTGATTAGTTTCTAATGCTGGTAGAGAAGACCACAGAGGGTGTTGCAGTTTGCTTAAATCACACGTGGTTGTGCTCAGGTTATTTATAAGTACTTCAGTGTCTGCACAATTTAAAACTCCCAAGTTCCTGTGGTTCCAGTCACATCTCTTCTTGTTCCTTTTGGAGAAGTGGGGGTTTGCCCATGTAGCCAAGCTAACTGTCTTGCATGGGAAGCACTTAAGAATGCTGACCCCGTTGATTTAAGTGTAGGAATATTAATCTGCATTAATAGTTCTATTTGTTTAAGAAACCAAGGTGGATTAAACAACATTTGTTGCTGATCTGCATTTTTTAACACATGGTCTAATTTCAAAAATTTGTGGGGATGGAATTTTCTCATCCTCTTTGACTGGGGCAGATGTTGTTTTGGTTTCAGTAATACCTACCTTGAGTTTAAATGTTAGTCCCACATTATGGTGATGCCAAAGGCATATAACAAAACCAGGTTTAACCAGGGTAACATTATACCGACAATCCCCCCTTTTGTTGGTACAAAATTTCAAGTCTTTTATGCTTGATTCTGTTGTACTATGAAACATTGAAATCTGAATGGCTTTCCCATGTGTAGATGTATTGATCATCCTGCAGCCTATCAGAATTTTTCCTTGGATTGTTCCTTTCAATAGAGGAACCCAACTACATCTATCCCAACCCTACCCATGTTATAATTATGCTTCATCTCCATGCATAACCAGAGTAGCGAAATTGTACACTAAAACTGTATACTTAAATTTATGCTTCATGTGAAAGGTGATACTCAAAAAATGGTTATACTGTCAATCAGGATTCTTTTTAAAGTGTGTTTTCCACATGACTGCAGTGGAAAGCTATTGCAAACATATGAGACACTCCCTCTAAAAACAAGGGCTCCTGAGAAGGTTACCCAGAGTTAGTGTTGGAATTTAACACTAATGTCTGCATCTTTTCATCCATTCATCAAATGAAAATACCCTTGTGTTGATTAAAGATTAAATTAGGATCACAGGAGGTGGTGATTAATAGCATATGCAAGAAATAATTTGGTTACACCTTGAATAAATAGAAAATATTAAAATACTGCTTCTCTTTTGAAGACAACTGGTTTTTGTCTCAGGTTCCATAACTGACTGATAGCTACTTGTGAAATGCTATCAGTGTTATCCTGGACAACAGCGACAATATACTTTATGGGTGTTGAAATTGTAGCTATGGGATTTGGAAAACAGTCTGCTGTGTGTCTTCTGTAGCACACTTCTATTCCTCAGGCTGGCCCTATGGCAGTGAATGTCAGTGAACAAACAGGACTTGAGTCAAAGCTGTCCATGTGTTAAATGACAATCTATGCTCCCAAAGCCAAAAATAGCACAGTGCACTCTAATGTATCAATGGCCAATACATGCTTCCTCTGTAAAGAATATTCATAAAATCCTTAGAATTCTAATCTTCATGATTTTTATTTCTGAAGAAAATCAATAACTAGTGAAAAGTTGTAGGATCTGATTCTGCAGGCCTTTGTGTACATCACTTTGTATGAAGCTGCATGTTATTTAACTGTTTAAAGCAGTACATTCGGAGAGGGGGATGTGCAGGCTGAAATGGAAAGGATCTTCCAGGTACTACATGGGTAAAACTTCCACATGTAAAAACAGGTCCAGACAAGAACTTAGGAGGTCTAGTTTTGAAAAACTCTGTTTCATGGGTTTGCTGAATGTAGAGAAGGTGTAATCTCCTCTTCTGCTATAAGATGAATCTTGCAGAGCAGGAAATCCTGGCAAGTGTTCTGTTCCATGTCCTGCTCTGTCAGGTGGTGTCCAGTTTGTGTTTGCACCATCATTGATGATTCTGTGATGAGTCTGTTGTGCCTTCCATTACAGGGAGTTTGTTTCATTTAGTTCAAGCCTTAATACTTAGCTTTCATTATTTAAATATGATTTGCCACCAAATTCAGCACATAAAGAACAAATACAGTAGGTTTGCTAGAAAAATCTAACCCCTGCAAGAAGACTGTTTTCAGGCTTTTCATGCACCATTTCAAACAATGCAGGCATTCAGAGAGAAGGACATGATTTCAGGAAAGTATTTCTGCTGCTGATCTTCATTTCACCATGTTGGAGGACACAATGTTGGTTAATATGCTGTAGCCCTTAAAACACCTTACAGAGATGGGAAGCCAAGGGATAGTGAAAGCTGTGAGAAGGGATTTCAGTCCACGTTGTTGGTTCAATGTCCGTGCCAGCTTGGTAATGTCACATGTGCTGTTTGATGGCCTGAGGCACACGTTCTGTTGGACTTCTCTGCAGGGAGGAGTTTCCTCTGGGGCAAGGAAGAGTCTCTGTCCTTAGGCACTTGGCACTCCTAGGTTGGGTGGTGCTGGACAGAGCTGTTGGGAATTTGGGACTGTCACTGGTCTAGCAGGAGCTACAGTATGTGCTGTTTCGTGCACAGACCAAGGCCTGAACTGAGATCATGGGATTCCTGACTCCTGTGGGAAACTGCAGCAGATGAAATGGCAAAGAAATTACACATGGCGAGACTGAGAAGTTGCAATAAAAGAGAACTATAGCACAAGACTTAATTTTAATAAACAAATATTAACTGTTGTTTAAAGCCTTTGTGTGTCTCAGGATGTACTTGTTCAGCCTGTTCCTCTCTAAGTGGTATGCATAAATCTGCAAATCATTTCAAGCACAGTAACCACTGCCTGGCATATAAGCCCCAAAAGTCCTGATAAGTGGTGCATACATAAGGCAAATCATTTCCTCAGTTCACCTTTAATTCCAGCATAGAATACTATATTCCTACAATGTAAAAAAAAAAAAAAAAAAAGTCAGTGGTCTACTCAGTGTCATCTGCCATACTCATATTGTTCTTGTTGTGTGCAATTCCTACACCATGTTCCCGGGAAGGCACCTCTTGGTTTGGAAAACCTTGCTGTTGTTGAGGACCCTTGTTTCCACATTGTTTCCACAATGTCCCTCCTTGCACCTCCTGGCTGCCCTTTCCTCCTCAGGCTGTGCAGGACAGGTATCTGCAGCTGCTGAAGTGGCTGGAGGAGCGTGCACTTCTATCGTATGTTTATGGATCTTGTCATACATGGCCCCAGATTCTACTCCTGGCCGTTATGCCACTCTTGCTCAATTTTAATGAAAAACTTCTAGATTATCTTATTAGTAGAAATTTCAGGCTGACACTTCATTTATAATGGGCTACCAATGTTTTAATTCATTCTGGATTGAAGTGAAGGACTGTTACAGCTCTGAAGTCTGAGTATTGCTGAGTGTCTAGCTAACAGGGACTCTCCAACTCGCCAGTTGTTTGTTAAAGCAATCTTATAGAGCTTTATAACTCATATAATGAGTAGCTTATGCAGTTTCAAAGATTATTAATTATTACATGTGTACTGGATTTGCCACAAGAGGTTGCTGTATGCCTACGGCTTGTTCCAGCTCTGCCAGCTGCGCTGCCCTCAGGAATACAGCTGTTTTCTGCCAAGGAGGTATGTTTTAACCTGCTGGAAATGTTTCAAAGAAAAAGAATAGATAAGTTTATGAAAACATCATTTGGTATTTCATGGGGAACATGACTACCTAGAAGCTGTGTACAAATGGCATAATTCCATGGTAACAAAAAGTGGTATCAGACTCCCTACCCTTCTCCAGTCTCTGGGTTCCCAGCTGCAGTTGGGTACAGGTGAGGCAGCACAAGGAGCAGGAGAGAGTGAAGACTGTACTGGTATTGGGTACATTCAGTATGATTTTCTCAGTTTGTAGGTGCTTACATAGTATGTTTCTGAATGTGGTCAGTTCAGAACAAATTCATTGCTTCATGAGCCAAGCAACATTAGAAAGTTGGATATAGCATCCCACAGTCAGCAGTTATGTATCAAGGGATGAAGTTTCTGAACCTGACTATATACAGTGTATTTCTTTTATATTTGGGCCTGACTTCTGGAGAGCAATTCAGAAGTTATAGTTATATAAAGAACTTATTAAGACTTTTCTTAAGTTACGATAAAAAATGTTTTCTATAATAGGTATCATTTTAGTTGCAAAACATGAATTTACCATATACTGAAACAGAACAGTCACTAAAATGAAGATTAACATGAAAATTTAAATCCAACCTTCTACTTTCATTGATCATAAGTTTCTTAAATTCCTTCTAGTTTAAATTTTTCACATTCATCATGTTTTTTCAAAGTTAAAGAGCTGGAGCAAACTGAGCTATCTTTAAGCTACATAAGCCTGAAATATTTGTTCTTTATATGTTACAATCAAGAAATATTAAATGATGAAAAGTAAGGTTATCTATTAAAAAAGTAGCTGAAATTGAAAACTTTTAGTTTGGTTTGTTCTGTGGATCTCAGCCTTAATAAGTAAAACAAGTCAAAAAGACAAATTTAGACAGATTTTGCTGAAGCTGTTCACAGGTGCCAGCCAAAGGTGACAGGCGTGTTGCTCGTTCCCCGTGTGTGTGCATTTGAACTCTTCTCCAGTAAAATTTGTTGAGGGGTCTGTAGACAGTTCTTGTAAATATGTCACAAAGAGCCCTCCAATTATGTCAAAAGTTCTAGCTGCTGGTTCTAAAATTGGTTTAGATGCCTTGAATTGTAATGAATAAAAAAGAAATAAAGGGGGTGACGGAGAGGTGGCAGAATGTCCCAACATTTTGCAGACATGGGCTTTAAGGAATTCAGGAATTTGGCTGGCAGAAGTGGCTACACTGCATGCTTCTGCTGGTTGAAGTGCATATACTGTTTTAATAAGCTTACAGCTCATGAATAGGACTTTTTTCTTCTTGTCTCATGCTCTGCCAGTGAGGAGGGTCACAAAGGAAACTGGGACAGGTGACCAAGCTGGCCAAAGGGATATTCCATACCACAGAATTTCACTCCCAGTCTATAAACTGGAGGAGGTAGCCAGAAGGGCCTATATAGGTTTGGGAAGGGGGGTCTGGCATCATTCAGCCAATGGTGAACAATTCCATTGTGCATCACTTGTTTTTTCCCTTTTTATTATTTATCATTATTACTGTATTTTATTTTCAATTGTTGAACTGCTGTTATCTTAATATACAAGTTTTACTTTGATTCTCTTCTGCATTCCACTGGGGTGGGTGTGAAGAAAGGGGGTTGAGGGAGCAGCTGCATGGTGTTTCATCTCCAGGTAGGTTTAAAATCATGACAATCTACTACCTTAAAATCAGTAAATTGAGAAATTTTTATATTTATTTGATATTATGTTGCCTGAGAATGAATCTGGTGAGATAAAAGCATCTACATTGAATGGAAGCCTCTAAAATTACCTTCCTTGAGGGCACCCTCCAAACCCAAAAATTGGAATAGTAGGTTAAGATGAGAAGCCTGAAATAACACAAACAACACTGAAGCTGAGCTGAAAAAGGGAGGACGGCTGATTTCTAATTTCTCTAGCCCCCAGCATGTATGTTAATTCAACGAACACTGCTGCCATTATATTTCAGTGTGGTCTGCTTCCTGTTTTCCTAAAATAAAAAAGCTACTAGAAGCTTGCGTGATAAGCGTGAGACCGAGGAGAGCTATAACCTTTGTGAGAAGAAAGAGCTGAAGAACTTCAGTGGCTAGGAATAGATAAATCATCCGAAAAAATGAGTGGAAGGAGCAGAGGGCAGAACAGTTAAAGTAGGAGAACAGCTGTGAACTAAATTCTTCCCAAAAGGAGGCTACTGATGAGAGCAAAAATCTTTATGTTCCTGATCTCCAAAACATTACTCTACTGAGACAAATAGGGAACCATTAGAATAGATTGTGAGCTTTCCTGTGAAGCAGCAGGACCTAAATCCATCTGACTGTACATGCTATTTCAAAACTTTTGGGTTCGTATCTAGAGGAAGAGACTGCGAGCACTTGACCTGCTGAGGAATAGATCTCACAACAGTGGAGTCATAACTCAGTTTCTTGTCTCAGATTTCAGAGACAAAGACAAAATCATTAAATGCTGCCCAAACTTTGACATTTTCTCTGAGAAGGAAAATTCCTTTACTTCCAGATATAGGCTTCATCACACTGGCAAAATGTAGGGAAGAGAACGTGATTAAGAGGATTCTCCACTGGAGAAAAGACACTGTGTGCTGCTGGCTGAGCTGCACACAGCATCTTCTTCCCCTTCTATTGGAACCAGTCTTCAGCTACCAAGCTGCTGAAGTGACGGTGAAAGGAGAGTAATGTCACTAATTGCTGTGCTCTTGTCACCCTGAGGGTTCCTCTGGCTTCTGACACAAAACAAGGCAGTTATGGCCAATGTTCTGCAGAGAATGTGCTGCTTGTGTATCAGCCTGGCACTTCTTTCTGAACGCATACATGGATTGTCTTGTGCCCCTTACAGACACATTGGAAGACATTTTGTGAAATGCTCACATAGTGTAGAAAATGTTCTAGAATACTGATGCACTGTATTTTTGTGGTTAAATTCAGATTTAGTTTGTCATGATGAATTGCATATGAAAATTAAGAGTTTGCACAGAAAACAGCAAATCCTTATTTATCCATTTATAAATGTATTTTGAATTGTCCCTTTCCTTTTTTGGTGTGAGGAGGATTCATTTTTGTGTTTAATTATGTGAAATTGTAGAGGTTGCGTGTAGCAAGGCTAAGCACTTTGGCCTCTATGCAGGGAATAACTGCAGTATTGGCCACTTGGGGTGGAAGAAGCAAGCAGCTTCAGGTTGGGAGAGAAAAACATGTCAGCTGAGTGTTTCTGCTGACATTTTTGATTGATCTGCTCATAATAACGGCATGCAGATCAACACTGCTAAACCTATGTTATATTTAACGCAGTTAACACTTAAAACCACTGGGCACTTCAGTGCTAACTGTTGATGTAAGAGTTATCTATCTACATGTGACGTTCCCAGCCAGAGATAATGCTCTTTGTAGCTTCTTTGGTACAGCTCATTTGGGTTACCGTGGGTACCCCAGAGTAAAATTACCAGTACCTCGGGTTTTTTCTCATAAGCTGCCGTCTGAGCTGTCTTTTTGAGGTTGTCTACACGTACTTGCTGATCCCTCGTTTGTACAGGTAAAGAACACACCAGCTTCTTTTGGAGCAGCAGCACCGATGTCGTGTGGCTTTGCCATGGCAGCCCCAAACCCTTTCGAAGGTGCTGCTGCTTTCCAGGATGCAGTTTGTCTTCTTGTGTAATGTGGGCTGAGCCACACTCCTTGTTCCTACACCTGGCATTTCTAACCTGGCTGTCTGAAATCCCTTGCGTGGGCCAGTTCAGAAAGTCACTTGGATCAGTCTGAGATCTTCCCAGAATCACAGAATGGTCAGTTTGAAAGCCCCACAGCACGTTATCTGGTCCAGCCTCCCTGCTCAAGCAAGGTCATCCCAGAGCACACGGCACAGGATTGTGTCCAGACGGTTCTTGAATACAACCACCTGTGGAGGGAGACTCCGCAACCTCTCTGGGCAATCTGTTCTAGATCTATCGTTATTATTAATAGCATTTATATTATTTATATTCCACTCATCTTTTGTCGCGTGCAGCTTTTATAAGCTCCGATGCGATTACTTTCCTGTTGCTGATGGAAGGCTGCTTTGGTGGAAGTGAATGGCCTCTGGTGCGGGGCTCGCGGCAGGAGCCCCCAGCCCGAGCTGTGCCTGTGGGCTCTCAGGAGCAGAGCTCAGCCGGGCAGAGCGCACGGACGCCGGGGCCGGGGCACAGCGCTGCGGGCTCCGCGGCCGCTGTTTGCGGAGGGGCGGCCCGCCCGAGCGGACACTGCCCGGCTCTGCCTCACGCAGCGCTGCCGCCCGGCCCGCTCCGCCCAGCCCGGCCCGCGGGGGGCGGGCACTGCCGCCGCCCCTCCCGTGAGCTCATCCCGCCGACGCGCCTGCCCAGCCCGGAGGAGCCGGGAGCAGCCCGGGCTGGGCCGCGCGCGGAGCCGGGGGCGAGGGGCTGGGCCCGCCGCTGGGTGAGACCTCCCTGCCTCGTCCTCTCCTTCCCTCCTCCGCCCCGCGGCCGCCGGGCCGGGGGCTGCGCGGGGTCGGCGGGCGCGGAGCCGCCGGTAAAACTTTCTGTCGGAGGAGCGTGTGCGGGCATGTCGGGCGGGCACGGGCCGGGGCCGAGGCCGGGGGCAGGGCGCGAGGGGCGCGGCCCGGGGCCAGCGGGGGTGGCCCGCGGCCAGGGGGTGGCCCGGGGTGGCCGGGGCCGGGCCGGGCCGGGCCGGGCCGGGGGAGGCGCTGCCCGGGCGGGGCCCGGCCGCGATTTCCGCCTCCCTGGCTCGCGCTGTCACATTTCGGTGACTGGGGCGGCTTTAGTGTCTTTAACAGTTAAGACTTGGGGGGGGAAAGACAAAAAAAAAAATGCTACTTTCTGGAAAACTTGTTTTCTTGGTGGTGTTTGGTTTTGGTATTGGAAGAGGCGCTGAGAAGAGGCAGACGGCCCGGGCAGAGCCGGGGCACAGGGATGCGGAGCGGACACGTGCGTGTCTGTGGGCAGCGACCTTGTTTCGACGGCTGCAACAGAAGGGCCTGCCATAGAGCTCATCTGTGTTCCTGCTGGGATCTCAAGCATAAAATGATAAAACGATAACTTGATTAGTTTTTAATATGTGAGTTGCTGATAGTGTATAGTAACTGTATTTTAAAGCAGACTTTCTAAAGCTTCCTGATTTCTCTAGTTGTTTGCCATAGTCTCATAACGCGTATTTGTTGGATAGGGGACTGGGTCCTGAGTTAGTGCTTTCAGGAATGGGATGTGACTGGAGGCATCTTTGTGTGAGGCTGAGCCCGGGGTACAGAAGGAGGCCTGGCTCCGCTTTGGGGTGTGTGCCGTGCCCGGGTCGCTGCTCCGCAGCCCCGCTCCCGGCTCTGCCTCGCGTGGCGCCTTCTGACCAAGCCAGCGCTGCTGCTGCACCGTTTGGGAGGCCAACAGCTGAGGGTGTGGGAGGTTTCTTTCGAGCTTCTGTGACTGCTGAGTGTAAAAACAGTTGGCGAGAGGTTCGTTCACTGGTCTGGAGTATTTTAAATGTTTTACTCATCCAGCCTACTTCAGAGTTTTGCAGGATTATTCAATATATGCAGAAGTCCTATGTTACCTCGTATTTTTGATAGTTGTTGCTTAAAAATAGCCTGATACTTAAAAATTGAAAATACCAGGGAATATGGGAAATAAGTGTGATACCTTAGATCCTAGAAAATTGCCTCCCACCGTTGTTTAATATACAGTGGGCAAGAATTAACATTTGCCATTTGTTCTGATCTGCTGTTTAAGTGAAAAATGGTAATATACTATTAAATAGTGCCAGTGAGCAAGGTAAACACAAGTCCTGTTTCTTTTTGCCACTGCTCGGATAGTGTAGTCAGAGCTCCATTAATGTGGATGCTCTGAAGTGCTGGTTGCCTTGCTTTCTCAGTGTAGCTAACCATTGGAATGTCCAAATGGTGATGAATTATATCTGCTTTAGAGCCAAAACATATTTGGTTCATGGCCAAAGTTGCTCAGCTTCCCATAAGAGTCTGTAGGAAAAACAAGACATTTTGTGTGGATGACCACAGGCCTGAAGTTGATGCCATGGCAACTTTGTCATCTGAATTATATGTTGGAAGGCAGCTGAGCAGTCTTAGCAGAGGTGTTTGTTTTTCTTTAGCAGAACTTCTTCCCCTTATCAAGATTAAACGTTTCTTTGAAGGTGGAAGATTATTTAGTAAGCATTCTTATATGCACAATAGTTTGAAAATTGCCTGATCTGTTAGTTATTTGTAATGACACCCATAAATATCTGTAAATTGTTATTTATTTCCATGATTTTAAAATCAAGGTTTATCTCTAGAGATGCTGTTTTGACTAAAAAGTGGTATTTCAGTCTCTGTCAGGAGCTAGATCTTCATATTTTCCAGAAAAATAGAGAAAGGTCAGCTGTAGGTTTTATGTGTGGGAAAGTCTGAGAAAACTGGGTTAGTTCAAGTCTTTTGGTTGCTTTCAGCTCCTGAGATTTGATGTGGAGGTTGGAGAGTTTTTTTATCACAAAACTGTGGCAATGGAAGATAAATCTCAGCATATGGCCTCAAATGTGTAAGGTCTTATTTCTTAACAATATGTTTGTGTATAGGAAGCACTGCTGTTAGAAAACTGACTTCTGACTACGGAAGGCATAGTGTAACACCAGACTGAAGAGTTCCCAGAAGCCACCTCTGAAACATTACATGATCCTCACTGCATTTGGTTTTGTGTTGAACTTTAGTTTGATAACTGCCTTTTTTTTTTTTTTTTTTTTTTTTTAGTAAGTGTGTTTTTGTGGGGTCTTAACCTCTCTGATCTTATCCTGAAGGGAAGTAAATAAAGGGATCAGTTGCTCATTAAGGCAGAATATCTACTGTGTGGTCTAATGTTAATAGGTCTGTTTGCTCTGCTGTCTCCTACTATCCTTTCCTTTTAAAATTCATTGTTTAGCATGACTGAATTAATCCTTCAGTATTCATTGGACTTGAGAAGTTCTGTAGAACTATTTCAGCATGCTTAATTGACTAGATTATTTATCTAAGTATGAAACTGCAGAGCTCAGGGGATGATCTCTGTGCTGTGTTTGGGCTCTCCACAGACATGTTGGAGTCTTCCCGTGGTGTCCATCTCCTGCTCGCTGGGGTGTAGGAGAGTCTGAACTGGAGCACAGGTTTTCTTTCACTCAGTTTGTGCTTCAGTCAGGCAGGGTGCTTTTGGTCTCCTTTCATAGCTAAAATGTCCTCTTCCTCCCCCTCCCTGTTTTTCAGCTTCATACACCTTCAGAGGTTTATCCAGCATAGTGATTTCAGATTTCTGTGCTGTATAGGTGATACATCACTGTGTAGGCTTTTTTCATCCATCATTGCCACTCCTGCTTCTTGAAGTACATGCTTTCTAGTTCAGGTACATGGAATAACTTTAACTTTAAAAGTCCTGTTTCTCTTGCTATGTTTCTGGAATTTCGTTTTTGCTCCCGCCCTCACCTAGAGGAGGCCTGCTAAGTCACAGGCTTAATCTGTAAAAGTACTTTGTTACTAGAATATTCAACTTTGCGATATATTAGCTGCAGTGCTTGGCCTCCTTGTGTAAAGTGTGGAGATACTCGTGTGCCTGAGGGATGTTCCTTAGAGTGTGGGAGCAAAGGGCCAGGCAGCTGAGCCTGTGAGAGTTATTTCTGCACTGCGTGACTGGGGGCACTGCTGGGACATGGGCTTTGTTTCCTGAGGCAGTATCACCAATTCAGTATTACATATATTTTCTCCCTCAATCTAGAATACTAATTTCTAATGAGGGTGCTGGTTTGAAAGCAGAAGTTCCCGTGGCTTTGGGGTAAGCAGCTGTGCAGTTCAGGCAGCTTGGCAGATGTGAGGTGTCCCTTGGTGTCCTGTCCCACGGGACAAGTCCTTGGGTGCTCTCAGTTTGCTCTCAGCCCCGTGGCTGGGTGACACTTCAGCCTGGGATCCTGCTGGTCTGCACTAATGGTCAGTGATGGCAGCAGAGAGTTCTGCCACAGCCCTTACAGGAATTTAAATGTCTGCCGTCACAGCAAGAGCTGCCTTTGCAGACTTGATGCTGTTGTAGTTGGTGGCAATACTCACTGAATTATCGGACCTTTTTCTGTAAATATTCTGTGTCAGCAGGTGCAGGGGGTTATGATTTGCAGTGTTTGTGAGGTGACTGACTTGGTGAGGCACTCTGTGAAGCACTTCTCAGGCACTTTTGAAGTCTAAATGGCTAAAATAATTTTGGGAATGTAGCTGGTCATGAAGTCTTTTTCATGTGCATTAGGGAATTCAGCTATGTAGATGTGTATGAAATTGGAAAACCACATGCAGCTTAGGGTTCTAGTGATCTTAAATATTTTAACTACATAATAAACATATACAATATATAAAATATATACAAAGTTACAGATCTGTATTTTGAATATCTGAGTGGTTTTTATCAGCTGTCCTTAATTCATCGTGATGCAAGTTAGAACTTGTGAATTATCGATAAATACAAATTTCCTCCATGTTTTAGATTTCTGTAATGCAGGGTGGTGATAAAAGAGAAAAAAAACTCTACAGCCTGCAGTAGAATTGTTTGCAGTCTCATTTTGCTCTACAGCAGAATTTGCCCCTGATCAGTGATCCAAGCCTTAGTGGAATTTATCAGCTTTTTATTTTTAAGAAAAGGTGCCTGGTGGCCCAACTCTGTGAGAATGACCCGATGTAGGGGCTGTGCCAGGTGACGGTGCACAGAGGTGTCACAGCTGTCAGGGGACACCAGGCTATGGGGCAGAGGGGAGCGTGGCCAGGGGAGCCCGTGGCTGCAGCAGGAGCCTCGGCGCTGAAGCTCCGTGTCCCAGAGTTGTTTCTTACCCTTCTAGCTGCATGTGGCGCACTGTGGCTCACACGGGTCTGCAATGAAATCTTCGGCAATGAGCGTTTGCAGCAAAGGCTGCAGATCCTGTAAGGAGCCCCTTGGGCTTGCTGCAGGCTGGCCAGCGGCCTCATCGCCGTGGCCAGCGGCCTTGGCTGTGCTGGAAGCTCTGCCTGCCCTGTGTCACATACTGTCACATACCCCTGAGCAGGGGGAGCTGCTGCCGCCTGTGCCTCCAAGCCCTTCAAGTGCATTTTTCTGAAATGTGTAGCATGAGAGGGTGGGGGGCTGCTGCTTTTTTGCTGCATATTTCATATATTTGCTAATTTAGTGCTCTAAGACCAGAGAGTTCTGTAAAATGTTTGCTGCACTACACTGAAGTAGTGTACGTGGTGTAGGTTGTTTTTTTCTGTTATTTCTGTTTGTTAGTGGTTTGTGGGGTTTTTTTGGCTTATTGTTTGGGGGTTTTGGGCTTTATTTTTTTTTTTTTTTAAGACTCGATCTTAGTCTTGGTTAAATTTAGCTCCAGCAGGAGAGAAGCTGGAACTTGTTAGCACACAGGAAACGCCCTGACAGGAGGTTTTTAATGTGTGTGTTTGTGTGTAAATGTGAACTCTGCAGCTCCACGGTGGACTCGGGCCTGGGGACCTTTGCGTAGGTCACAATGGTTTTACATCTTTAAATGTTGTCTTAGGTTCTGGTTGAACTTCTCTACATTAAGTATTAAATGTGTCTTAACTTGTCAAAAGCTGGTAGTTTTAAGTTAAATCTAAAGCTCTCACTCTTAAAACAGCAGAGGTGTTTAATTGCTGAGAAGACAGTTCAGATTTTATCTGCTTCAGCTTTGTTTATCTGGAAAAACACTAGAATTTGTGTAGTCTAAAGATTGTGCTTTTCTCTTTTCAGTCATTTACAATTAAACTAATCTATGTCTGTCTTAGCAGATGTCCCTTCCTTAGGATCTATAATTCTGACCATACTTTAACAATAAAGTGTTTGAACAATATCCAAGAGTAAATAGAAGCACAATATGACCTTTGCTTTTTGAAATTTAAATGAGGTGGAAGTTGGTAGAAACTTTAATATGTGGGCTGGGTTTAATTCTTTTTCTGTGTTGTGTGGGGTTTTTTGTTGCTTGGGTTTTTTTGTTGTTGCTTTTGAACAAGAATGACAAAACACAAACTATTCTTGGTGTGAGTTTTAGAGGGAGATTGATTTTGTGTTTTGCACCAGAAATGCCTTTGAATTCAGTTGGTTATTTATAATAGTATGTTAATAATGATAGTTAATATGCTTCAAGGTCTGTTTTACACTGGGCTAAATACCACTGAGGTTGCCAAGGGATTTTTTTTGTGTTAGTAAGGACTGAGTTCCTGGATTTTTCTACAAAATTTTCCATCAATTGAACATTTGAAGAGGAATATTGCTACTGCAAAGTGTAGGCGTGGTGAGGTAAAATTTTCAGCACTTGCCAACTACTGATACAGAATGTTTGTGCTCATGCAAGAATTACTTTGAAAAGCTAGGAGACAATGTGACAAGACATAAAGGGAAAACTTGGCTTTATTCTCACATAAATGGTACTTGGCAAAGGTAGAATGGAGTCTAGGAATATTGTGCCTTTTAGCATCATGTACTAATCTGTTGTGCAGTTTCAGAATTCAGTGGTGCTGGTATATTCAAAACTCTCGGAATACAGAGCTGGTGTGTGTGTTTTTGTTTATTTATTCTCTGTCTAAGCCATTCTTTGTGCTACTGTGGATTGTCACCAGATACTTTCTGTGAGTTTGCAATAAGTCACCCAGTGATTCATGGCAGCAGCTTATAAAGTATTTTACACTCATTTTGAGGTGCTGGGCATAGTTTGAAAGTCTGAGGGGAAAAAGACCTAATTAATAATGTTGGTTTTTTTCCCTGACCAAAAACATTGCACTTTGTCCTTAAAAGACAATAAGGAAAGGAGAACAAAAGTGACATGGAATTATTTTGTTCTGCTGGAGTTCAGAGCTTTGTAAAAGTCTGCACCGGAGGAATATGCTGACTGCTTTGTCAGAGAGGACTTTTTTCTCGTTTTGCTCCTCCCATGCCCGTGCAGAAGGTTCCATGAGGCTCTGGCACCCTGTGTGCAGTGTGTGTGCCCCAGAACTGCCTTGGGTCTCACTGAGGGTCTGGGCTTCTCCAGAAGCTCCTTTTGTGTGTCCCTCTGGCACCTGAGCAATCTCACACTGCCCCTCAATCTGGTAGAAATTAGTTTGTTTTCTACCTGTTTTCATCATCTTAGCTAAGAGAAAAAACATGTGCTTTTCTTCTCAGTGAGCCTTACTCGAGCTTCTTTTCCTCAGTTCTCTGCCTTCCCCAGGAGAAAAACTGAATTTTGTTTCTTTGCAGTTTCTCTTCTGTTGGCAGGATTCTGAGCTGAGTGAGTTCTTGTTGGTGTTGCATTTCTTTGTATATCACTGAACTCCATACATGTGATGTACAGTGGGTCTTGCAGGCATCTCAGGAACACGTTAAGGGCACCCAGTGTGTACTGTCTTGGCAAGCTTGTAAGGATTTATACTGACTAAAGATCTTAATGAATAATAACTTTTTTATTTTAAATACAAAAATTCCACTAGTAGTCAAATTCTGGTTGTGAGGATTTAAATTTATTTATTTTGGACACTTGCCTGTGGAAGGAATGCTTTCTGGCATCTGAGTTAGAAGCTTTAGTGGTGCTTGGCTGTTTAATTACTGAAAGCAACAGGACCACTGTAAAATTTTAATAAATGTGGGCTTGCTGGGTATTTCATATTTTTGGTAAGAGCATGTTGGATCTTGTCTACACCAGGGAGTTATTGCAGGATGGGGGAGGATGTGAATGTGAAGCACTTTACCCCTTGTATAGACAATCCTTTCATTTTTCTCGAGTGAACTCTGGGATACTCCGGGATGTTCTGGGTATTCCATGTTCTTGGCCTTAATTTGAGCTCTGCAGAGGCTGACAAGGAGTTCCACCTCGAGTGTGTGTCTGGTTCATGTGAACAATCTCCCTGGTGTGGGGTCTGTGTAAAGAGAGCCCAGTCATGCCAGGCTGGGGCTGGGGGAGGCCTGGTGTGCTCCCCCTGGGGAGGTGCTGCCTGTCAGGAATGTGCACACAGCCGATATTAATGGTGATATTAATGGTGATATTAATGGTGATATTAATGGTGATATTAATGATGATATTAATACTCTGATGAGGGCTCTCAATGCCACTGCCTTGTACATTGAAATGGAAAGTGCTTCAAGGGAAAAGGAGTTGGGAGATCGTGGATGTTAAGAGTGTTTCCTTAGAGTTTACACTACAGAAGAATACTCGAGTCTGTCCATAAAATAACACAAGCAGGTAATCAAAAATGGAAGGTTGACATTTCACAAGAGAGAAAAATGCACCATCCCAGCATCTGAGGTGGAAAGCAGGGAGAGTAATATTTGTGTTTTGCCTCATTCCAATGAGTGAGATTTCAGGAAATAGCCAAGCTAATCTAACAGTTTGTTGTGATTCAGGGGAGTGAGTGGTTTTCCTTCCTCTGTACCTGCTGTGGGATCCTTCTTTTTTGCTATGTCATCTCCTCTAAGCACAGAGAAGATGAATTGCATCTGGCACAAGGCAGCAGGAGCACAGGGCTGACCCCCCTGCCCATCTTGTAAAGGCTCCACCAGCATGACCTTGAGAAAACTGGGCTTTGCTCCTCCTAGGCGAGATGGAAACAAGTTTGTTCCCTTCCTGCAGGCTGCTGGGAGCTGGCATATGTTGTGAGATGCTCTAAGGTTGAAGAAGCAGTATATACAGATACCTAACATACTTTGTGTGTTATGTGACTTAAATGTCTGTTCTTTAGGCATCCTCAAAAATGTTCATGTTCAATTCCAAAGTTTGCTAATTTTTGCTAATTTATTTTGTCCACAAAGATATATACCCTTCTTTTTGTGTGTGTGTAGATGTGCAAATGTGTCCTGAACAGTCCAGTATGTTTGAGCTTTGTGTTCCTGCTCATTCCCACATTATAGGGTCACTTAGCACTTACTTTTTTAAAATTTTTTTTTAGGAGGAGGAGGGTTGCAGGAGGTACTGTCACGTTACATTAATTAACTGTCTAATCCAAAACTAGCACAGGGATCCATTTAGACAGTTATGTTCTCTGAAGGAAATAATTTTGCTTTGTATTTTTGATAGAGGTTTCCAAGATTTTCTTGTGTGACTTGCCCTGACAGGGGGCTGGACCAGATGACCTCCAGAGGTCCTTTCCAACCTCATCCAGTCTGTGACTCTGCCCTAATCAAAGAAGTCCTAGTGAGTCCTAATATGTCACTTTGGATATCTCAAGCTGTTGTTTCACACATACCATTCCACCTCTAGTAACTAGAGCTAACAGCTAAAGCTTCCTTGTCCTAAGGAAGAAAACATCAACATCCATTTGTCATCAGACTAGTATACTTTAAAAGCCACATTAAAACCTTCAGAAGTGTTTACTTAGTAAAAAATATGTTAATCTCTGCCTGTGAAGCAGGAAGTAAGTAACGTGTTGTCTGTGTACAAATTTTGGATGGAGCTCTGCATTTAATTTCTAGAAAAAGTGAGTGGCTGTGATTCCCAGCCATTTCAAGGTCAGGTATTTTATGATTAGGGTTTATAGAAAATATACTGCCCCAGAATTTCTAAGGGTAGCTGACATGGGGAATAAAAGATTGACACAAAATACAGGTGCATGTTCTGGTCTGTGTTTAAATAGAGATCTGTAGTGTTAGGAGAAAACTATTAGTGTAACAGGAGGAAAATTCCATGAAAAAGCAGAGAATAAAATCCTGAAAATACCTGATAAGAAGTATGAAGAATATAGGAGGTTTGGAACTAGATATGATGAGTTTTATCAGCATCATCTTGTATTACTGCTCAAAAAAATACAGCTGTCTGTATTAGTGTGATGTTTCTTTTAAAAAATAAAAATCCCACTCATACTAGATTCGTTGAAAATCTGCAAAGTAGCTGTGATGATGAAAATAGTCACCTCTTTGGTGTTCTGGACATAATACTGACCTGGTTTGGGGTTTTCTTGGGATTAGTTAGTGTTAATTTTGTTTTGTAAATCATAACTGGAGAAAGGGAGAAGTCTGTAGAAAAAAGGTAGATCGCTGTGGTCTTGGCATTTTCTCTGGAGGGTCTCAGCAGAATGGGAACAAAAAGTCTAAAACACCTCTGCTGTGGCCAGATATTTTTCATACGAGGAAAAGCTGTGAGCAGGTAAGATTTTCAGGTTGTGTTGACAGCTCTTCTTTCCCAGTGTAGCCAGACAAATGATTCCACTTGTGATTCTCCATCTGCATGGTTGCTGAATCCTTGGGGCTGGTTCAAGCAGGGCTTATGACCTTTGATGTGAATAGTTCTGGCTTGTGAGTGCTTTCCCTCTGCTTGAGTGAAGATCAGCTTCCTCAGTGCTTCAGGGTAGTAACGAGTGGCTGGGGAGCCGTAGTCTCCGACGTGGTGATAAAGAGTCATTTTTGCAGTGTCTG
Source organism: Acridotheres tristis (assembly GCA_037013685.1). NCBI lineage: Eukaryota > Metazoa > Chordata > Aves > Passeriformes > Sturnidae > Acridotheres > Acridotheres tristis. Next base: position 37,766,137 of record CM072894.1, read on the forward strand.
GCACCTCCCAGGATTTTTGGACATCAGTGAAGTGACCAGCTTTTCCCCTGTGTGGGCAGCCCTCAGGGACACTGGCCAAAATAATCAGCCATTTGGTATAAGGGGAAGGGAGCAGAAAACTGGGTGATTGCAGGGCAGAATATTTACATCTGTGGCACCTGAGAAATGAAATGTAGATCCAGAGCGGTGGGAAAAAAGCTACTGCAAAAGCACATTCTAGCAGCTAACGTGATAATGAGGTTTTTCTCACACTTCTTCATCTTTCACCTCTTATTGTATTTTAATAGTGCTTCAGGGCATAATTCCACTTCAGAAGTGAACTGCAAACTGGAAACCTTGCTGTTCTTATGCAGTTTCCTTTTAAACTGCTGCATAGCTTTCACTGGGTCAGGTGAGAGGGAGAAAATGTGGAGTATCTCATAGGTAAGTTTAATAATAATTAGATGATTGAGTGAGGAGCAAATGACACAAATGTACTACAGCTTGTCAGTATTGGATCAGTTTTGTGCCTATATTGGTCTTTCTGCATGAGAAACACCTACAAAGGGTAAAGGCCATAATTGTTTAGGGTATTGTATAAAAATACTTCAATAATAACTGTTTAACTTTAGTGGGTCTGGCTAAATATTGGAAACAATATATATGCCACTTGCTACTTGGCTGTAGGGACAAAGGGTCAGGGACAGACCTCTCCAGTGGATGCTTTATCATTTTCATTCATGTATTTGAATTATAACAGAAATATATCTCACTGGAAGTTGCATCTTAAAAAAAAAGTGAAAACACTGTTCTCTTCAAATGTTTCTTCATTCATTAATTAGTAGTCTCATATCTGGGGGTATGAGACTGTTTATTACAAAATGCTAGCTATTGATGGCCCAAATGTAGTAATTTTAAAGGATTTTTTACTTATTGTCTTGATTTGCTATATCAGTAATACCTTGCTCTTTAAGTATTGTTTTTTGCTGTATATACCTCTTGTTTGAAGTCTGCAGTTCAGCTAAAAGACTTTGAAGTTGCCAGAAAAAAGAAGTGTTGGAGCTTTTCTATGTGGCACATAGAATGACACTCTGAATGTGTTTGTAGGCAGTGAAAGCAGTTCTGACTAAATGAAGTTCTCTTTCGAAGCTGAGGATTTTGGGATTCAAATGTTTGAATCTTTGGATTCAAAAGTGCAAAATACACTTTAAAAATACAGATTACTTGAAGTATGTGTTTAATAAATCTCACACTGAAAGGTGGCAAATCCTTGAGTACTTCTGTGGAGACAGTAGACTAAGATGTTCTGCCCTTTATTTATTTGTAAGTAAATGCTCACTGGCTTTTCAGGATCTAAATATGGAAGCTTGAACACAGCTGTGGGAAGTAATGTAAGGAGTGTAAATGCCAGGAGTTGTGGGCATTAGCTCAGTGCTTACCTGCCATGTGGGATTAGTTTATTTGGCCTCTGCACTAGTGATGCACTCCTGTGGGTAGATCTTTGAAAAGAACCCTCTGAAAGGTGAGGGAGGTGGAACAAGAGCTGTGAATCCTCCTGTTCCTGATGTTGGTGCCTTCAGTAGTAGCTTTACATGGAAAACATTCCCACACAAGGAATTTGCTGAGTTTGAAGGAGAGACTTGCAGGCTGAGGAGAAATGTGCAGAGGTTTTTCCATCTCTGCTTTTCAGAGGAGATTCCTCAGGTAATGAAGTGCTTAACTTAGGTTAAGAAATGAACTGTTGTGTATGCCTGCACTCCTGACTCTTTCCATGACCTAAGACTTGTGTTTTATAAAGCTTTTATAAAGAAGCTGATCATTACAAATTCTTGAATTGAGGGACTTTCTGCCCTTTCCCTTCATGCTCTGAGCAGGAAGCAGTTGTATGGAATGTCTTCTGTATGTGACCACAAGCAGTTGAACTGGTGGGAGGACAGCACCCGTTTGAAATGCTCTTGGTGTGAGCTGGGAATGCACCTTTGTCAGCAGCTGACAGCGCCTTCAATTCCACCAGCAGAAGAGTTCTTTTGGGATGTTTCTATTAGCACTCTGGGGTAACAAGTCCATATCTAATACCCATTTTAAAATGGGAATGATAATTTAAAAAATCTTTTAAAAAAACCAACAAACACCAAATAAGTGGTTTCATGACAGAATTTAAAAATTTGAATTTAGAAAACGTGAACTAGAGGTGTTTACCAAAGTGAAGCACTTGTGGTAGCTGAAAGGGTTCCTGAAGTCTGAGTCAGGGAGTGAGTCTACTTCAGCTTAGCTGTGAGGAGACAGAAAGTGCTGTGTGCTTAGAAAGACAGTGTGCCAGCATTACTGTATTCTTACAGTTATCCTTAAAACAAAACAAGATCTAATATCTTGTGCCTGGTTCAAGGGATGAGAAATTATAAATGCACACTATCACTGTTCACTTCAGTTGGTGTTCCTGAGGTGTGAACCATGGGTAGGAAGAAATGCGTTACCTGAAGCTGAAAAGGAAGGAAGTGAACTTTATTTCCAGCTAATAGGCACTTTTCATATCTGCTCTGAATGTGGTCTGAATCAACCATCTTGCATGCCAATTCTGTTCTGTATTGGAATAGATCCTTGAAGAGCTCTTTGCACAGTAGGGAAATTGGCCTCAATTCCAAGAAGAGAAAATCTAGGATGGAATTGTCCTTGATTCCTTTTATTTGGTTCTCTCATTAACACTTACCCGTATTCTAAGAAGAGAAATGACATATACTGTAGAGTTTCAGTTCTATATCAAGCCTGTCTGTTCTGGTTAATAGAAAATTCTTACTTGTTGTATTTACAAAATAAAAAAGTTAAATACAATATGTGACTTTTCAGGTCTTCCTTTTTTTTTTTTTTTCCACCTGCCACTATTCTAGCTATTTATGTAAAATACCTTCCTTAGATTCTGAAATTCGTTAACAGTTCCAGCTCCTACCATTGCATAGTGCAGGCTTTCTAACATGGCAGGTGGTTTCTGTATGCTGACTTTGATAAATGTGTTTTGCTTTTTATCCAGTAAGTAATCATAAATTGCTTCCTTTTAGTGCGTTTCATTTTTCAGTTAGATGATCCAGTTTTGGGGATGTGTTTGTGAGCTTTTTCAGTTTTCTTGGTGCTGAAATTGGAGAGGGCCGATTAATTTCATCCTTGGGGAAGCAGCTGAAAGTGTTGCAGAGCGTGTTGGTTGTGGCAGCACACGGGGCAGCAGTGTCAGTGCTCTGTGTGCCCTGGGCCCGTGTGTGGCACCTGGCAGTGCCACCCTCAGCACAGTTCCTGCACTGGCCCTGATTTCTCTGCTTTGTTTCATCAAACAAAGAGAATCCATTCCTTTCTGAGGAATCCATACTTTTTGGATGGAAAACTTCTGTTTCTCCTGTTGATTTCACGTGGGGTTTGTAGCAGTGTTACATATGACAGCATAGCCAGATTACTTTTTTTCCCCCCTTCTTCTTGCATATTCCATGCTGCAAGTTTTCTAAAATGAGATATTTTTTTGAATTTTTCAGTAGAGAAAACAAATGAAATTACGATTCACAGATGCTTCCAGAAAGCTTTTTGAGGAAGGAGTACTCTTCATAATTCCTTTCATTCTGTTTTCCTTGCTCTGTAACTGAAGTTACTTATGTGAAAGAACTGTCTTCAGGTTTATCAGCCCGAATATATTTTTCCTATACTTCATACTGCTCTGAAATCTGCAGCTGGTGCTCGCTTGAGGTTGACTGTGAAGTGTGCCATGTGGCAGGAGGAAGCGTTGGGGGCTGGAGGAGTTTGTTGCTCAGGTGCCCTGTGTGCTGTGTGTGGGACAGAATGGGGCTGGTGCTGTCCTGCTGTTATCCCCCTGTACAGTCCCTCAGCTGGCACCAGGCTGCTCCCATTGCTGCCAGTCGGGCTGCTGAACTCCAGTCAGGAGTTAGAGCTTGATTTTAGTTTATTTTTTCTGGGGTGTCTTACAGCAATTTACTCAGGTTTAGCCCTGTAACTGCAATTGGATGTGGAATGTGGAGAATGCTGTCTTCTGGTGCATTTTTCTGTAATAATGCAGCAAACTCTTAGTTGTTTAGTTCAAGTATTGAAATATTCATTGTGCATCAATACTTTGCTTTACCAAGTGACACTGTAAGAAATAAATGTGACTATCAAAACTTTTCTCCTAATTCCCTCACTGTTTTATTTCCATCTGTTTTTTGTTTCAACTTGTGTGAAAGTACATTGCATTTATTTTTGTTTCTGTCTTATTCTCTAGGAGCAGCATTTAAAATGTTAAAGGCCGTTCTGAAAAAGAGCCGAGAGGGTGGCAAAGGGACCAAAAAAGACCCAGGTATGAATATTACTGCAATGTTTTATACCAGATGAGTTGGGCACTGCACACCCAGGAGTGTCTGTGCTGTGGTGCAGCAGTGCCTGGCCCGGGGGCAGCTCCCTGCCCAGCTGCTGCCTGGGGAGCAGGAGCTGCAGGTGGAATACAGCTCCAGGACACTTGTTCCTGCAGCTCCAGTGACACCAGGTGGTCCTGGAAATGCTGGGAGCAGGCTGGGTGTGCTGTGCTGCCCTGGCTATGGAAATGCTGGGAGCAGGCTGGGTGTGCTGTGCTGCCCTGGCTGTGGCTGTGGAAATGCTGGGAGCAGGCTGGGTGTGCTGTGCTGCCCTGGCTGTGGCTATGGAAATGCTGGGAGCAGGCTGGGTGTGCTGTGCTGTCCTGGCTGTGGCTGTGGAAATGCTGGGAGCAGGCTGGGTGTGCTGTGCTGTCCTGGTTGTGGAAATGCTGGGAGCAGGCTGGGTGTGCTGTGCTGCCCTGGCTGTGGCTGTGGAAATGCTGGGAGCAGGCTGGGTGTGCTGTGCTGTCCTGGTTGTGGAAATGCTGGGAGCAGGCTGGGTGTGCTGTGCTGTCCTGGTTGTGGAAATGCTGGGAGCAGGCTGGGTGTGCTGTGCTGCCCTGGCTATGGAAATGCTGGGAGCAGGCTGGGTGTGCTGTGCTGCCCTGGCTGTGGCTATGGAAATGCTGGGAGCAGGCTGGGTGTGCTGTGCTGCCCTGGCTGTGGCTGTGGAAATGCTGGGAGCAGGCTGGGTGTGCTGTGCTGCCCTGGTTGTGGCTGTGGAAATGCTGGGAGCAGGCTGGGTGTGCTGTGCTGCCCTGGCTATGGAAATGCTGGGAGCAGGCTGGGTGTGCTGTGCTGCCCTGGCTGTGGCTGTGGAAATGCTGGGAGCAGGCTGGGTGTGCTGTGCTGTCCTGGCTATGGAAATGCTGGGAGCAGGCTGGGTGTGCTGTGCTGCCCTGGCTGTGGAAATGCTGGGAGCAGGCTGGGTGTGCTGTGCTGCCCTGGCTATGGAAATGCTGGGAGCAGGCTGGGTGTGCTGTGCTGTACTGGTTGTGGAAATGCTGGGAGCAGGCTGGGTGTGCTGTGCTGCCCTGGTTGTGGCTGTGGAAATGCTGGGAGCAGGCTGGGTGTGCTGTGCTGTCCTGGCTATGGAAATGCTGGGAGCAGGCTGGGTGTGCTGTGCTGCCTGGGGCCAGGCCTGCCGACCCCTCAGCTACAGAAATGCACTTTAAACTGATTATTCACTATGTTATAAAAACCTCAACACTGCTTATGTGATATGGGCAATAAAAGTTTTATTATGTATGTCTTTTGAAAAAAAAATCATTGAATTGGTGAAAAGTTATTAAGCTGGTTATTAGGTTTCTATTATGTTCTAGTTTTTGCTTTAAGTACAGGGACTTTTTGAAGATAAAAGTAATCGTTATCAACAAATCTTACTTAAAATAAAACTTATTTTACTATTAACCATCAATTTAGTAGGCCACTACTTGTGTGCATTACCTTCCAGGAAGAAGGGTAACTGAGAGCTCCCGTTGCCATTTTCAAGGGCAGAGAAGGGCCAGCAGTGCCTGTTGAGCAGGAGCAGTAGCTGTGGATGTGCAGGTGTTGGTGGCTGCTGTGAGCTGCCTGCTCTGTGCCAGGCGTGCTGAAGTCTTTGCTGCAGTGCCTGGAAAGATCATGGACCTGAGTGGAAGTTACCTGTTTTTCAGAGTTACATTTTTAACTTCAGATTGTTCATGCAGACTAACATTTCTGATTTTCTGATGAGTTTGGTTATCCAGAAGAATAAATTTATGCTCTTTGACAACATGAACTTCTTACTCCAAGAGTAAAATACAAATAAATCTGAATACTTCTTAAATATATAAAGAACAGAGCATAATAAAGCTGCCACATCCTTGTTTATTGGAACCTTTAAAACAGCAGTCCTGTTTTGTTTGAAAGCAAGTTATATATGTGTCTTGCATTGCACTTTTAGAACTATACAGTTGCACTGAGCCCTACAAAGGGGGGATGTTTTCACTGTTCTTTTGCAAAAGCCAGTGCTGAGTTCATCTGGCAGGTAATATGTTGTTCTTCACGAAATTTCTGTGGTCTTGTAAGTTTGTGCTCTGCTACAGTTCCTTTGTAAATGACTGAATGATGGAATGCTGACTGGAAAAAACACTGACACTAGATCAGAGTTGCACAGAAATGATCACAGAGCAAGACCAAAGGCATCCTGTTCATTCTGCATGTGCTGCTGACTTGAAGTCACCAGCTGGGATTGTTTAAACAGAGTGGGCTGAAGATTCCTGTGGTGAGGCTTTCACTGGTACATTTTTTGTTAAAATACTAGATGGAAGTTGGTTTTGGCTGAAAAGGAAAATTGGGCTGTTTAGAATGGAGCTTTGACCAGGCTTTGATTAAATCTGAAGCTTGGAAAAACCTTTTTCCTGTAGGTCAGAAAGCATGGCATTTTATTTTAGGATCTCATGACATCTGTCTGTATTCATGTGTGCAAAAGAATATTTTTCTCTGTTGTTGCAAATGCAATGCTGCTGTATTTCTGAGCAGCAAGGGGAGATTTTTAGTGTGTGGGAAGTTTTTTGGTTTAATTTTTGGTTTGGTGGGTTTGCTTATTTGTTTGGGGTTTTTTGTTGTTTTTAAGCAGTGCTCTAGAGTTTCATGTGTTAATTAGATGTTAATGGAAACCAAGTGTTGGGAAAAATTCGTGAATAATGCCTGACTGATGAAAGCTAGAGCAAGGAGGAGTTCAGGAACAGCTTTTTAAAATAAAGTAAATTATTTATATATTGGATTTCAGAGATTTTGGTGCTTTTTTGTATTTGAAGGTGATGTGGAAAGTTTGAAGAGAGATATGTGCATTTTATTCTGTTCTGTGTTACTCCAGGACTTCCTGTAAAGTCCAGTTTATCAGCTTTCTCTGTTGTTCCAAAGGACATTCCAATTCTTTCAGCTGTAAGACTCTTCTCCACTTTTAGAAAAGATATGAAGCAAGGCAAAGAACATTGGTCTTTGTAGAGCTTATTTTCGTTCACTCATCTCACTGGTCTTTAAAGTGAAAACAGGGAGAAATTGAAGGATTTTTTTGATTGTAGAGTTTTCCCACTTCGTTGCCCTTTGGATATGGAATAGCAGCAAGAGCTTTAAATTTCATGCTCTCTGAAGAGAAAATGCACCCCAGCAATGGGAGCTGACTAGAGAGATAAGTCATGGACATGGCCATTCTTCCAGCTGCCCTTGGAGACAGGAATGCAGTAGTAAATTTAGATGCTTCTCTCAGCTCTGGGGGTACATGGGCCTGATCTTTTCTTGTGAAGTTTTGGAAAAGTTTCCAGGTTTTTCAGAGCTTCTGAATGTGGGAGGACGGAGACAGTGCATCTCAGCAGGGCCACCTGAGCACAGGTGGGAAGACTGCTTGGTCTTTTTTCAGTATATTCGTGGTTTAGGAGGGATGCTGAGGAGCTGGAAGGTGCTGGAAGCTCCGTGGTCATAGTGGGCAGCCCAGGAGGACACCAGGGTTGTTGACCACGGGTGACCATTCCAGTCCAGCTGGAAGGGGTTTAGGCTGAGCTGCAGCAGCTTCTTCTTGAACTGAAGTAACCCCAGCTGTCCCATGGGCTGCAAGAAAGGAACGCCTGGGAGTCTGTGTGAGTCCGAGCCGAGTGGGCTGATTGCTGTGTGACTGAATAGAGCTTCCTGTTTGTGTGTGAGCGAGCTCTGCTCGATGGCTTTTACAGCTGCTGGCCTTGTGCAACTAGTGCGAGTAGCAATGGATTGAAGGCAGGCACAGCTGGAATATTAAAAAGTGTAAAAGGGTTAAAGCAGAAAAAGAAATCAGTGCTTTTTTTAACAGTAGCTTGTATGGATTTTAATATTAGAATTTTTCATTTGCTCTGACTTAAGGGCTTAAGAGATGAAGCTCTGCATAACATTTTTGCAATATAGCTGCTGGTAATATTGATTGTAGGTTTTAATAGATTCTTAAATTCAATGTTACCTTGAAAAAGAGGGTTGCAAGAGGTAGTATTGATGCTTTCAGAAAGAGACTGAAGTGCTCTGCTGAAGATTTGTAGAATGTCTTTGTTGAAATAACTTCTGCCCTGATCATGTGGGAATGTCACCTTTGGTAAAATGATGCCTCTGGCAGCACCAAATGCAGTAATTAGAGATTCATATTTGTGCTTAGACCCTGCAATTGCTTCAGTAGAGATTCTACAAACGTTTTGTTAAAATGGTTTTATATAGATGTGGCTGGGAGGTGTTGATAGGTAGGTAGGTGACTGTTGTAGAATTAGAAAAAATCTAAATGAAGCAAAATAAGCGTGTTCAAGCATGCACATATATAATTACCAATTTGTGCAAATAGACATGAACACAGGTGAGAAGAGCTGTGTAGGCAGCAGGTTATGTGTAGAACAGCTTTTGCAAGCAAAACTTATGGAAGTTATTTCTAAATGTTGAGTTAAAGACAAAGTGGTTGGTATCCTACTTAGGTAAATAGATGTGCTAAATAAACAAAATTTCAAACAAACTAATTTTTTTTACCCAGACATACAGCTTTTTCTGCATCCAGATTTTTTCTGGTTTTCTGCAGCATGAAGAAACCTGTCTTTACAGCTCTTCTGACATAGTTATTTCCATACAACAGGGATAACTGTCTGTAAGTTGATTTTTCTTTTCTCTTGTCCTTCCTTGCATCATTGATATACATACTTGGTAAAGGACAGAACCTTAGGAGGAAAAACCCACAGTCTGCACCTGAAACCTTAAAGTTATGGAAAACTATGTGAGGAATGTTTGAAACCAAGAGGAGGAGGGTAAACAGGAAGATTAATTTTTGTGTCCCAGAAAGTAATCAGTGTGTTTACGTGTCTCTTGTAAGATGCACAGCTGGAAATGCACAGCTGGAAATGCACAGCAGCTACTCCCAGTTTCCCCTTATTTCTCAAGGTTTTTAGTCAGTCTCAGAAAGTGAAAAGTGGTACTTTCTCCTCTTTGTTATCTTATTGTCATCAGATAAATTTTATCTCTTTAAACTCTTCCAGAGTTTCTGAGTCCTCTAGAGATTCCTTGGAGGTGTCTCTGCAGTGGGCCTGGCAGAGCTGTCTCACCTTGTCACCTCTGCTGAGGGTGCACCTTCTCTTTCCTTGCTCTTTGTCTTTTGCTTTATTTTCTTAATGCACTTTATTTTCTAGATTTAAGGTAATCTCAGCTCTTTGTCTATTTCTGCCCTGTGTTTCTTTCTGCCAACCATAGAATTGTGTATTTCTGCTCTCTCTCCTGTGTTCTCAAAGAGGTTTACTTGTTGTCCAGTTTATTTCCTTGAGGTTTTTGACTTGACCTCTGTAACCACAAGGAGATCTTCTACTTCTGGCCTCAGCTGAAAGGAGCTGGCTGTTTTTATTTTAATATAGCATAGAAATTTTGTGTGTTAGTGATGCAGTTCAAGCAATCAGGAGACTTACTCAAGTTCAGGTTCTACCAGGTTACTTGTAAATCCTGTCTATGCCTATGATGAGGTGATAATATAAAGAATATACATAAGCTTCAGAATATAAACAAAAAATACTTCTTAATTACGATTGGTTTAGAAATTCTACAGAGCTACTCATTCTTAAATGCTTAAAAATGCTTCAGAGATAAATTTGTATTAGTATTTCCTGTTAGTTTTCTGTACTTCCAGCTCTCTCCAGAATGTAATTGCATTTGTTTTCTTTAACTGTCCCAAAGTCAGCAGCTTGCCTGCATTTGAGAATCTGCTTTTTCTTTTTACTTACTAAGCAAAAGATCATCCAGTATAAAATACATGTAATGTGTTTTAGTTTAAAAAGAAAGTAAAACCCTGTAGAGGAAGTTTCTACAGAACATGCTCAGTTATTTCAGATAGCTTTGCAGTAGCATGAGTGTTGTTGTTCTGTTGACCCAATATCAGGCCTGAAGGAACAAGAATAATGGCAGTATTGTGCTTAGTTTGCTGTGCTCTTCCTGCACTGAATCCCATCAGAAGCTGAACATCTAATGTAGTGCATGGTATGCCTGGAAACTTCATTGATGTCAGTAGAAATTCAGTGGGGTAAGTAGTTGGGACTTTTAGGTTTTCCAGCTTCAAGGCTTTTTAGATACTAATAGTAGTGGTGAAATAACAGGGGACAGATTATTATGTCAACAAAAAGACAATGTTTCGAATGCAGCAAAGTAGTGCTTTAAAGGCAGAGGATCTGGAGAAACAAGATGAGTGGTTTTGATTTCTGAAATAAGTTATTGAAGTACTTACGGATTTGTATACATCAGACTTTCAGTGATTGCCTGCATATTTCGATTTTTTTTTTATTTGGTCTGCAAAAAAGGTCCATATTAATAGATCTTTCTTGTGTCTTGTTTGCTTCAGATCTGGTAGATCAGACTTGAATTTTTACAGTACTCTTTGACACTTAGTTTGCATTTGCATTAGTTTCCTTCCTCTTATATCCAGGTATCTTTGACTGAAGTACGAGTGTACAGGCTTTTGAATGTTTGTACAGAGTGGAGCCTTTATTTCTGCATTATGTTCCATTGTAGATTGATGTGTCATTAGTTACTTTTGTTTGTCTGCCTTGCCCTTTAGGAATATTGTATACTGAGCAAGTTGGATGAAATCTCCAAATTCAGAATTTCCCCTCTTATTCACATCATCAGATACAATTAAGAAGTTGAGATTATACATAGTACTCTTTTTCATAAGTGGCTTTCAAAGGCATGAGCTGTGATGGCTTGGATGAGGTTCCACCATCCCTGCTTGACTTTCTCCCTCTCCTTTCCCAGGCCCCTGCTGCAAGCAGAAATTCAGAAATGTGCTGAAATTCACTGTCACTGGGTACGGAGGTTTTGTGTTTGGTTTATTATTATTTATTTATTTATTGTTTTTATTGCTAGTGGCAACTAAATTGCTACTCTGAAAAGAAAAGTGAAGTTGCTGTGCAGAAAACTGTGCAGAAAATCTTTTGTTAAGACCCAGACCCACTATTTAATCTTTATTTTAAAACTGAATGTTTTAAGAATTACTTACCTGTAGCAGTAAGGGTTTGATTCTCAGCTGACTGTGGTCATCTAAATGCAGATTTTACTCCCCTGTCTTGCATTACATCTCACTCAGCATTTCTGACTAATACACTGAACTGAGCTGAGGACATCAAGGCTTCAGGTGCCATTTTGGAAAACTGAAAGGTTATTAAATAAAATAAGTTTGCCTTTTAAAATCTAAATATGTAAATCCAATTAGATTTTTCTGTCTAAAAGCTCTGTGATATTAGGCTTTGAATTTTAAGAGCAAAGGGCATTTGTGGTGCATAAAGTATACATTCACTGTCTGGAACATTGAACTTGGAATGGAATACTTTTAAATTTCAGTTTGACTTTTTGTTGTTACTCTAAAAATATCTTGCAATAGAAGAAGCATTGTTTCATGCTTAAAATATGGAGCTGTTTTTGATTATCTTGTGTTGCTTTGCCCACTTTCAGCTGCTCTTGTCAGTTATTTAAGAGCTTAAGCTTTTTTCTGAGCACTGAGTTTTTAATGTGGTGAATATCTTTTCAGAAGTTAATTCCAGTGATGTAGCCCATGTACATGTTAGCACCCTCCCTCAGAAAAAATCCTGCCCTTGAAATACATATGCAAATTACTTCAGTGGTCTGAATAACCTCTATTTTTCACTATTTTATTTAAAAATTGACTTTTTTTTTTTTAAGAGCTGCGGGAGAACATTCATGTTTTGTGTACTCATAAAGTAATCCTGAGTGCAGAAATAAATGCCAGAAAGTGAGCAAATAATGTCAAGTACAAGCAGAGTTGGCAAAGGCTGGCCATTTGAACCATTTATTCTAATTTTGCCTGGGTCGTTTCTCATTCAGTGCACTTCACTGCTTCCTTTACTCAAGCTGTAATGTGTTTTCTTCCCATTCCATGCTAGTTTCTCTCTTTTTCTGGTCCTCCCAGAGTCTGGAGAGCAAAAGAATGAGCTGTTGCTCTTGTGTCACGGGTGTATTTTCCACGGCAGCCCGGGCTGGCTGCGGGGGCTCCTCTGGGCAGGGCTCGCTGCTGCAGCTGCCGCTCGGTGCCGCTCGGTGCCGCTCGGTGCCGCTCGGTGCCGCTCGGTGCCGCTCGGTGCCGCTCGGTGCCGCTCGGTGCTGCGCGGTGCTCGGTGCCGCTCGGTGCCGCTCGGTGCCGCTCGGTGCCGCTCGGTTCCGCTCGGTGCCGCTCGGTGCCGCTCGGTGCCGCTCGGTGCCGCTCGGTGCCGCTCGGTGCCGCTCGGTGCTCGGTGCCGCTCGGTGCCGCTCGGTGCCGCTCGGTGCCGCTCGGTGCTGCGCGGTGCTCGGTGCCGCTCGGTGCCGCTCGGTGCCGCTCGGTGCTCGGTGGTGCTCGGTGCTCGGTGCCGCTCGGTGCCGCTCGGTGCCGCTCGGTGCTGCTCGGTGCTCGGTGGTGCTCGGTGCTCGGTGCCGCTCGGTGCCGCTCGGTGCTGCTCGGTGCTGCTCGGTGCTGCTCGGTGCTGCTCGGTGCTGCTCGGTGCTGCTCGGTGCTGCTCGGTGCTGCTCGGTGCTCGGTGCCCGGGCACGCTGGGGGCTCTCCCGCCGGGCCTGGGCTGGCTCTGCACGAGCACACACACACTTGGAAGCAGCTCAGCTTCGAAAGACACAGCCCTTCCCGGGCAGTGCTTAGTGTTGTACAATGAAAATGAAGCACCTTGTACTCAGTCACTGAGCCGTGTTACAGAGTTCTGTGTGCACTTGGCTGTCAGTTCTCTTGGAAGAATATCAAACCCACTGGGTTTGGTAATCCTTAAACAGTTTCTTACTGCTTAGACATAGAGATGCCTGGCTCTGGAAGGGACTTCCCTTATTGGTACAACTGTTTCCTTCTGAATTTGTGGTAGTGTGTAATCACATCCGAATGTTGGACATGGTGGTGTCCTTCACCCCGTGGGGCTCACAGAGAGTCTTGGTCAGCAACAGCATCTTTCACTTTTTTTCTTTTTAAAACATCCAAAGCAGAACTACAGAATTTAAGATTTCTTCTGTTGTAGCATGATTTTATATCAGGTATTTTTCTTAGGTGGGCTGAGTCTTGTTTTACTTCAGTGAAAGGTTAAGGGAGAGACAGGCCATCCCAGAAGGGCCCGTTGAGGGAATCCATGGAACATAGTTCTCTCTGCAGCTGCTCTCAATATCCAGGATCAAAAGGCTGCATGTTCATTGCTTTAGCTCTCACTGTTGTAAAGGTAGTGGTCCTATTTTTCCGTGTTAAAAAATGATCTGAATTCCCACATCTGCATCAGACTCAGTTTACATGTATTTTGGTAACATAGGTGGCATTCTTCTGATTTCTAAGCAACTTAGATTGAATGAAGAATTAGATGTATTTTAATATGTTAAATACTGATATAGACAGGTGTGAAGGTTTCCATTTTAGCTATCCTCCCTATCCAATACGATTAGTTTGATCTTTGAGTTCTAATTTAGAATATTAAGCTCAACAAAATCGTTACTATAGACAGCCATCCTTGTATCCTTTTGTATCTAAAGGGAAAAAAAGTAGTTCATTATGCAATTCAGTTGCATCCTTAGATACAGCTAAACTGGGATTTGATTTTCATTCGCCAAGCTTTTTGTGTTTTTTAAACTTTTAAGTTGTTTCTATGGTTACACTGACCACTGAGTAAGAACTCCAGTGCTAATTGATGCTTATGAAAGGTTTTTGTCCAGAGGCTGCATGGCAGGGGAAAATGTACAACTCAGAGGTTTTAAAAAAATGAAAGTGGGGTTTCACAGGACCTTCCCTTATGTGTTTGTTTTGCACTGACAAACTTGTGAGAGGTCGTCTTCCTTCCACTCCCAAACTGACACAGCCTGTTTTATACTGTAGTAGATACCAGGCAATGTCATGTAATTTTGAAGTATTGTTCTGGTAGCTAAGATATTTTAAATTACTAAACTTTAAGTTAGTAACAAGTAATTTTGGGATTTGTGTGGCATCTGCTAGTAGCTGGGCATTGTAACAAATTGTATTTCGACAGGTATTTCTCATGCATTTTTCTAGTATTGTTTCCCCAATGTTAAATTGCTGTGTGGGAAGCATAATCTATTACCACGTGGATCCCACAAGCTTGGTAATTTTGGGTTTGTCTTGTCATGTGTAGAGCCAGATATGTTATGAGAATTTTCCTATTATTTGGATGAAATGTGGAGATTGGTCATCAGTCCAGTTTACACAAAATAGAAGGTGCAGGATTTGAATAAATAAAATCTACAGGATAGATTTAGAGACGTAGGAAAGGATGATGTAGGCATGTAAAAAGCTTGGCCCCCCTCCTCATCCCACGTGTGATGGAACTGCAGGAGCCAGGGATGAGGCTCCGGGTGTGGGCACAGACACTGCAGTGGGGGCCTGGGCCAGGTGAGTGTACCTATTAGTAATCCACCTTTTGTAAGAGGTGACCCAGCCCTCCTTTAACGAGTTCAGTAAATGACCTTTCAGGTGGTCCTGACTTTCATGCTAATACGGTGATGCTAAAACACCTTTTTAGTTTGAAAAATACTTTTATCTTCATAGGAAACTTGATGTTAACCCTAAGGATGAAATCTGAAAAGTGCTGACTCTGTTAAAAGTGAGATTCCCCTCCTTTTTCTCTTTATTACATTAAATTAAAATGTTGCTAACTTGTGTATTTACATTTTCCCAGTGGTTATCTGGGTTCTGCAGTAGAGGTGGCACAGTAGAGCGAGTCACACTCAATTGTTGCTGGCAAATGTTTTCTTGTGTTAAATACTTAGGTTTCAGTGCAACTCTAGGCCATTTATTTTGGCACATCACCTAATAGATGACAAAATTCTATTTTTAGCAGGTGACTGCTGCCCAGAGGATGCCTTGCAGGCTACAGCAACATCTGGCCACAATGCAGATTTCCCCAGTGGCGAGCAGCCAGGCTCCCAGGACACTTACAGAGCAAACTTGGCCAAAGGAGTGTCAATGTCACTGCCGTCCTCGCCCCTGCTGCCACGCCAGTCCTATCTGATGCAGGCAAGAGCAAACAAGAAATCTCCAGGTAAGATGAAACAATGAGCAACTGGAATCTTCAGAACATGTTAACTCAATTATTGATAAATGTTGCATAAAATAACATAGTCAAATCATATTAAACTTGCAACAAGAGCAAGAGCAGTGCGTGTTTCCAGGTTAAAAAGGTAATTGGTTATTAGATAGAATGTATTATTTCATGTGTCAAAAAATTATTTTATTTGGTGTTGCATATACTTGTATTGAAGTGTTTGAATATGATTAAACCTGGTTATTTATGGTTAGTTTATCAGGTAGAGGACTGCTGCAAAAATTGTTTGTGAATGTATTAGTGACTGTGTAAGAGTGAGTGTTGTTTGTGGCTTTTACAGTTCATTTATTTTACTTGTATCTCCATAGAGAAATAAATTAATAGATAAATTGCTGTGGAAGTGACCAAGTTGTTAGTTTTCAGCAGTTGTGTCCTCAGTGGTGCCTACCCACTGGTGTGTGAGCCAGGCTAAATATGGGGCTCCATGGGGCTGCTGTTATCAGCATTCTGTGCATAGAAATCATTCCAGCACGCTGGCATCACTTGGGTTCACTCGGGTCAGGGCAGGAGGGACAAGTGAAACTCTCCGTGCTCCTGTTCCTGTGGA
Organism: Acridotheres tristis; assembly: GCA_037013685.1. Taxonomy (NCBI): domain Eukaryota; kingdom Metazoa; phylum Chordata; class Aves; order Passeriformes; family Sturnidae; genus Acridotheres; species Acridotheres tristis. The sequence goes on from CM072894.1 coordinate 37,782,135, forward strand.
GACACTCAACAGCTTGGAGTTTATAAGGTCTGGGAACAGAGGGTCAAAAGCTGGACTTTGTCAGCACAGAAAATGTTGAACAGGGGATGAGTTGTGACTGAAAAGCCCAATGGCTGCAAAGTCATTCCACTGTGACCCACAGCCAAGGGAAAAGTTTTCCAAAGATTCTACAGTGCTGGGAATGCAGTGGCATTTATGCATCATGATTTTGTACAAAGACCTAACCAGGTGATAGGAAGCTGACAGAAGCATTGTGCTATTCCTTTGACTTTCACCAAACTCTAGCTAATGGAAGATGATTTCGTATAAATTAGCTGCCTGGTATCTGGGGCAGGGGTAGTAACAAGAGTATACTAATGTCCTGATTTCAAAGCTCTCTATTTCGGTAGCATGACAGCAAGTTACAGATCCTTTAGGATGTGGTGAGTGAAAGAAGAAAGAACTGCAAAGGAGTCTCTGCACAGGAGGCTGAAGTTGGGTTGTAGTGATAAAGTTGTGTACTTTACAAAATTCTGATTTCCGTCCTCTCAGTTGAGTTTCTTCTACTACAAAGCTAGAATGAGCATTGTTTGGATTGGTGATCTTACAGGTGTGCAGCTGAACCAGTATTTGTTGTCTTAAAGGGGTAATAGTTGATTGTAGTCTGATTTAGGAGGCTCAACTAAAAGAATTAAAGTATTGATTTTTAACGGCTGTTCAAAAAAAATGGATTGTGAAGTTTAAGATATAAATTAAAGATGCTGCTGCTGCACTTGAAAAAAATGCTTGCTGCTTTCCTTACATTAATGATACAATAATGCTTTAACAGAGGAAGGTTTCCTTTGAAATCAGTGAATTTCCATCAGTGAATGCCAGAGGTGACTGCTAGGAGAATCTTCCATAAATGTACAACAGAACTTTAGTAAGTTTTGAAGTTAAACTTCAATTAAAACTTATAATTAACAAGCAAATTAATCCTGACACCTGATTCTTGAGACTAGACTAGGTCAGAGAACTGGTTCCATCCGAGGCTGCAGGTCTGTGCCCTGCCCCTGGGGGCCCTCGAACTGTTCCTCCTGCGAGCACTCAGCTGTCCCAGCTCCAGGGGCCTGCATCAGGCAATCCCTGGGATCTGTACAGCTACAGATCCTCTTAGTGCTGACTTAGTGAGAGGGAAAGGATGGAGCTACACACACACAGTTACAGTGATCGTCTGAGAAATCAGCTCTTCTGCAGTCAAAAAAGCATTAAGAATTGCTAGCAAAGCAATAGATGACTTTAAAAAAGTATCGGTATGGAATTGTATAAATCAGTAGTTTGTCCCCCTTGGGAGGAGACTGGTGTAACTCTGGTGATAGCAACTTTAAAAATCTGCACTAGATTTAGGACAGAGCTAGAACAGACTGCAGGAATGACTGTGGGTGTGGAATGGCACTGAAGAGAAGTCATGGTAACGGACTGCAGCAGTGTTTGTCTGCCTGGAAGAAAGGCAGTTGTGAAAAGGAGACAGTGCAGGCACTGTCTGGCAGTGTTGTGTTCACCTGCTGATGGTGCAGACTGTGAAAGAAAGGCTGGGCTTAGTTCCTGGAAGAAAAATCCATCTAGAACTCTTGAAGAGCAAGTGGGCAGTTCTGCCTCAGGACACGCTAAGGCACTCAGAGCAGTCAGAGCAGCGTTGCAGGGATGGTGTTTGCCCTTGCTGAGATTCCTCTGCCATTTGCTGATAAAACATCAGGGGTGATGACATGACCCTGCTGTCACACCTGATTCAGCCAGCCTACATTTCTGGAAAAGAGCTGCTGTTCTGCAGATGCAGTTCACCTTTAAATGAGTTCTTTTCATCCAAGGATTAATTCATGTGTCCTGTTCTGGATTAGTGCATGAAAATAAACTTACCATGAATTCTCCTACTTGTTGCAATGTTGTATACCAGGTTTGCAAGTACTGTGAGTGACTTCCACAGCAGCTTGTGAGGAACAAAATTCAGTAAAGGGTCTAAGGGTCTCCTCCACAGCTTAAAGCACGAGTGCTAAAAATACATCCTGAAGATCTTTGCGTGCTGATCTAATTTTACAACTGCTACACTTGTTTTTTGGTTCTTCTAGAATGAGTACTTTTTGTTGTCCAACTTTTGATGTGTTTGATTATACTTCTTACAAATGACAGGTGTGGACTATTGTCTCCTTAAAGAATGTGATTTTGTTTCAAAGGAATGTATTTTTAGCTGCCAATGGCCAATGCCCCTTATTTTTGTTAGACAGTAGTGTTGGAAGAGCCCCCTCTCGTGTTGGTGCCGAGCTGTTGGTGTAAAAAGTGAAATCCACTCCAGAATCTGTACTGGAGATACCAATATGTGTTGGTGTAGGACTGACACTTCCTGACCAATATTTCTTAGCTAAGACATTAGGTTGTCACCATGTTCCCGTATTGCCCTTCCGGGTGGAAATCTGAAAGAGCAGATGTGTCCAGCTGTCTGGTTCTGGGCAGCAGAGGCATGTTCCCCTGTGATGGGGTGGCCAGGCCTGTGCCAGGGTCACCCTGGAGGCACAAGGCCACAGAGGTTTTTGCAGCTTTTCTTTAAAAGCAGTCATGAGTCCTAAAGTGCCTAGGAAAAAGAGCAAGAAATCAATGTAGTTTTCAGAGACTTAATGTAGCATCTGCCAAAAGGAAAGATGGGATGCTTAATGTGGCTGAAGTGCCACAGCCTAAATATAGGGTGGGGTTTTAATAAGCGAAATGTGAGAGAGTTTTGGTGTGCCCTTGAACTCGGAACCAAGGAGAAGGATGAAGTGTCGAACTGAGGAAGGGGGAAGCCCCTTTATCGGGGCAATGTGGGACAATTGTTATCAGGCCCTCACTGCTCCCTAGAGGGGTTTTGCTCTGTTAGTGTGGGGAGGGCAGAGCGGGAGGAGGCACAGCTGGGAGCTGCGGGTGCTCCCGAGTTAAAACATCAGCACTGAGAAGAGGAGGGACACCAGCTCCTGGGGTTACACACGGCGTGCAGCTTACACACCACATACACACCACGGACGCTGGGGTTACACACCACGGACGCTGGGGTTACACACCACGGACGCTGGGGTTACACACCACGGACGCTGGGGTTACACACCACGGACGCTGGGGTTACACACCACGGACGCTGGGGTTACACACCACGGACGCTGGGGTTACACACGACATGCAGCTTACACACCACGGACACTGGGGTTGTTTTCTAGCAGAGTTGGTGTTCTGAAAAGCCTGGAGCAGGTTTCTCAGAGAGTGGAAGTGCAGCAGCTCGCTGGTCTGTGCTGGCAGCTGTGTGTGTGTAAGAAGTCATTTCTCTGCATTTTTACATCATAGAGCATAGACACAGGACATAGCCATAGACACGGGAACCTTGTGGGCCCTGTGGAAAGAGTGAGATGCGCTCAGCTCGTTCCCATTGCAGGTCCAGTCAGGAAGCCCAAGTTTGTGGAGAGCCCCAGGGTGCCGGGGGAGGCAGCCCTGGGCCTGCAGAGGAGGCCGGAGCCGGGAGAGCCCCGCGGCCACGGTGAGTGGGTGCTCGGGGGAGTGCGTGCTCGGGGGAGTGCGTGAGTGTCTGCTCAGTGACTTTGCTCGCTGAGTCCCTGCTCAGCTGTTCCATGCACCAGCGCCACTCACAGTGCACTCACGAGCTGTGTGCTGGGCAGGGCACAGGTGTGTGTGTGCTGGGCTGAGCACAGGTGTGTGTGCGGGGCACAGGTGTGTGTGTGCTGGGCAGGGCACAGGTGTGTGTGTGCTGTGCTGGGCACAGGTGTGTGTGTGCTGGGCACAGGTGTGTGTGTGCTGGGCAGGGCACAGGTGTGTGTGTGCTGGGCTGAGCACAGGTGTGTGTGTGCTGGGCACGGGTGTGTGTGTGCTGGGCAGGGCACAGGTGTGTGCTGGGCTGAGCACAGGTGTGTGTGTGCTGGGCACAGGTGTGTGTGTGCTGGGCACGGGTGTGTGTGTGCTGGGCAGGGCACAGGTGTGTGTGCTGGGCACGGGTGTGTGTGTGCTGGGCTGAGCACAGGTGTGTGTGTGTGTTGGGCACGGGTGTGTGTGTGCTGGGCAGGGCACAGGTGTGTGTGTGCTGGGCAGGGCACAGGTGTGTGTGTGCTGGGCACGGGTGTGTGTGTGCTGGGCAGGGCACAGGTGTGTGTGTGTTGGGCACGGGTGTGTGTGTGCTGGGCAGGGCACAGGTGTGTGTGTGCTGGGCAGGGCACGGGTGTGTGTGTGCTGGGCACGGGTGTGTGTGTGCTGGGCAGGGCACAGGTGTGTGCTGGGCTGAGCACAGGTGTGTGTGTGCTGGGCACAGGTGTGTGTGTGCTGGGCAGGGCACAGGTGTGTGTGCTGGGCTGAGCACAGGTGTGTGTGTGTTGGGCACGGGTGTGTGTGTGCTGGGCAGGGCACAGGTGTGTGTGTGCTGGGCAGGGCACAGGTGTGTGTGTGCTGGGAAGGGCACAGGTGTATTCTGAGCAGAAGTGTGTGCTGAGGTCACTCACAGTGCACTCAGGCTTTGCTGCTTGCCCTCACACCTGGCCTGGCTTTGAGCTGGCTCTGCAGAGTTCCTGGGGCTGCTCCTGTGCTGCAGGCAAAGTCCTGTCCCAGTGTCGTTGGCTGCTGCATAGAGCTAAGGCTTTTTTCTAAACTTGTTTTTTATTATAAATTGACTCAAATGTGTAGCTTTGCATTCCTTGTAGTGTTTTGTTTTAGAAATTTTGTAAATGTTTGCTGACTAGGGTGGTAACAGTTAACTTCTGTGTTGGTAAAGCTGGGGGAAGCCAGATCCCTAGAGTCAGTATATGTCATGTATTTTTAGTTTAATTTTTCAGTTTAACTGACTTCATTAAGGTTAGTGGATATAACTGATGATGTTCCAGGTGAAAATTCCTTTGTTTTTCATTTGTTTCAATTTTAAAGGAAACCAGTTTAAAAAGCCAGTGTTTTCTTTCTAAAATACAGACGCTTAATAGCGAAAATAGAACTATTTGAAATTGTTTTCGCCCTCTACCCTGGTCGCTCTTGTGCCTTCTTCACAACCATCTTCTAGTGCTGGCATTAAATTCTAGGTCCAGCTGGGAGAGCATGTAGTGTTCATGCCCTGGTCTGAAGGTGACCATGCTGTGATGTTCCTCCTCTCGCAGAGCTGTGCTCCAGGTGCTGGGGCTGAGGCTGCTGGAGGCCAGCACCAGGTTCTGCTGTTCCAGGACTGAGCAGTGCATGCTGGGTCTAACACCTTGGGCTCTGTGACTGACTGAATTTGGTAGTATGCATAACGTTTACTCAGACTTGTCAGATATTATAATTTTTCTGGTAATAACAGTAATAATTTTTGTAATTTTGAGAGAAGAATGAAGGTGTTGCTTTCACAAACTGTAGTTTCCAAGATGGTGACTTAAAGATTAACTGTAATCTTTAAAATTGCTTTTTTTTAAGAGAAAATATATTTTCTAGGCAAATATTTGAAGGCTTGTCAGTTTGTGAAAATTCTGTGATAGCAAAGTTTTTTTTATCTGCTTTAATAGACTTCCTTCTTTCGAAATTCAATCTTGCAGAGTAAAACCTTAAGCTGTCCACAAAATTAAGAAATACATGCATTCAAGTAGGCGTTGAGCTGGGGTGAAATAAAGACAGAGGGTTAACTAATACTGCACATGTTTGCAAACTTTGGAGTTTTTGTCACTCATAAAATTGGGTCACTGCTGAAGTGGTGCTTATGGCCAGGCTGTTCAGTTACAGCTGTTATTTTGTATTTTTCTTCCCGTTTGTAGCTTGGGGAAAACCGTGCTGTTTGCAGGTACCCCTGAGTGTCAGCTGCGTGGTTCGAGACCCCACAGAGTGGAACGCTGCTCCTGAGCTGCTGTGGCTCAGTGGCGCTGGGAAGGGAAGGCCAGGGGCCAGCTCAGCTGGGTGGTTTTGTGCCCCAGCTCCTCTCAGGTGCTGCAGAAGGAGCTGAGGGCCTTGTGCCTCCTCTCCTGAGGTTCATCCCTGGCTCTGGCACCGACTCCTCTCACCCGCTGAGGCTCTGCAGCAGCTGGGAGTGCTTTGCTGCACATCTGCAGAAGCTGGGCTCTGCAGCAGCTGGGAGTGCTTTGCTGCACATCTGCAGAAGCTGGGCTCTGCAGCAGCTGGGAGTGCTTTGCTGCACATCTGCAGAAGCTGGGCTCTGCAGCAGCCCCAGAGTGCTGGCTGGGCAGTGGCCCTGCAGCTGCTCCTCCACATCCCCCCTGGCAGTTCTAGGGATAAGAGCTCCTGCTGGGAGCTGCTTCTCCGAGTGGTAGGATGATGCTCCATGTTAATTTAGCTGTTTATACCTGAGGATGAGAAGGCCTATGTATGTGTATATATATATTTATATGTTTGGGGTTTTTTTAAATAATGGATGAAATAAATAAGTGAATGCCCTGTAAATGTTTCTGTCAGAGGAGATGGTCACAGGTTGGTGGGTGATGCCAGACTGCTGGCATCAAAGAAGAAAAATGGCTGGAAGTGCTTGTTTGAGATTACATTAGCAAGACTGTGTGCCAGGGCAGAGCTGTGCTTGGCTGCTCTTGTTGCAGCTTGCCTCATTTTGAATTTTGTTTTGCTCTATCTATTGGATGCTAGAAAATGAAAATTAAATATCTTTGCACCAGAAGAGCTGGGACATTGAGAACTGGTGTCACATCTTTTGCATAGCAAGCAAAACAAAAATGTATGGGACTAGTTTAGTGTTAACTGTGAGCTTACAAAACATTTCTGTTATTAACCTCTACTCTTCACGTTTTTGTATGACAGAAATAGAATTTCAGCTTGCTGCTCAGCTTTGATAGCATTGAGCTTAGTGCTGCTCTTAGGAGAGTCTTTGTGTTCTGTCACTCATCAGTCCAGTGATGAACTGATTTCACTTAAACATTTCTGCTTTGACTGGCAGGTGGGTTTTTCCTCCCCTAGATTTGTGCTGTTATGCAGAGGATTCAAGATCCACCAGCAGTTAAAAGTCTGATGGCCAATTTGGTTGTACTTTTTATACCTCTTTTAACAGTTTCCAAATATAAGACTCTAACGTTCAACTTTTTTCCTCCCAATCCAAAGCAAAGCCTGACAAAGACTCAAGCTGTTCTCCTGCAGCGCAAGAATTGATGACAAGACTGGGGTTTTTACTGGGGGAAGGGATCCCAACTTCTGCTCACATGGAAGAGAAAAGCGAAGCTATGGTAGGATAATGGAATATATTTAATGTTGATCCTGTTTGAGAGAGGACTAATGTTATTTCTTCCATCTTCTAGTTGCAGTTACTTGATATATATCTACCCAAATACCATCCATTTTAATAGAGATATAGTAAGAGAATTGGACTTGAATTTTAACAAGTGTTTGTTTTCAAGAAGTCAAGATGAATTCACAGTTTCAAAACACACAAACTGAATAGACTTCTCATCATTTCTGGAAGTTGAATCTAATCTACTATATGAATGTGAATAGCTTCTAGAATTCTCTCTGCTTTTAGTATTTAGGAGGAAATTTTTGCCTTTTCTTTTCAGTGATTTTCAAGAATGGAGAAGGCCAGCATTTGGTTAAAGCTGGGAGCATGCTTGGGGAGAGGGGTGTGTTTGTTTCTTCCTGAGAAGTTCAGTTCAATCAGGCAGTCTTTCTCTGTCATTTGGGGTAGAGGGATTGGAGAGGAGGAGGCAGCTATTATGCACATGAAACTCATCTGCTAACTAAAACTTCACAGTAACTACCCCTTACTCTCTCCGCTTTTAGTCCCAGCCCTCCTAAATCTTAGTGTATCAGTTTGGGTTTTCACAGTGACAGTGAAAAATCTGTAAGACTGCAGTTCTAGGTTTTTCAATTCAAAGAATAAATACAAGAGGTGGAGGGGAGGGGTATCCAGTAAAGTGTTAAATAGAGAAGAAATCTGCCTTGCAGCTTTTTCACTGAACTGTGAAATTCCCTTTTTAATTCAGCAGTCACTTTTTAAGAGTAATATGAAAGATGAAGATCTCCAGTCTAGACAAAGTTTTCACTTCTTGAAGTTTTTACTTAAAAAATGGTCTCTTTGCTTTGCTCTTATTCTACCTCAGCTGGAGGTCTCTAGTTTTCAGCCCAGCAGGTCCTGCCTGCTGTGCAGTGAGTGTTTGTTGCTCTCCCCTGGCAGTGTGCAGTCCCCAGCCGAGGAGTGAGTCCCTGTTCCACCCTCACCAGCAGCACCACATCACCCAGCACCGACAGCCCCTGCTCCACCCTCAACAGCTGTGCTGGCAAAGCTGCAGCCAGCAAGGGCAGTCCCTGTGGCACCATCAGCACCCCCAGCTCCACCCTGGAGAGCAAGGACAGTGGCATTATAGGTGAGCTTTTTCAATAGCATGACTTTCCTCTTAACTGTGCAAGTCTGAGCAGCTGCTTTATGGCACCATGTTCAGTTTTACACTGACTATGGATCCCATTTGAAAGATTGAAATCCTGTTCTTGGCTATAACAGCTGCTGTTGTGCATTTCTCTTCTTTTGCTTTCCTAGTGCAGTTCTAATTTCTCCACTTTTTCCTTTGAAATAATTAATTTCCTCTCTTTTTCTCCGTTTTTTTGTTTTCTTGTGCCTTTTTTCTTTTCCAGAGGTCTTAACAGTGCTTTTCATAATGGTGAAGCACAGCAGGGCTTGAAATTAATTTAATTTCCAGCTGAGGAAACAATAATTGATGTGATTTCTTATGAAAATAGCCTAAATCAAACTGTTTTTAAAAAGCGCAGACTTTTGAGTAATTGGCATAAAAAAGAAGCTAAAATGGGGCATTGTGGAAGAGGTGAAATTGTGGGATGCTCTGTTGAAAGGTGGCTGAATTGAGAGTATCTGTGCATCTCGTGTGGGGAGTCTGTGGCCACTGAAGGCAGCCACCCTCACAGCCCAGCTGTTACAAGCTCCTTGGACCAACAGCTGAGTAGAAATAATTTTTACTGATCAGTCACCCTAAGAGACATTGTCATGGGTCAAAAGACTCTTGTATGAAACTTAAGTGTTTCAGTTGAAGAAAATGATTTTGTGTACTCATTCCATGTCACATTGATACATGATCAACTTTGTATAAGATCTAATTTCGAGGTAGCATGAACATCTTCATGTAAAGGAAAGGATATATCAGAATTGTTGCTCTTGGAGAAAGAGCACAAATGTAGATACTGATATGAACACACTAGCCATGCTTGACAAGCTTGAAATAGTTCAAGAGTATGTCCATGCTCTAAATAAGGTCAGAATGGCCTTGTGTTTGTTTGAAATAGTGCTACTGGCATGACAACATCATTATTGTATAACCTTGTAAGTACCAGTGTTTTTAAGAAAAAATTTTAGAACAGTCATAAAAGTTGCTTATTGAACTACTGAAAAGGAAGGATGAGTGTATGAGTGCAAGAGCAGGGGGGGTTGCTGGTGGCTCCTTCAGTCAAGTACGTGTGGGTCATGGCTGGGACCAGGTGGAAAACTTCTGCTGCTCCTCTGCACGGCTGCTGCTCATGTCTCAGATTCCAGGAGAATTTGAACAGCCCCTGTGTCGTGGCTACCTGTGGCAGAACCCCTTACATCTACAAAGGCATGAAACCAAGAAGAGGCACCTTTCTGATAAGGGACGTGTGCTTTTGGCCTTTATATACAAGTATGTCTGTGCATTCACATTTGTTGTTAGCACATGTGCATTTTAAATTATGTTTAGCAAGTAGATGTTTTCTAATGTCTTAGACAGAGTTCATTCAGCCATGAAAATATCTTTTACTTTCGTGCTGCTTACGTGGGCCTCCTTTGGATTTCTATTCCCACTGTGTTTTCCGGACCAGCAGACTGATGGGAAATTGGTCTTTTCTCTCTTTTCTTCTTTTTTACTTGCAGTTCAGGTTTCCGTTAGTTTTCCAGTGTTACTGCTGTAGCTGAATTCTTCTTTGCCTCTGTTGAGTTCGATGTAATAGTAGTAAAGGCAGGTTTTAAACTTCAGCAAGGAGCTACATAGGAGAAAAGATGGGGCTGCTGGCCAAAAGAAAAGCTTTGCTGGATCCTTGCTGCTGTGTCAGGATGGAAATCCTGAGCAGCCAGATTTCCTGGAGCTGCATTTCACTCCAAGAGGAATCAAAGTTCTAAATATTTCATACTTCAGGAGGAGCCAGATTCTTTTGACATGACAATAAAAATAAAATAAATTTGTCATATGGAAGTACAGTCTAAGTATGTGCAAAGATTAATGGAGTGCCTGGAAAGTTGGGTTTCTTTCTTCTACTGCCTCTAAATTGTATGTCATATTATTGTATTTCTTAGAATACAAGCTGTTGAATTGGAGCATCCAGTCTTCTGTCTCTTACGAGTGTGAGCCTAAGCTGGAGGAATGCAGAGCTGTGCAAGTACCTCAGCATCCTGCATGGCTGAAGCTGCAGTGCAGCTGCTGTGCAAGAACAGTTGGTGTTTCCTTGGCTGGACCAGGCTCAGCATTGCAGGAGCCACTCCTGTGGTTGCATTTTGTTAGCAGTCCTGTATGCCAGAATTCCTTAAGGAATGGGCCAGTTGAGTGTTGAATAGCCATAAATATGGCTTTAACTTTTAAATTGGTTCACGCAGATATTATAGTTTGAACTGGTATTGATTTATTTTTAATGTTTTTTTTATCCTGATGCCCTTTCATCCTATTTTGTATTTTCCTATGTTGTATTAAAGTGTTCAAAATGCATAGTGCCAGCTTAACCTTTAATATATATTTGAATATTTGTTGTTCAGTTATTTTGTGAGAGTTTAATGTAAGTAATTGAAAAACTTTTAAATAGAGTAGTTTCAGTATTAGTCATACAAAAAAATATATATCTACAAAGTATTCCTAATTGGGTAAAGAGGTCAGCATAGTTTTATGAAACATTAATCAAGTAGGTCTTCAGGAATGTAAAGTCTTCACATTATTACAGGAGGCCTGGATTAAATACAACCCCTGACAAGTGCAGACACACTGATAACCCTCAGCAACCAAACTGGAACATCTGGGTCCCACTGGGTAATGCAGGTGGTGTCTCTCATCAAGAGAGGCACTGCAGCAGCAGCACCTGCTCTTCTGTACCACAGCATCCAAAAACACCTCGGTGGTCTTTGCTGCCTTTTAGCTGAGGGTCTCTCTAGGTCTGTGCTGCTTATTGCCTAGCATATGAAATTTTTGTAGCAGAAAAGGTCCCCTTTCTCCCCAAGCATTTATTTGAGCCTCTGATTTATACTGCAGCACTCTTTAAAAACATAAATCAGTATGTTTAATATAATCTGGAATTTTATTAATATACTCTACTGGTTCTGATTCATCATGCGTTTACTCCTGTTTGTTCTTTCTGACAGTGAAATGTAGTAGGTGCTTAAGAAAGGAGCAGTAAATAGCTTACTTGCTGGGAGGTTTCTGTCAAGATTAGTTTGCCAGGTATGTGAGTACAGGCTGATTGTCATCCTGATGTGATTTTGTATTTTAGGTGCAACAGACCTCTGAACAACATCGAATTTTTGTTTCACAATGCCATTTGAGAATGAGAATTCTAATGTGTATGCCATATTCCTCTGACTTTACTTGGGTTTTTTCCCTTCTTTTCAGCCACTATAACAAGTTCTTCAGAAAATGATGATCGTAGTGGATCCAGCTTAGAATGGAGTAAGGATGGGAGTCTCAGAGCTGGAAAACACCAAGGCATGAGCCGTGGTCGAAGAGCAGATAATTGTTCACCAGTTGCAGAAGAGGAAGCCATGGGATCTTCTGAGAATATGCCAAAAGAAGTATCAGCAGGAGAGGGTCCCCTTCCTTACACTCAGAGTTCTGCCTCTTTAATAATGCCTCGTCCAAACTCTGTTGCAGGTAAAGTCCTGGGGTCAACACCCAAGGGTGTTCTTAATGGTAGGACATTTCTTTTGAATTTTCTGTTGTTAGTATGAAGGTATCTCTATAGGATAGAAAGAAAAAAGCCTGTGTTCTGAGCCGAATAGATGAGCATTCCCTAAGTTGTTTAAAACTGTCACCCAGAAGGCTTCACCACGCTTTTTGGTAGGTATTGATTAGGTCAAGACTTCTGAAACACTTGAGAAGTCCATCAGTTATTCGAGGACTCTGCCTGCTGACAGGGAGTGTATTAGCAGGTAATACCCAAACCTATTCTAGCACTTCTGACCTCGCTGATGTGCTTGTTCCCACAGTAAAGAAGGAAATTGTCTCAACGGAAGAACTCTGTTCTGGGCCATTTAAGCAGGGAAAACCCCTAAATCTTTAGTGAACTTGATTGAAATGCATTTTGTAAATGTTACAACATGAATGACTTTCGTTTCCATTGTCTAGAAAAACTTCTCTGTAACTAACATGTGGATGAAGGACTGTAACAAATAATTACACTATTTAACTTGTATTGAGAGAGAAATAAGCTTTACTTCTTTCATACTCTAGCAACAAGTTCAACCAAATTGGAAGATTTGAGTTACTTGGATGGACAAAGAAATACTCCTTTACGAACTTCAATTCGCTTACCGTGGCACAACACCGCTGGCAGCAGAGTGCAGCAGGAAGGTAAAGCACAGACACTCCCAGCTGCACCTGGCTGCAGGCACACCTTGCTTCAGCACTTCGGGCTGTGGCTGGCCTGAGAGCTCTGTCAGCAGCCCTGTCCCACAGTGGCACTGTGCAGTGCTCCTGACGAGCCACTCTGCATGGCTGCCAACAAGATGCTTGCTTAGACTTTTTCCTGCACAATGCTATGGTTTAGAGATAGAATGTGTGTGCATTTGTTACAACAAAAAACCATTAAAGGCAGAAGAATGAAGATGAACTCCTGGTAAAACTGATCTTGGGGATTGTATGCAGATATTATGCTGCCCTCTCTATTCACGGCTTTTCACAATCATAGATTAATGCTGAAACAGAAGTTGTGTAACATTACATTTAGCTAATGAACCTTTAGAGCATATTATTGGTGAATATTATTATTCCTGTAAATTTTAATGTATTTTATGCAGTCAAACCCAAATTCTTCCCTGCGTCATCAGGTGTTTCCCAAGTGTATATATCAAAGTAATCAAAGGTGTGGCTACTGATCCTTGAAAAGTGACTTGAAAAGTACAGAAAAACAAGGCAGCAATTGTTTTTGTATTACTTTAAGGGCTTTTTTAAAACAGAAAAATTACGTTATTCTCTATGCCTTTTTCTGTTTCTCTGTAAATGTTTGTACAGATTTGAAGACCTAACAGTGTGATGCTCAGCACATAGGTCACTCTAAACTGAAAAATGGCACTTCCCATTTGTAGAATTATTAGTGCGTTTTTAAGAAGTCTTCTTGGATTCTACAACTTGCTAACTCGAGTTCAGTTGTAAAAAAATAGATTATACGTGTAGCTTCTTTCCTCTACAATTTAATTCATGCAAAAATTATGGAGAGGATCTGAACCGAGGCAATCAGATTTTATTGTTTTCATGATGAAAGCACTAGAATGTCTCATTATGACTGATTGTAACAAAGCTGCTAAATGATGTTACCTTCTGCAACCATGCTGTTGGATTGCATGTCAAGTTTCTTCTAATAAGCTTTTCTCCCTGACACATCTTTTCAGCTCGTTTCATCCCCTATAAGCCTCAGGATATTTTGCTGAAGCCGCTGTTGTTTGAGGTGCCAAGCATAACCACGGACTCAGTGTTTGTTGGAAGAGAATGGCTGTTTCACACCATTGAAGAAAAGCTGCAGAATCCTGACCCAGCAGAGAGCAGGGGAGCAGTCATTACTGGGAATGTGGGCTTTGGGAAGACTGCAGTCATTTCACGGCTGGTGGCACTCAGCTGCCATGGAAGTCGCATGAGACAAATAGCCTCCAACAGCCCAGGCTCATCTCCTCACAGTACGTTCCTTTTTGGGTAATGCTCTGCCTTCATGTGCATCAGGAGTCACATGTTTGCTTCTTTGGCTTAAGGTAGTCAGACCTCATCAAGTCTTTAGCAAACACTTCTTTCTTCCAATGAGCAAATGAAGGAGTTAAAATGTTTGGTTCTGACAAATACCTTCAAGGTGACATGATGTGGGCTCAGCCCATCAGAGTTGGTGACATGGAGGCAGTGTGCAGGATCTCTTGCTCTTGTCAGGCAGTGTACCCCAGACTCCGAGCATGTGCCTGCAGCAGCTTTGTCTCTCACGGGTTTGGAAAGGGAGCAGTGAGTGTTTCTTTGCTTGTACCTGCTGTGTATGCTTTCCATGGAGTTTTTGTAGAGATGAGAATAAAGCTATGGAGAACCCCCTTCTGTCTCCTACTGGGATCCATAGCATCCTGTCACCAGACCAGTCCAGTGCCTACATTAACTGGAAGGATGGAGACTGTCATTACTGCTATTTCCCCAAGTGACACTTCAAATGTTGTTATTACTAATAATAACAATGCTGTATTTCCCAAGAGTTTAGTCATACAGTAATTACTAGTTTAAATGAGGCATTGTATGTGTAATTTTCTGAAGAAAACTCTTCACATCAGCATAGTTTTGCTTTCAGTAATTCTATAGTTTTGATTTAAAGTCAGTTCAGTTATTTTAAAATTGTAAAGTTGCAAATATGTGGCCGTATTTATCAGACTAGTTGCAGGCTTCTTTTATAATGGTATTTCTCAGTTTCAGTTTTTCCTCTAGCAGTTAGATAATCTGTGGTGTTTTCCTAGAAAGCAATCTGCTATCAGCAAATTTGGTCTCTTGTATTTGTTGCCTTTTAAAAGCAGGTGGTGACTCCAGTCAGGAGATTCCCTTGAGCCAGTGCCCCCCGTGTGCCCCTCTGTCAGGTGACACCAGTACAATGAAGACTCTGCCTGGTCCTGGTGCTCCTGAATACAAAACTCACACAGGGGATTCTGTGAGACGCCTCGCTTCAAAGGTGAGTTTTCACTCCTAGGAGATGTTCAGTGTGTGCCAAAACCCTCTGAGCTGGGGGTCAGTTTGCTTTGCAGAGCCCCCCTGGAGGCTGCAGGCGTGCTGGGACAGGGGCAGCACCTGGGCCCCTCTGCACGATGGCTCTGGTGAGATGAGCTGCCTGCCTCCTGTACCTGTCAGGTGATCACCTGAATCCTGCATGGTCTCAGAGTTACCTGAACAACTGCTCACCAGTTTTGTGTGGGTGTGGGAGGTTGGGATGCTTTCCTTGCCAAAGGGGTTGTATGTTTTCCACAGGGAGCTGCTCAATGTACCTTCCAAAAGCAAAATTCGGGACGGGGGGAGGTGGGGAAGAGAAAATGTTTCATTCTTGTATGAAGAACCAAACTTCTATATGATATGATAGAAGTTGAGTCTGAATCTAGTTTTATTTTCCATACTCAGAGTCTGAAGTAATTTTTGTATTAGATGAATGTTAGGTGTTTTATTTTTTACCTAAGTAGTAAAATCAATGAGAGTCTGAATTGCATATTGAATAATTGTAGGGAAAACATGAGATCTCTACCTTTTGCAGTCTTTAAAGTGATACATATTTGTTTGAAGCAGTGTTATGAAAACCACTAAAGTGCAGGCTTATTATTCACTATGAACACCATGTTTTCCCTGTGGTTTGTTTTGGGGTTTTTTTTCCCCCAAAGAAATATGGATTACATCCTGGTTTATTTTGAAGTAATAAAACCAGTTGTCATATTTCTCCATTTGCTTATGTAAGCATGTCTTTAATAGCTGTCTGTCATTTACTTTTGCCTGATGATCAAATTAGTCCTTAGGTCATTACAGTGTGGGACATGGTGTTGTCAAATTGCAGCTACTAGGTCACCTAGTCAGACACTCAGGTTACTTTTCCTGTGCTTAGTTAATCAGCTGCTTACCCACTATATTCAAATACCACGAACTCAAATTGTTGTGTTCTCCTGCCAGAATCTGAAACCTTGATTTCTTCTTCTCTCTGCATGCCCTGCAAGGTCAAAACCTTTTTCATTTCCTTCCTCCCTGCGTTTGACCCAGGCTGTCAGAGAGTGTTACAGCGTGGGATCTAACACTGAAAAGGATTTTGTAGTCGAGAGAGAAATTTAATAACACTTTATCATAACTGCACTAACTAGTAACCAGCCAAAATTCTGAAAGGATAATGCTTTTTGCTGTGTAATTCTGCAGGTGGTTGCTTACCATTACTGCCAGGCTGATAACACATACACGTGCCTGGTGCCCGAGTTCGTGCACAGCGTGGCAGCTCTGCTGTGCCGCTCGCAGCAGCTGGCAGCCTACAGAGACCTGCTGCTCAGAGAGCCTCACCTGCAGAGCATGCTGAGCCTCAGGTCTTGTGTCCAGGATCCTGCAGCAGCCTTCAAAAGGGGAGTGTTGGAACCACTTGCAAACCTCAGGAGAGGTACGGTAAACTGGAAGTAACTTGGAAATGGAATCTGAACTGCATAAAGAGTGGAGAAAAGTATTAAAAATAAATAAAGCAGAACATTCGTGGAGAAGGAGATCGTGCTAGTTGTCTGTAACAACAAGAGATGAGTTTTGAACAGTTGATTCGTGTTTAAAATTCTGCGGAACTTATTAAAGGTTATAGAAGTTTTATAGTTGCTTTTTTTGCCAGAAAATGGGAAGAGAGCTATTATCTTGAAGTTAAGACTGGCACATTCACATTAAAGGGTTTCATTTTAAGATGTGTTCAAGTTTTTTCACATACTTTCCAATTTTCTGGGCCTAAACATCTTCAAAGTGGATGTTGGTTTTCCTTGCTTTTAAAATGGATGTGGCAGTTTTCCAATAACTACAGAATCTCCTGAGCTGGAAAGGGCCCACCAGGATCATCATCAGTTCATCTCCTGTCCCTGCACAGCCCCCCAGCAATCCCACCCTGGGCATCCCTGGAGCATTGTCCCAACACTTCTGGAGCTCTGGCAGCTTTGGGAATGTGCCCATTCCCTGGGGAGCCTGGGCAGTGCCAGCACCCTCTGGGGGAAGAACCTGTCCTGATATCCACCCTAACCCTCCCCAGCACAGCTGCAGCCCTTCCCTTGGCTGTGGTGTGTAAAAGAAAGCATGTTGCAACATGAATTTTGTGTTTAATAAAACCCCAGCAAACTCTTTTTGAAAACAGCTACTTCCCTGCATATGCCAGCTTGAGCAGATACTTGATCTGTGGCAGAATGCGGGTTTTGCCTACATATGAACTGAGTGTATCATTCCTATTTTTAGTCTCCTAATCTTGTTTTTAATCTCCTAAATAATGCTTAAATGCGGTAAGATGTACTAGTGTGCATAAAGATACATTTTGTTACTTGGCATATGGTATTTAAGGATAAAGATTTGTCACTTTAAGGGAGAATGTGTTTTTATCTTTTCCTTTTTTATTTTCAAATTTCAGAGCAGAAGATTCCTGAGGAAGACTACATAATTTTGGTAGATGGTTTAAATGATGCTGAATTTCATAAACCTGATTATGGTGACACAATTTCTTCATTTATCACAAGTATAATCAATAAGTTTCCTCCCTGGCTGAAGCTCATTGTGACTGTAAGAACTAATTTCCAGGTAAAAACACCGTTTATGCTTTTCTTACCCTCAAAGACCAAATGATCATTTATATTGGTGCAGCTGCATTATTATGAAAAATACTGGGTTTAGAGGAGCTCAGCCTCTTGGATTTTTTCTTCCTTCCTTTGTTGTATGTTTGTTTGCAGTGCACAGGTACAATATTGGAGGCCTTTTCCATTGTGAATCACTTTATTGCAGCTGCCAGTAGAGTTGATAATAGAAGAAATTATGAAATTTGGGTCTGTTCCCTTGTACCTCAGGAGTGGATTGTTAAGGTGCAGGTGTGCTTCAGTACAGCCTCTGAGAGTTTATTTCTTCTCTGCCTTCTTACCACTAGCACTCAGACTGTTTAACTGGCTGAAGAGTTTATTTCTCAAGTAAATTTTTGGGTTTAAGAAGGGATTTCTGTAGCAGAGACTATTCCCTCTCTGGAGACTGGAGAAGTGTGTCTTTGCTTAAAACATCTCGCTGGTCTGAAAGTGCAGCTTTTTGAAATCTATTTAATTATATAAAGTGGAATAGAGTTCCTTTTTCTGTTATGAATGTCTGGAGATGTTTGTTAAACCTTCTTTTTAATATATGACTCTATGTAAGAAGTTTCTGGTTCTTTAATTTTAGAAATTTTAAAATAAAACTTTGGAAATTTTACTTTATGTAGGAAGTTTAAGTTAGAAGTTGCAGAAGTTTCTTATAAACAAAGGTCTTTTGGATCTTTATTTACATAAACATGAAAGTAATCTGTATAACAGAAATATGAAAGTGTTCAGGGGAAGCTGCTGAGGTGTCTGTGCTCTGTGGTACTTGTACCTTCAGGCACATGGGGCTGGGGATGTGCACAGCACGTGCCTGGTGCATTGGTGCTGGAAGGAGAATTGATAAAGGGCAGACTTTTCTCTCTTGTCATTTGTGTTACTTCTTACTAAAATGTTCCCGCCTAATAGATCATTCTTTTTGCCTCCCCCTTTCCCTGGCCTGTCTTGGGGTCCAATTCTTGTAACTGTTTTCCATTTCCTTATCTTTGAAGTGATCATTTCTCATCCCCTTCAACTGTTGAGTTTGGTCAATGCAATACTCGAGACCTTCCTATGAAAAATGATGATAAATTTATGTAGGAATACTCGTGTACCTCTTATGAGGAGGCAATATTTGCAAAACCATCTCAGGGATACTGAATTCCTTTTTAATCTGGTAGTCAGTACAGAAGGGAAATGTAGCAGAGATGCATCGTTGAGTTCTCAGTGCTGGAACACTGTAATGTCTTTGGTTTGTGTTTTCTTTTTCCTTTTTTTCCCCTCTCTCCGTCACAGGAAGTGGTAAATTCACTACCATTTATCCCAATATCCCTGGACAATTTTCCAAACAACAAAGGAATTCACGATGATTTGAATGCTTATATTCAGTACAGAATTAATAACAGTCAGGAAATTATAAACAACATGTCTTTAAATGGAAAAGCTGATGCAGCTACAATTGGGAAAGTGAGTAACCACCTGATCATGAGAAGCCTGGGGTCCTACCTCTATTTGAAACTCACTCTGGATCTTTTCCAGAAAGGTCATTTAGTAATCAAAAGTGCAAGCTACAAGGTTGTTCCTGTGTCTCTGTCAGAGCTGTACTTACTGCAGTGCAATATGAAATTCATGACAAACTCTGCTTTTGAGCGAGCTCAGCCCATATTGAACGTGGCATTGGCATCCCTACATCCCATGACAGATGACCAGATTTTCCAAGCTATTAATGCAGGACAAATAAACAGTGAACAACAGTGGGAAGACTTCAGCCAGAGGATGGAAGCCCTTTCGTGTTTTCTGATCAAAAGACGTGACAAAACACGCATGTTCTGCCATCCTTCCTTCAGGGAATGGCTTGTCTGGAGAGCAGAAGGTGAAAATACTGACTTCTTATGTGAGCCAAGGTAAATTCAAACTGCGCTAACTCATGTTCAAATAAAATTAGGTTTTTTATATTTGATTGCAACAATTGGTGAGGGGAAAGAGTGATCTTAAAATATGAGTACACCTAATTTTTTCCCAACCAAAACCTTTTATATATATATAGAGGTAATGTGACTTAAGATTCAAAGTTTACAGTGCATAATTGACTCTATAGAAGTCAGAAGTTTGCTTCTGGCTTTTCTACCTTCAAGGAGAAATGAGAGTGCTATATTGTTTGAACACAGCAAAATTGTTGCGAATCCCCTGCAGCAGCACCTTGTCTATATAATGTGGAGTGCAGGAATAGAAGGAACAGATCATTTGGTCTTTTTTAAACATAAAAATATTGAGACATTTTGAGCTGTAGTTCCATCCTGCTGGCATTGTTTCAGTTTGTTCCAGCTCACCGTCTGTGACTGGGAGGGCTGGACTTGGTTGAGTTGGAAACAGTGGCTGTTACTGTTCATCATGTTCTCACAGTTGGCTCCCCAGATTTTTTTTCCCATGTTCCTTGGGGTTTACAGCTTTTTCTTTTTCATTCTTTTACAAAAGAATAGATAATGCTGCCATTTAAAATTATTACCAGCCCAGGACTTGTCTGGGCTTTCGGGGGGCTGTAACAGAAGCAGCTCTGTAGGTGGGGCTGGGGGGTTGTGGGGCCCTGGGCCCAGGTAAAGCTTCTGATTGTGCAAAGGTCTGTTCAGAAGTGTCTGAAGATGGAGTGAGAAGTCCCTTCCCACAACTTTCTCCCTCGGCTGAAGAGTCCAGCTAGCATATGGCTAATTGCCCAGTTCCAGTGTATGGTCTGATTAACAAATAGTTTATCATAAACCTTGCTTCCTCGGGGTTGTGCTGCTCTCACTATTTCCTAGAACACTGACCACCACTAATGTAGGTACAGAATTACTGAACACACGTTTTTCTCTCAAATTTTGCAAGTATTCAGATCTTGTGCTTCTAAAAGGATTGGCTTCTCTGTGAGCTGCCTGCAGTTTTTGGCTCTGGGAATGCAAAAGGAACAGTGTGTAAACCACCTCAAAGCTGACACGGGCCCTCTGTGAGGGAACGGCACAGAAATAAATACCACAAGTGTTTTATCTTCAAAATTTGCTGGTTTTCATTTTGCATTATTTCATTATGGAAAGAATTTTGTTTAGACGTGATGGTAAATTTCAGTAGTCTGACATAGTTGAACAGGCATAAAGATGTGTTAGAATATTTACTGAAATACGGTTACAAAAGTGGTTCTCTCTTAATCCTTTTTGTTAGGAATGGACATGCTCTACTGGCTTTCATGTTTTCTCGACAGGAGGGAAAGTTAAACCGCCAACAAACTATGGAACTTGGCCATCATATACTGAAAGCTCATATTTTCAAGGTAAAGCTTGCAGCCTAGTACACTTCATGACCTATTGTATGAATGCATCACAGAGATTCTCCTCTGACTCACCTGAATAATTTGGAGGGAGCTTACTCAAAATATTTGGTAGTGCTATGGATCTAGATTTAATTTCTTTTTATAGTGAGTTGTAGATTAAAATAGGATTTCTGATTCTATAGAGAGATTTCCTTTTCTGTCATTTCTGTCAGGGTCTCAGTAAAAGGACTGGAATTTCTTCCAGTCACCTGCAAGCCTTGTGGATTGGTTATAGCACTGATGGACTGTCTACAGCCCTGGCTTCCCTAAGAAACATCTACACACCCAACGTGAAGGTAAGAGCATAGCAGGGCTGCACAGCCAGCACTGTCTGGCACTGCTGCTGCCACTGCTGAAGTTGGTGTAACTCTTCAGCAGAGAAGCACCTGGGTCTGAACTCTTTTGTGACAAGCCTTCATGTACTTCTGTAAGCTGTAGCTAAAGTTCAAATCAGTTTTCCTTGATAGTATTGATGGAAAGAAGGGTTTTTCCTTTTTTCTTGTGTGGCTGGTGAGTGTGTTGGGTGCATTTTTGGGGGTTAGATGTCCCACGTGGCCTTGCTGGGCAGAGCTCAGGGCTCTTTGCTTCTGTGGGAAAGTGTCAATTGTAAAAGGGGGAAATACTATGAGAGGAAATGATTTAAAGTACCACAACTTTGCACTGTTATTTGAATCCCCCAATGATGGATAGCAAAATCCAAGTCAGTCAGTTGGAATTTGAGCCAGCTGCTAAAGCTTTTGACTGGAAATTTGTGTGTACGTAAACACACACGTGCATGCTATGGCTATTTGAGACTTTCTTTTTATTCAACCTGATTCTCTCTTAATGGAGGTAGTTGCAGAGTAGTAGTGAGTTTCAGGGAAGAGACAAGTCTTCTCTTGAGAGTGCAGTGCTCAGTAATACAATAATATATTTACTAAGAGAAGATTTTAAACTGGTATATTGCTGGTATATGTTAAGGTTGATGTCTGCCAATAAAATCTGCATCAAAATTAGGCAGTAACAAATGAGTACCTGATCAAGATAACAAATTCAGACAAATCTGAGGAAAACATTGTTTTGTTTAAATTAAATTTTAGGTGAGTCGGCTGCTGATTTTGGCAGGAGCAAATGTGAATTACAGGACTGAGGTATTGAATAATGCTCCAGTGCTGTGTGTTCAGTCACACCTTGGACATGAAGAAGTGGTGACTCTTTTATTGGAGTTTGGAGCTGCTATTAATGGAACTTCAGAAAATGGGATGACAGCCCTTAGTTATGCAGCTGCTGCAGGTCACATGAACATCGTGTCACTGCTCTGCAGAAAAGGTGCAAAGGTAAGCTGGTGCACAAAGATTGCCAAGCCAGAAGAGTCATACAAAGGCCTAAAAAAGCTGTTATTGATTACTTAAGTAAATAATTATCAAGCATAGCTTGAGAGGTGAGTCCAGACTTCCATGAAGCATTTTGCACGTGCTGCTGGTCACAACCCTCTGGCAGAGCCAGTTTTGGGTGCCCCTCACTGTGCACTTGAATGACCTGTGGCCATCAGCTGGTCAGTGACTGTTACTGAGAGAGTGTTGGAGCCCTCTGAAGTCGAGGTCCAGGGGATCCCCACCTCTCCTCACCCACCCTCTGGTCCCCTTAGAGCCGCTGGCTGTCCAGGAAGCTGAGAACAATCTCCCCTTGGCCAGCCCATGCTGGCTGGTCCTGCTCACCTTGGCCTTCCTGTGTTTGGCAGTGCTCTCTGGGATTAGTTTTTCCATCACCTTCCCAGCTGCTCGGTGAGGCTGTTTGGCCTGCAGTTCCCCAGATATTCCTCTTGTCCTGGAAGTCAGGAGTGAGAGCTGCTCTCTCTGAGTGCTCTGAAGCATCTCCTCCCCACAGCCTGTTAACCTCAGACGTGTCCTTTCCCCCTTCAGGCTGACCTTGCAGACAAGAAGGGCCAGTGTGCTCTGGTCCATAGTGCACTGAGAGGGCACTGTGGGATCCTGGAGTTCCTGCTCAGCCTGGTTTGGGTGAGTCCCTCACAGGAACAGGATTCCCTGCGGAAGCGCCAGGCGCTGCAACAAGCGCTCACAGCAGCTGCCAGCATGGGGCACTGCCAGGTGGGTTGGAATTCAGGTACCTCAGATCTGTTTGAAATCATCAGAATTTTACAACAGTGTTTGCAGCTATTTTTAGAAGAGGCTTGGAAAGAATTGTTGACACTTCTGATATTTATCATTGTATGTATTAGCAGCTGGTTTAAGTGCTGTAGCTGAGTATCTGATAGTACAGTTTGCTTCAGGATTTGTTTATGTGTGATTTTCTGTCTACTTTTCTGTTCTTGGAAGTAGTCCTAAATCTCTAGTGGTGGTGATGGTTTTCTGTATCACTGATCCACCCAAGTACGTTTCTACTTCAGATTGAATTTTTCTTCCAGTTTTTCAATGCTTCAGTTTTTAGCTTGATGCACATGTCAGCTTACAGTCTTCAGCTCAGTGTCACTTTAGATAGAAATTTGGGAAGGAGCGCTAAAAATAAACACATAAGTACATTAAATGCTTTAGATATTTAGGTAATACAAGTATGTCTTCTGTTCATTTGGAAAATAAACTGTAACCTTGATAGAAAAGTAATGGGTAAGTAAAGATCTTTGAATGAAGATCAGCTAGACTAGAAGACTTAGTTATGTAGTAGGTGACGTACCAAAGTGGAAACAAAATCTCTTCAATAAAGCTGTTTCAATATTTGCTTCTTTTAAATCTATTTTTAAATTGCTTTAAGGTAAAGAGTCTGATCTTTGAAGTTGTTTAGATGATCCAAATATAGAAATGTCTACGTGAAGTTCATTTATTACATTGTATATAAGCCACTGCTGTCTTACAATATAAACTTGAGATTCTGAGCTATGGTTAATTTGGATGAACTGATAATTCCTTCACTTTCATAAAAGTTCTTGTTTGCTGTCCACTGATTAAATGAAAGCAGTCAACTCCTGAACGGCAACGAAAGAGATCACATTAATCATAAATACATACCTGAAATATGTCTATCTTTCTCTGTTTTTAAGACATTAAGAAGCTGTATTCTTAGCTAGAAAGAAAATCTGTGTGTTTCATGAATTTTAATAAATTATGTCCTAGCATTTTGAATTCCAGGACTTTCCATACAGTGTATACAACAGTTTTCAGAAGCCTAAAAACAGCCAGATCCTTTCTCCTTTTCTGCCTTTGTTTTCTCCTATAGCATCCCAAACTTTGTTAGTGTGATTCTCTTCCCTCACCTGTTGACTGCAGCCTCAGTGATTATGTGCCCCATTAGAAAAATCTGTTTAAAACAGTCATTAGAAAAAGTTTTAATTAAATCTTTTAGCAGGTGGTTTCAAAACACAGATTTCCTTGTTAGAGTATAACAAGGAATACATGCAGTAGAAACACAGCAAAACTTATTTAAAGCTTATTTCAGCTTTAAAAATAACCATTTGACATATGCTTAGACCATTCTGGGAAGAAATATAGAAAAACAGGTAAGATATAACCAATGTGGAAGGAAAAACCTAGGTATCATAATTTTACAAAATACGTGCAAATATTCTCATTTTTGCTCACTTGTTTTAGATGATATGGAATTCCCTCACAGAACTGGGATGCTTTATTTTTGCCATTGTTTATTTTGATTGTTCTGTTCTTTATGGGCCACATGGGAGGTCATTAAATCATACTTATGCCAAATAGCAAATCCATGGAAGAGCACTGGGCTTTTCTTAAACTGTTTTTAAAAACATTCACTTGCCTTCAAGTCTAAAATCCTACTGAAATTGTTTTGTGCAATACTGATTTTCTTTTCTATTGATTATTTGCACTGAGAGAGAAGCACTCTCACTTGTTTTACATCTTTTCTCCCTTGCTCTCTCATACAAGTGACAAGTGATGCTCTTGTGGCCCAGCACATCTCTGCTCCCTGTTTTTGGCAGGTGGTTCGTTACATCCTGACAGTTCAGAAAGATTATGACATGGACATCAATGACACTGATGGCTTGTGGGGAGAAACAGGTATTTCCCTTCTCATATGTTTCTTAATCAGAGTTGCTAATTTAAGAATAAAGAGTTTTTAATCATGCTTTTAAAATTTAATTTCCTATAATAAAAATAATGAAAGACGTAGTTTTAGTAATAAAATGCTGTTTATAAGTATAGTTTTAATAATAAAATGCTTTTTATAAGTATAGTTTTAACTTACTGAATCTATTCACCTCAAGTATTGAAGAACTATTTTATATTAAAATTACTGTAAATTACTTACTTTTGAAGTAAATGAAAAGTTGTGGAAATAGAGTGCTTAAGTTTTAGCGTGGAATTTTATGGTATTCTGTGTCTGACAACCTTTGTTTAAATATCATTAGTTTTCAGGAAATGCTGGGCCATAGCCTCATTTGTTCTAATTAGGCAGTGGAAGAAAAGACCTGCCTTTGGACATCTGGGAAAGGAGAAATGTAGTTTTTGAGGCAGACTGTAATGGCTGCACTGCAGTTCCCTGGTGTGCTCCTCTCCCTGGCACAGCCCAGGGTGGGGATGGTGCTCAGTGGCCTCTCACACCCTGGACAAGCAGATGTGCTTCCTTCCTACACCTCTACAAGACCCTTGTTCCAAATCCAGTGAATTCCAGAAGCCATACATCTGTTTCTAAATTAATTTTGTTCTTCAGTGTTTTCCTCTCCATGATTTTTATTGAAATCCTTGCATAACACATTGGGAATCTTCACTCACTGAGGAAGTGAACTCCTAAAAGGGGGATTTTTGAACAAGACTCGACTCTTTTGTTTGTAATATTGATATCCATAACAGTTACTTTCCAGTTGTTCAGCTCTAAACAGTTGTTGTAACTGTAACACAGTGCATTTTCATCGACTGAGGAGGGAATGGGAATGGGTAAGATAGTGATTAAAAAGAAAAATTTACTTCTTCCTGCAGTGTTTGTAATTTCCTTTACTTTCAGCATTCATCAGAATTTTTTGAAAAATTCTATTTGATCGTGTTTGAAAATGCTAAAAATAAGTAACAGAAAATTCACAATTTGACCCATTTCTTAGTAGAAAGTGCAAGTGTGCTAGTTTTACCTGGGGATGGGACCAATTAGAGGTTGGTTTAGTTATTGACAGTATGAACAACCAATTAGAAAAAGTAAGTTTGCTCCATGAACACACATTTTAAAGGAGGTTACCTGGGAAAAAAGCTCTTTTATTACCTGTGGCTGGTCAGGTAACACCAGCCCAGCCCGGGGTCCCTCCCGTGCAGGGGGGGCCAGGAGGCCCCTGGGCCCCCTCTGCAAACCAGGGGACCCCAAGGCTGCTAAAAAGCTGATGGACATCTCAGCCCTGGGCCTGGCCCAGCCCTGCGACCTCTGGGTGAAACTTCAGCTCTTTAGTGCTCAGCTGGGATCTGCAAACCTCCAGCTTTCCTTTGAATATGAGAGGGGGGAAAAAAGAGATGCTCCTAAGTCAGTGAAGCAAGAGCCAAGTTTTTTTAGATAAAAGGAAAATTAAAAGATGCTGTGAAAGTTAGCTGGAAATCCTTTTGTAAGATTGTAAGGATGAACTGATACCACACTGAAATTTCTTATAAACTGTGAAAAAAAGACATGGGGGGTTGGAGTGTTCCATTTGATAAATCATTTAACTAAAAGTACCTGTGTTAAGAAACTTTGCCATGAAAAAAAAACCCGAAAAATCTCGGCCTTCTGAGGATGAAGCATAAACAGAAAAAAAAAAGAGATAAAGAAAACTTTTACTTTAAAACAGTTCATTCTTAAAAGTAATACCCCATGAGTTTAACGTGGCCCATAAGCACAGCTTTGGGAGAGCTGTGAAGATGAAAAGAGCTTCATGACTTTACAAGTTTTTTTCCCAGGCAGATGCAAATCATAAAAGTAAAACCATGAAAAACTGTTTTCTTCCTCCTTATGGAAAAATTCCCTATAGCCAACAAGAAAAAACTTCTCTATCTGAAATAAACTGAAAAAAAAGACTATTTAATTTGGAAACTAACCGAAGTAGTTTTTTGTATGATTGTTTTGTTGTTATAAAGGTTGAAAAAGGAAAAAAAGGAGTAGTCTGAAAATCTTATTCTGAATTTGGTTTTTTCCTTCTTTGCATAGCTAATAAATTTCTTTTTATACCCTTTTAAGTTTTAGGCCTACCTTGCTCCTGCTCCTGGTTCTGTCTCACAACAGAAAAATGAATATATTTAAATCAGCAAATCAAAACTAGGATATTATTTAGTGCGTTAGCCGAAAAATTCAAATTAAACCAAAACATTTTTTAAAAATTTAAATTAAACCAAAACAGCAAGTTATTAGGCTTTAGAAACTGGAGGGACAAGTCCTTTGCTGATTCTTGCATAAATCACACATGAACTCGTTTTCTAAACACTGTTGACATGACTGGTGAGGCTTCAACACAAACAACAAAATTTAAATTTCAAGTTCTGTTTCAAACACAATATGAGCAAAAATAGAAAAGGGGGGGAAAATCATGATGGGGAAAGTATTTGGTTTTTTTTTTTGTTGTTTTCAGCTTTCAGTAAGGGTCGCAGTGGCAAGCTGAAGGGCTGGGGGTTCGGTAGCAGTGGGGTGTTGTGCTGTGCCCAAGGCCAGGGCGCTGATGCTGACGGCGGTGCTTTCTTAGCCCTGACAGCGGCTGCAGCACGGGGGAAGCTGGACGTGTGCCGGGTGCTGCTCGGGCGCGGCGCCGCCGTGGGCAGAGGCAGCAGGAGAGGAGCGGCCCCGCTGCTCTGCGCCGTCCGCCAGGGCCACTGCCAGGTCTGCACAGCTCTGGGGATCCTTGGGGAGCTGGGCCCTGATTCCTCCCCTCTCTGCTGCTGAGAAGAATTTGTGTCAATTTTCTAATACCTGTTTGCATCTTCTTTGGAGGGATGTGCTCAGAAGCTTCGCTTCCAAACCCTTTGTATCCCTTGAAATAACTTAAAAAGCACATTGGCTCACAACGGTCTTAGTTATAATATACCTGAAAAATAATCTGAGTAAAATATTTTCTTTCCTAGAATAAGATCAGAGTGATTTCAGCTCTTTTATACTGCTGCTGTGCAGAGAGAGAACCTTGGATTCAGAAGCCTTCCTCATGCTGGTCTCTCCTTCAGGAGAACTGCAGTCAGGGCTTGAGCGACATAGAATTTCTCAGTAATTGCCATAAATACCACCTTAGTCCTCTTCTTTAAAAATTCATGATATTATGGCTGAAATCTCAATCTGCCAATTTCATAAAATCATAAAGTTGGTAAGATTGGAGAAGCTCTACGAGACCATCAAGTCCAATTGTTCCCAGTACTGCCCAGGCCGCCAGTAACCCATGTCCTGAAGTGTTGCACCCACGTGGCTTTTAAATCCCTTCAGGGATGCGGCCAGTGGGAACTCTGCCCCTGTGCCAGGGCTAGAAGAAATTCTCCTAATATCCAGTCTAACCCTCCCCTTCCCCGTGCAAAGAATGTATTTTTAAATTGATACTTTCTGTTTCAGATTGCTAAACTTCTAGTGGAGCATGGGGCTGATGTGAATTTAAGTGACAAGCAAGGCCGGACACCACTGATGGTGGCTTCTTGTGAAGGACATCTGAGCACTGTGGAATTTCTCCTTTCTGAAGGTAGAAAATAAATAGTGCATTACAGCTGCACCAGGGATTGCATCGGGGTGAGATAAGCAATTTTTCCATTTAAACAGAGGCTCTTCATAACAAAGTTTGTTTTCATTTTATAGGTGCAACTGTTTCATCTCTGGACAAGGAAGGGCTGTCAGCTCTGAGCTGGGCATGTCTGAAAGGCCACAAGGAAGTCGTTCAGTATTTAGTAGAGAAAGGTGCAGCAACTGATCAGACAGACAAAAATGGACGAACACCCCTAGACTTGGCAGCTTTTTATGGGGATGCTGATATTGTAAGTATAAAAAACCAGAAAATTCAAAGAAGAGTTATAAAAAATTTAGAATTTAGAAAAAATATTGCCTACCAAAACAGGAACTTTGGGGAAGTAGCCAAGATGGTTACACTGCTCTCATCTTGACTGCACTGAAAGTGTTTGCTCAGGAAAGCATTTTGTAGATGAAGTAGAAGCCTGGAATTATGCTGCAAAACCCACAGAGGTCCCTTCTCAGGGTCCTAGTCTGATTTGGTGTCTTCAGAGGAAATACCCCAAGAAGAGGAAGGGTGCACTCAGGTCTCTGTGGACAGATCCAAGAGGTCAGCAAGGAACTAGACACAGCACATGCAGCCTCTCACACTCATATCTGTGTTTCTGCAGCTCACACAGACAAGGTGTGTTTCAGGTGCTGCTGTGGCCTGTAACTCACTGTAGCACCTTGTCCCATTCAGCCTTTTTCTGAATTAACTTGAAACTGTAAATAAGTCCTGAGGTTCCATGGTGCCTTTGGTAGTTTTCAGACACTGTGTGTGTTTTTGACCGTGACACTGGAGACTGCTGGAGAATGAGGGGTGTCCAGGCTCCTTCCTGTCCCTGCATTTGCTGTAGGTTATTGTCCTGGAGTGGTGCCAGCTCCCATTTCCCTGGCCAAACTGGTCCCTTCAGTCTGTGCTCAGCCCCTGGCCAGGCTGAGACAGGGACAGTGCCAGGGAAGAGGTCCTTGAGCAGGCCCAAGGCCGTGTTTGGTGGGACCTGGCCATGGGCAGGACTGTTGGTGCCTCTTCTACAGGATCATTGCTGGTGGTACTTGGGCAGGTAATGGTTATGGGAAAGAAGTGCTGCTTCCCTCCAGCCTGCCCGTGCTCTGATGCCTTCAGTGGGTTTTACATGGCTGTACTGTACTCTGCAGCATATGCTCAGTGTGTTTCAAAGAACATTACATGGTACCTTATGTATTTCAGTGGTCTGCCTTTCCTAGCAAAAGCCATGTTCCAAGGCATGTGTCATTTCTTCTGGCAGGTGCAGTATTTGGTGGAGAAAGGAGCAATGATTGAGCACGTGGACCACAGTGGCATGAGGCCGCTGGACAGAGCCATCGGCTGCCGCAACACCTCGGTCGTGGTCATGCTGCTGAGAAAGGGAGCTAAGCTGGGTTAGTGCAACTGCACCAGGACCAGCAGCTGCATTCTGCTCTGCCACAATTAGCTACTTCTGTACAGTAGATGAAATAAAACACCAGATTTTTGCAGGCTGTCTGGTTCGCAGGTGCCCACCCAAGACAAACAATCTCCTTTAAAGACAGACACACAAGACTCACTTTAGAAGTGAGGAAACACAAGGACTTTTACTCTGCTCCTTCTTTGATGTGTGCTGATGGTGAGGTCTGGAGGAGTCACTGTATATGGGTATTCTGCTTTAATATATTGCCTTAAGACAAGAAAATTAAGATGGTGCATACTGATACATAATTCTGGCACTATTCATGATTTAGATTAAGAAGTCTTAAATAATATTCTTCTAATAAACTATAGAACTGTATTTTTGCAAAGGGTAGGCCAAAAAAATGTAAGTCATGTATTACCAGTAGGCAAGTACATGGTGCAGTTGTGTATGTGATAATGACTGAATATTTAGTACCTTTGAATCACTATTTCATATTATTTGGGTAGTAATATGATCAAATACAGGTTCTTACTTAGGCCTGAATTTAATTGTGACTTCTATACATTCCTTCACAGAGGTGAAATGTATCAGACCATTTAGTACCTGGCTGCTGTCCAGGTGGTGGCATAGATGTATTTCAAATGTGTACACCCTAATTATGATGATAATAGTAATACCAGTTGCATGTAGATGGAATATACACTGAAGCAGGACCAGGCTTTCTACTGTGGTAGACAGCAGAAACATACTTTCTTCCCTTTTGTCAGAGACCCTTAAATTTTAACTTGCAGGAAATGCAGCGTGGGCAATGGCCACCTCCAAACCCGATATTCTCCTGATTCTTCTGCAGAAACTGATGGAAGAAGGAAATACGCTGTATAAAGTAGGTAGATTTTTCTTTTTTTCTGGCAGCAGAGCATTGGACTTCTGCCTAAAGGTAGACTGAATTCAACTATATAATCTGATATATTACTACTCTGTTAAAACAAAATAATACGTGATTTTTTTCTGGTCCTACTAGTACGTATTAGTGCAAATATTATCCTCACCAAATACCACTGAACATTTCAGTTCAGAAAGAAACACAAACTCTGGTTAACATGCAGGCTCTCACTGTGCTTGTCTGATAGTATAGTTCATACTATATTTATTGAAATATTGTATTATAAATTTATTGAAAAATCTGTCTCTGTGTTTTTTACTGGAAGGGCATCCCTTGTTAGATGTCAAATATAAATACGCTTTTTGGCAACAGTATTGCAATATTAAAAGTTTGTGAAAAACCTCTTGTTCCCTAAAATTTGCAGAAAGGCAAGATGAGGGAAGCAGCACAGCGCTATCAGTACGCACTGAGGAAGTTCCCAAGGGAAGGGTTTGGTGAGGAAATGAAAGCCTTCACTGAGCTCAGAGTTTCATTATACCTGAACTTGTCACGATGTCGCCGCAAAACAAATGTAAGCTCTTGCTGTTAGTCTGCTGCCTCTCTGGCACAGGGAATCTGAGACTTACATCCTACTGCATTACTGGGGTTGTATGTGGACATCTATCTGTGCTGTTTTATAATATATCCTGGCCTTGGGTTTTATGATGTCAGTAAATGGGTGGCTTGTAAGATGAAGGCGTGTTGCCGTTGGGGGGTCTATTACAGCAAGTCTTACATCATGCAGTTCTTTTGGAATGATGAACTGCTGGATCTGAGTGGTACTTTTAAAAAACTGAATGGAAAACACTGCTCCCACCCTTTGTTATCAAACAGCACAGCCAGGTGCCATGGCTGTGCCCATGTGTGCTTTGAGCAAATCCCTGCTCTTGCAGACTGGGGCAGGAGCCTCTGCCGCGTGCACTGGCTGCACTCCCGGAGCCCGAGCACGACCCGGGGCTGGCAGCTTGCTTTGACTGTGTAACCAGCATGTTTGATTCCTTGATTAGGATTTTGGTATGGCTGAAGAGTTTGCTACCAAAGCCTTGGATCTGAAGCCTAAGTGTTATGAAGCCTATTATGCCAGAGCAAGAGCCAAGAGGAACAGCAGGTACGGTTTGATTCTGTACATCTATCTGTACGCTTTTTTTTTAACTTGCTGTTTTTAATAACTTGTTCTTTTCTTCTAGTTATATTTCAAATTTGCAATGAAAAAATTACTTCTAGTGCACTTTGCATCTGTACTAGGTTTCTCTATCAGATAAAGCCAACCACATCCAGATAGCAATATTGAGTACTCTGTAAGTACTTACGAGGCAGTCCAGAAAGTAACAAATTGATTTGAAGAAGGATTGTTTTAGGTGTAACATTGAATGGGTCTGCTGCTCCACATGACTCAGCAGAATGTGCCCAGCAGTATGCCACCCAACTCCACCACTTCATTCTGTATTGCCAAGTTCATGATTTATTACTGGCTGCTTTGATAGGACAGAATATGATGAGTCATTAGCAGTTGAAGACAAAACCAAGGGGAGAGAGGAGCAACTCTCTCTTTAGGTTGGAAGAATAACGAACTATAGTTGTGTAGCTGAAGTACGGGAAGAGGTGCCTTTTGGATTCACCGTGTCTTCTCTAAACATATCACTAAAGAAAACAGAGTGCAGCAGGTTCCCTATTCAGGAGGTAATTGAAGAGCTTGTGAGACCAAGTGTCAGTTCCTGGTGTTCCCAGCAGAGAGGTTTCTTGCCTGCCTGCATGGGGTGTCAGGATACCTGAGAGAAGAGTTTAGGGTTGCGTCTGCACTTCCACTCTAGTTAAGAATTTCCTGAGGTGGAGAACTTCCAGTTCTAATTTGTCACCACCTGCAGCAGGAAGCAACTAATCAGGGTATGTCACTGCAAAGGTGGAGATGGATTAGTAGTAGGCAATGCTGGGACTCAGATTTACCCCCGTTTTCATTGTTTACTTACTTCTTCCTGAACAGAAAACTCCTTGCTGCTCTCGCTGACCTACGGGAAGCCACTCAGCTGTGCCCCAGCAATCAGGAAATAAAACGTCTCCTGGCTCGGGTGGAAGAGGAATGCAAACAGTTCCAGAGAACACAGCAACAGAAGCATCAGTCTCCACAGCTACTTGAACAAACCAACAACTCTGATAATGAGGAGGAGGGTATTGTACCAGGTGTGAATGATAATTTTAATCCTCAAGACAGGGAAGATGAGCTACCACACCCCAATGAATCTCTTTCCCCTCCACAAAGGCTGCAATGTTCCTCAGCTGCTTCATTATTTAGCAGGACTCTTCAAGAAGGTGTTCAGAAAGCTCAGTCTGTGTCCCCTCAAAGCAGAACATGCAACAAGTACCTGAGAGAGCCAGGCTTGATCATGCAGCCAACAAAGCAGGCACAGATTGTAAAAACTAATCAGCATCTGAGCTCCATCCAGCCTGGATCTAAACCAGGAAGCAGTCAATGTAGCACCAAGACACAATCGTCTTTGCAGCATCTTCCCCACAGTCCCTTGCCCATCCGGCACTCCAGAAGTCAACATGTGGATGGGACAAGCACATTATCATCTGGAAGCATTTCCACAGATCCCACTCCTGAAGTGCACAATGAGAAGTTTGTGTCCAGCCAGCTTTCACATCCACAGCATCACGAGACTCTTTCTTCTCGTTGTTTTGCTACTAAATCTAAACCTGGTGACACATCAACAGCCTCTACTCCAGTGAATTTCAGTGACTCAAGGCAGCAAAGCCCTGGACCCAGTGGTGGTTCTTCTGGCTCGCCATCCAGTAGTGTGATTCTTGCCAGCTCATCAAGCAGCTTCACTTCAGCGAGCAGTTTGTCAGACAGTCTTAAGGGGCTGGGCCCAGATGTTCGACTCAAGGAGACCAACGTCAGCCAAGCTCAGGGTACTGAGCACCGACCTCGCAATACCCCCTTTATGGGAATCATGGACAAGACTGCAAGGTTTCAGCAGCAGAACACACAATCTAGTCGCACTTGGCACTCTCAGGCAGCAGATGGATTATCCACAAACATTGCTTCTGCAGGCATTCAGCCCTCCAACGTGGAGCAATTCTCAGTTAAACACTTCTCAACTAAAGGATCCTCTGTAAGTACTGCCCCTGGAGAGGGCAGCCAGAGCAGCGTGCAAGCAAAAGAACGTGAGGAGCTCACTTGCCAAATCCCTCCACACTGTACAGACAGCAGATCACCCAGCCAAGGGTCTCATTTATACCCTGATGCTGTAGCCAAACTGCCATCCCACAGCGCTCAGGACAGCCATGTCAGCACGGCAAAACCAAAGCGATCGTTCATTGAATCAAATGTATAAATGCCATTCTGTACATTGACAGGCTAGGCCTGGCTCACAACATGGCAGGGTCTGACTGCTCTACAGAACACTGACTGCCTGGGCATGGCTGGGTCCCAGGGAGCAGTCTTTAATGGGATACAACCACTTCCAACTGTTCCTACCATCACAGGGCAGTAACAGTAACTGGAATAACAAATTTGTGTAGAAAGACTCAGTTAGGTTGGCCTAGGAGCTTGAGCAGAGAAATCCCTTCCCTTACATGTTACCATTAAACAAGCGTCTCCTTTCACCTAGGGCTTCAGTCTTGGCTTTTGGTCTCTTGCATCTCACCCATCTCAAATGCTTACGTACTGATGTCTCACAGCAGGGCTAAGGGAGATAATCTGCTGCAGAATACTCAGAGCTGTACATGCATGCATTTTTAAAAATCAAATTATCACTTTTGTAGTGAGAACTAATTTGGGTTGCATGATGTACATTTAGGAAGCATAAATATTTTGTGTATGAGTAAACTATAAGCAGCCATACTTTGACATGTAAATATAACTATTTTTAGTAAATAGAAAAAATGAAATGAAATGAGTGACATTTGCATGTGTATTGAGAGGCTTTGACCATATTGGTTATTGCACTGAAGAACACAATATTATGGCCTATTAACAATAATCGCACTTTATATAGGGTATCTAATCACCTTTGGGTGCTATCTTAAAGCAAAATGATTTATTGTTTATTTGTGAAAAGGTACAACAACAAAATGCTTAGTGAATGTGTTTATGGGAAAACTAAGAAAGGGATGGAGTGAAGGTGAAAGTTTGAGGAAAAGTGTATGTGCAGTTGCATGACAAGACGAAGTTGAGAAGTTGGCTTTTTGGGGAAATGAGGGGTTTTATTGGCAAGACCATTCTGAAAATGAACTGCTGCAGTGACATTCCTATGAGTGCAATCCAGTTGGAGTGCTCAGCTTTATACTCTTCCCACCACGCTTGATTACAGTGTTCTGTGTAAACAGCTGTACCCAGCTCTACACATCCTTCTGCAGTTTGCATCATTACACTTTAGCTTATTTATTGTTTACTGTTTATTTGATATTTTGTACAAGTCCTATATTAGTCTTGTCCTGTAGTTCTATTTTTGCACAGCTGCTGTACTCTTTCCATACAAAATAAAGATTATTAATATACCTGTGGGATGAGACGCAAGCCCTGATGGTTACAGGAGAAACTCTCTCCCAGCTTTTCCACCTACGTGTCCAGTAGTGAGGAACAGAGAAAGACAGACACATTTTGGTTTATTAGACTAGAAAAAGAAATAGAGATCCTATACTTCGCTATTTCTTACCTTCTGAAAGACTGACTTGGCAAGATGAAGACTCAAAACGCATAAATATAGTAAAAGAATTTAAGAAAATTTTACTTGAAAAATTGAGTTTGAGTACTTGATTCTTAAACAGAAATACCACAAAGTAGAACTACCAGGAAATTAAAAGTTTTTCTGGGAGTTTCCACCAGTGAAGGCTGAACCAGCCACAGATTAGAAGAGAAACACATCTTTCCATTTGTTTTCTGATACAGTGAATTCCTTCAGCTGCATAAACTTTCAATTAACTTTAACAAACAACTTCAAAATTAAGTGGTTTAACTATTTCTGCTGAGTCTCTAGCCAGCGAGTAATGGCCATTTTTAGTGTCCTGTTTGGTGTGAGCATAAGAGAGTGGAGAGGAAGATTCGTCATGGGACTAGATCGTCTATTGCTGATCCAGTTTTCCATTGCTTCCCTTTCATAGGAATAGCCATCTGCAAAGAAACCATCAACAAAAGCTCATATTACAGAGGCATGGCACTGTGCAGATATTAGCTGGTTAAATGTAAAAGGGAAGTATGGAAATACATCCAAACGGGAAAATTGAGATCTAGAATAAGGACACTGTATGTGAAATCTTTCCTGTGGGTACAGACAGTTGCAGCTAGTTTCATGTATCTATCTCTGCCTGCAAAGCACCAAAGTATATTGTGCACAAGTTAAATAAGACTTTCTTTTCAGGTTGAGTGATCCATAATGTGAAGTAAAAGCTCATTAGCATCAATCGCCTGACAGACCTAAAGGTGCTAAACGGGGTCTTTGTCCACCTGGCTGACCCAGGCCTGAGCTGCACTTGTACAGAGCCGTCAGCACTGGCCAGGTTCAGGGCTTTGGCTCTTAGAGTTGGTAGCTGAACCAGCTGATCCTTAAAGAAAGAAATTCGGCCCCAGCTAAGCGTCAGGAATATCTGTGGTGGAATACAAACCCGGGTCTGTGCCCCTCCTCTAACACAGAGCCATACTCTGGTGTCCTTACTCCTTACTGAGTGAAGCTACCATTACTCCAGCAGTTAGCAAATGTCTTCATATTTTGGCCATTTGAATTCTCAGAAGCCTGCCCTAATACCTCAGAACTGGATGAAGTTAGTCACTGTTTACAGAGCAACAAAAAAAATTATACTGCTCTTACTCTTGTATGTTCCTCCTTCCCTCTCCCCACAAGACTAGAACTACAAAACACTAATTCTTCATAAAATGGTTTAACTATGTAACATGCTGCTGGCATATCACAGTTCCAAGCTGCATTTAAAGGAGTCTCATTCTGTACAAACTTTTAAGTAGGTGCCCTATAGATGGTGTGCCAAGCATAGTAATGAGCCTGGGTTGGTTTTTTTTTTGGGAGGGGGAGGAGGTTGGGCAGGGTTAATTTGATTTGTTTGTTTGCTTTTTGCCCCACTGAATGCACAAATCCATTTTGTACTTACTGAGCCAACGCTGTAGTTAGGTTTGTAAGTATATTTACAAAGGCACATAAAGGGAGACACATTAAAAAAAAGAAGTTGCTTGATACAGTATTTTTCCCATATCAGAGCTGTAATTCAGCAGATTAAATGTTTATCACAATCCTGGTTTGTTGCAACAGCTATTTAGAATAGTTTATCTTTCTAGGCCTGGTTATAAGATAGATGTGGGAACATAAAAGTGGACCTATCTTTACCCTCAAGTAATTAGCTTTAATCCATGTCATGTAAAGACATACCTGTGGCAATGACAGGATCATTCATAAGCTCTCTTGTTATGGGACATAGGAACTCATCAGGAACAGAAACCGAGATCGTTGTCATCCTTAGTTCTTCAATTTTCTGGAGAACTTTACTGCGCAGGCCTAGAGACTCTGAAAAAATTATTTGTACATAAAGTGGACAGCAAAGACAGGTAAGGCAAAGAGGTCAGGTCGTGAAAGAGTCAGCAGCTCTTTTAAAGGAGACAGCTCCATCTCACCATCCCCCCAAACCACAGCCTGCAGCCAGCCCTGGCTCCCACTCCGGTCGGCTCTGCCACAGGCATTCTCTCCTGCTGTGCAACAGGAACTTGGGGCAGTCATGAAAACAGCCCGTGAAACCAGAGCAAGTGCAGCAGAGCCATGGCAGAGCTGTGGGCTGGCTGCACTCCCACAGTGTGACAGCAGCGTTGCCTTGCAGCCACCTCCTGGCACGGGACACTGCAGTGCCGGCCCCTGGCACGGGACACTGCAGGGCCGGCCCCTGGCACGGGACACTGCAGGGCCGGCCCCTGGCACGGACACTGCAGTGCCGGCCCCTGGCACGGGACACTGCAGGGCCGGCCCCTGGCACGGACACTGCAGGGCCGGCCCCTGGCACGGGACACTGCAGGGCCGGCCCCTGGCACGGGACACGGCAGGGCCGGCCCCTGGCACGGGACACTGCAGGGCCGGCCCCTGGCACCGTGGGAAGCAGTGCCAGTGGGAAGGGAAGGCTGTGCACAGGTGCTGCCAGCACCTCCAGCAGGCTGCATTGCCCTTGGCTTTCACGCTGGCATTGGACAGCCCTGGTCACACCCCAGGTACGCTGTGTTACACTACACCTGCTGTACAGCACTGCTGCCTAGGGCTTACACAGGCACCGTGAAAGGTGCCTGAGCCCGTGGTTTGTAAAAGAACACTGATGTTCTCCAACTGCAAAGACTGTGAAAAGCTTCTAGAGGTCTTTAGCAAGATCTTGCATCACATTCTCAGAGCAAAGAAAACTGGTTATCAAGAAGAGAAAGGACATGCTCATTCAAGCATTTGTATGGTGGTAGACTCCTAAAATTTAGTCAAATGGGAATTTGAGTAACAGAAATTGTTAGGAAGATAGTATTTTCCTTTGTTTTGCTTGGTCCTTATCAAAAGTCATCATCAATTGCACACTGAAGAATTGCACTGTTTGATTCCAGGTTGGTGAACATCCCAAATTTTAAACATGCAGATGGATAGGAAAAACTATAGACCACCTTGTTTACCAAAGTGAGAAAGATGAACTGTAGAGAAAAGCTGAAATTCCTTTTCCACAGCTTAATAATACAAGATCAAACAAGGAAAACAGAAACAAAATCAGGTAAGACCATTTAACATCATCATTAGTAGAAGTGCATTTTATGTCTCCAGGTATGAGCAAACACACACACATACAAAAGGTATGTACATTAGTGGTTTTTAACAGCCCTGGAAATTAAATAAAGGCATTTAAGGGGGGTGAAAAAACATGTATGGAACTCCTAACTTGCTTTCATTCCAACATTTCAAAGTACTCTGGAGATTAAAAACTATTTGGATTTCAATACTCTTACCAATTTTTAATTCATTAGCAAGACTTTCCTTAGTAAGTTTCAGTAGCTCCTTGCCATCAATATTATTCATTTTGAAAAGTCCAACGAAGTCTGCTAAATCCTGTGCACAAAGCCAGGCTGAAACATCATCCTCTGACCAGTCCTCAACAGCCACCTTTGATTCATTTTCTACAGTATCTCCTTTAGAAATTAAAAAGAGTTTAAAAACAAAACAAAAAACCAAATTAAAAACAAGCAATACCTTCCCTCTTCCCCCATAAAAAATCCTCACCACAACCCCCCAAAAGCAACCAACAATGAAATTCTCAGTTCAAAGAAACGATGTCATTAATAGATCCTGGTTTTAAGTGTACCACACATTCTTCATCTAATAAAAGAAATCCTCTGGGAGGGAGGGCAGTAATTTGGGTTAACCTTTTACCTATCAATTTTCAATTCTCTTAGATGCCTACACTTCCGTCAAATTTGAACTGAACAACCAGAAAAGTGTTAGCAGACACTGGAATCATCTTGCACCTCATTAGAAGACACACCAAAATCCGAACTTACAGTTGTGTTTTGAATAAAGACAATATGTACCTTTGTTCCACAAATTTTAGGTTCTGGTGTAATTTGTACCATTAGTTATCCTATATTAATGGCACTAATGTCATTTGTACAATTAGTTTTTCACCTATAACAACTGGTAAGGTGCATTTTTAATTGCCAATATGCTTGCAATTGGTGTATTTTCAACTTGTTGCAAATTATGGGTGTCCAAGAAGTCTTTCAGCACTCTGGCAATAATACTAATCTTTTAAATGCTGTCCAGAGAATAAACAATTGTGAATATCAGAAAAAGAGATAGAGCAAATTAACAAAATTAAGATATGTCTAGTATATTTCTCTTTACAAAGTAACAGAAAGAGAATACCTCTTCAGGCCATTAATCAGGTAATCAGGTCAATTAGAAGATAAAAAAACGTGCACACAATCCTGACCTTGCACATTAAGTGCAGGTAAGAATATGGGATTTTTTGCATCTGGTGTTTTGACTTTAAAGAACAGATTACAAATACTTCACACACTGACCTGCACAGGATTGCTTAAGGTCAAGCTGCCATATGTGCACAGTTTTATCCATTGAGCCTGTGGCAAGTAAGGGACTATGTGGTGCAAAAGCGCAAGTTGTAACGTATCTACAAATAAATAAAAAAAAGTCTGAAAATTCACAAGAAAAGGATTGATTTTATTTATAAAACAGAATAATCATGCTGATTTCTTACCTTGTATGCTGAGACAAAGTATGAAGGGTATTGCCAGTACTCTGTAAAAGAGTTTTTGTGATTTTAAGTCTTAAAGAATAAAAAAAGTGTTTCTTCACTTGCTTCCTTTCAAAACAAGGAATACTGCTTCTTGAAAGGTGACAGAAGCTACCTTCAGAGAAGTTACACAACCTTGACAAAGCTGATCAGCAGCAGAGGCAGAAATGCAACTTGAATTTCATGCTTGAAGTCCCTATTTGTTTCCCTGGAGGGCTGCTCCCCTGCACAGTCAGCCAGCCAGCATGGAACATGCAGAGAGAACAGTGCCAGAAACCCTAACAATTAAATCCATATTCGCTGGTTGGTTGTATAGGTAAAAACATTTCTAAAAATCTTGCATTAGAAATGACCAAAAAGGTCATTGTGGGGGTCAACCCACAATCCTTCAATTGGATCAGTAATTAACCACACCTATTTGGCCTGTTCTCTATTTGGCCACTAAATACTACTAAAAAACTAAATTCCTGAATTTTGGCAGTTTTAACTTATTACTGAAAGATTTTCTTTCCTATGAAAAATTGCATTTCTTTGACAGGTACAGATAGGTTGGAAAGATGATAAGCAAAGTTACTCTGAATCACTAATGGATCAGTCAGCACTCCAGTGTTTTGAGCTGTCCAAAATGATTGAAGGGCCCAAATACAGGATGAAATTTCTCTCCCTCCCACAAAGTTTTATTGCCCTTACTTTTCCCCACAGAATGGTTGGGGACCTCTGGATATCATATAGTCCAATCCCCCTGCTAAAGCAGCATCACCTAGAGTAGGTGTCCAGGCAGGTTTTGAGTATCTCCAAAGCAGAATTTCCCAACTAGAAAACTTATTGTCCCATTTGATAAAAACCTAAGGCCACAAAAGCTGATGAACAGTATTAAGAAATACTTAGGCTGTGGTTACCCTCATCTTTCAATTTTCTGAGGCTTCCAAACTCTAGAGGACATCTTACATACCTGTCGAAACTTTAAACTACTAAAAGAACTGGGCCAAAAACTGTGAAGGTATCATGTTAGTGATTTTGGTGAAAAACTTTAATGCTAATTTAAATATTGTTTCAATACAATAGGTATGTGCAGAGAAAGCTGAAGAAGTTTAAAATTTGTTCATCCCTCATTTTCAGTAAAATCATTTTTAATACTATAAAGTACTAAAGGTATATATATCAGTTACAGGTAAACCATAAAGGATGTAACAACGTTATTATAGAAAAAGCTTAAACAAAATGTTTTAAAGACATTGTACTTAATATATTTTCTTTTTAATTCTTTATTATGCTTCTATTTTATGTGCACTTTACATATAACTAACTCCAGAACTTCTATGATTACCATTCCTGATTTTATGTCAAAAGGTACAGTCCTTCTTGCTTTGGAAGCTAAGCTAAAGTTAGGATAACAAATAAATCCTTCTGCTTAAAAATGAATCTTGTAATACTCGTAAGTACAGAATTAATTGAGTAACATCCTACTGCAGAAAAATCAACTGACAAATCCTCACAATGTAAATAAAAAGCAATAAAAGAGAAAGACTGATCAACTCACAGGAGATATTTTCCTTAGACTCCTTCCCTTCCTACCCCCAGATGCGCAGTAAATATTTTGGCTTGGTATCATTTGTATTCTTTAATATTTTTTCATTGATAAGACATGCAGAAGCAGTGCTCATATTTAAAGACAACTCGCCAACAAATGGTGGTGCATTATGCAATACTTACAGTTTCATGGATTATGACGCACTTGTCCACAGACCTTAAAAAAACACATTGACATTAAAATGATGCAGAGAAGGAAAAGGAAACTGTTTCATTAACCTTTTCCACAACCTGAGATTTCAAACTCAATCACCTACAAGACACAGAGCAATTGTAAAGACACTTCAACAGTTCTGGAGGTCTATTCCTTAATTATTGATAATAAATATTTACAAATCTTCGACTCTTTTGAACTTTCTGTTTTACAATATTGAAGCATGAACCTGGACAGCCAGACATTTCAGACAAGGTGCTGCTTACCCTGAGACTATCATCTGTCCATCACACGAAAATGCACAAGCCAGAACTGGGGCAGAGTGCCCATTCAGTGTGCATTTATATTTTAACTGAACACCTAAAAATACAAAAAGTAAATTATTACATATGGCCATATTTGACAAGGTATAACACAAGCTGCTTCAAGAAGCCCAAAACTGCACCTAAGATGTGACTCTGTGACATACTGTTCACAAAAAAGGGGATAAAAAGATCACAGAGACAACTTCCCTTTTAACATCTCCAACTTTCTCACTTTGTAGTCTTAGCATGTCTCACAAAGTTTTAGATAATTAAATGTGTATCTGGACACAACATTAATCCTTACATACTTTTATATAAAAGGGATTACAAAAAAGTACTCACTGAAGATATTTTTGGCAATTTACCTAGTCTCTACATGGTTGTTTTTGCAGGAGCCAACATCCTTTTCTCCGGCTCTTATTCAAGGCACAGGATACACTGAAACATGAAAACAAACCTCTCCCTGGCCAGGCAGATTAAGAGGTTTCAACCTATCAACCTGTTGAAAGGCCACAGTAGAATTTTTTAAAATCTTTACTTTCAATACTTGTTGATAAATAGATTGCTAAATAAAAACTACATGGCGCAGTATCACAAAGTGCTGAATGCCGTAGCTGTTCTCCAGCTAATAATTCAAAGAAATCTTTCCACTTGCGGTTAGTTTGGCTGTGAATCCAGTAGTATAAATTTGATTTTTGATTTAAATTGTCACTGAAGACCTAAGACATTGGTATATTCAAAAAACATTTCCATACAAACCTAAGAAATCTGCAAACAAAATAAGCCACAGTTTGGTCTGATTATCTTGTCCACAGGAAGCCATCTGGAAGTATGTGAATCCATTCTCACTATCTGATAAAACATATAAATGGGAGTCAGAAACATTGAAAATAACAGCAGATCAGTAAATTACATCAGCATAAAAATCTATCAGAAGTTCTAAAACAGTTTGGACATAAGAAATAGGTGTAGTTATACTCTTTCCTGAATAAGTAAATAAAGACAAGAGCTGTGCTCAGGTTTTAAGTTTCCTTGATGGGAAATGTTTGATTCCTCTAAATATACCGCTGGAGTATTTTAATCTAAATTATATGGTTATAGCCATTTTTTCTACAGTTCTGTAATTCTCAAAATTAACCATACACACATGTACAAAATTTGAAAGTATCTGACAGAGAATTTCCATATTTTTACACATTCAACTTTTCATTTTTATAAACTCACATTTCATGACTGCAGTTCAGCCAAACACTCAGTAAATACTGCATTAAGTGTGAAATACAACAATGATAAGTTTTATAGCT
The DNA here is from genome assembly GCA_037013685.1 of Acridotheres tristis. Taxonomy (NCBI): domain Eukaryota; kingdom Metazoa; phylum Chordata; class Aves; order Passeriformes; family Sturnidae; genus Acridotheres; species Acridotheres tristis. The sequence continues at coordinate 37,825,534 of CM072894.1, forward strand.
TTCCCCTCTTGATTCAGTGGCTATGAACATTTCTGAATGATCATGTTCCATGAGTGGACTGTTAGATGCATAAGGAAGTGGTTGGATGGTTACAACCTGAGGGCAGTGGTCAACGACCCAGAGTCCCAATGGACCAGTAGTGTCCCTCAGGATTCTCTATTGGGATCAATGCTATTTAATATCTTCATTAAGATACTTAATAGGGAGCGAGAATGGATCAAGCATACCCTCAGCAAATTTGCAGATGACACCAAGCTGAGTGGTGCAGTGACACACCAGAAGGACAAGGATCTGGGAGGACCCCAGAGGGACCCAGACAAGCTCAAGCGCTGGCCCAAGGGAACCTTGGGTGCTGGTGCAGCAACTGGATTGGGGCAAGGCCCAGTAACAATCCAGGCTGGGGGGTGAACAGCTGGGGAGTAACCTTGCCAAGAAGGACTTGGGGTGTTGGTGGGTGAGAGGCTGTGAACATTGCACCCCTTGCTAGCCTCAGCATCACCTTGGCCTTCCCAATTAGAATTCATCTCCATACTTCTCCCAGGCTATGGGTCTTTGTTCCCACTGCCTGTGCATTTGCTTCTTGCCTTTTAGTTTGACCAGCAGTTCCTGACTCAGCCATGCCAGTCTCTTGCCTTCCTTGGCCAGTTTGTGGCTCCCAGGCACCACTGACTCTTGCACTCAGTAGAAGACTTTCCTAAAGATCTGCCAACTCTGCTCCGTTCCGTTGTCCCTGAGGGCAGTCTCCCAGGGGATCCCACTGACAACCTCCCTGAAAAGCTGGAAGTCTGCCTTCCTAAAGTTCAGGAGCCTGCCTCCATTCCTTACCTGACCTATACTCCTTAAGGTGGCAAACTCCACCAAACTCCACCACAACTGCTCTAGATTCCATGAGCTCCTAGGCAACTGTGACTCAATCCACTGCAAAGGCAGAAGAACCACCTGTTACAGCCTAAAGCACAAAGAACCTATCAGACACTGGATCAAAACTTGCTCTGAATTAAGCAGGTAAAGAGAGTCTCAATATAAAAGTACCTCTAATTGTACTGGATAAGCACTACTTGTATGCATTTCATAATGTGCCAAATCTGCCAAAAATCCCAGAAAGTTCAACCATTGATGATTAAACAGCAACATACAAAAGGAAATATGTTGACTTCCAAAAATATATGGATTAAAAAATCAAGAATTATCATAAATCGGCCAGAACAAATCCAGAGTGTAGGAAATACCTATTTTGTTGCCTTTCTTTCACTTTATCTTGGCAGAAAGCTGTAATTTTTAAACCAAGAAAATAATCTCAGTATGGAATGGAGTGGGGGAAATTACAACCTGTTTCAGCTGCAACACATTTTTTTGCCCTCAGATGCAACTCTTAGTTCACAATGGAATTTTTGTGCAGTATTTTCACCAAGAAAGATGCTATACCTTTCAGTGGACACACATTTGTTTGATTTGGCATTGTCAATCACTAATTCTCTGTTCTGAAGTGCACGTTTGCATCCGTCTTCCTCAGCTTCCTGCTGCGTCTGTCCTGCTTTCTTCCCCACTGCTTCTCTCCTGTTTTCTCACTGCTCTGCACCACCTTCTTAGACAGGGTGGTATACAGCCAGCAGTACTCACTGCTGGGTTCAGCACTTGAAGATGCAAGTGGCTGCTCAGTTATAACTTTTGGGGCCTTGAAAGGGCAGCTCGTGTATTCTGAATACAAGAGCCTAAATATGTTGATGAAGATCACTTTGTCTCAATAGTAGATCTGGAAAGCACGAAAGTATACACACAAGGTTGTTAACTCAAGTTGCTGCAGTACTTCCAAAAGCTGACCATAAGGCTTCTTCCCATCTTGCTAACCTCCATTAGAAGCAAATGACTACGTGGTCAAATGCTAAAACAGCTCTAAGATTTTTGAACATCTTAGTGGAACACAGGAGATTATTGGCTCATTACTCCCCCAGATTCCTCCAAATAAGAAAGTCTGGCACAGGAAAATAGCCTATCTGGTCTTATTGTACAGATCAAGCATTTAGCTTACTAAGTTTACAGCTCTGTGCATTGTTTTAATCCAGTCCTGCTCCTTGGGAACCAAAGTATGAAAGAGTCAGGTGGGAATGGTAATCAAGCACTGCATCTTCTAAAACCCTTGTCTGTTACAGGGTAATTAGCTACCCAAGGTTATCACCTTGTTTGTTGATCTAGTACATTCCTTGCCACCAACGTGACCGCAACATTTACTTAAGAATATTCCAAATATTCTAAAACATCTGCTCTTCACGAGGTCATTTGTATCTTCAGCACCAATGGCAAAAAGAATATGAATACAAGAGCTAGGGAGAAATAAAGTATCTCTTTTTAAAAATATTCCTCCCCGATGAGTTGAATAACTAACCAGATACTGGATGTGAAGAAATATCACAGCAGGTAACGCCAAGATCATGTGCTTTTTCATTATACAGGCATCTCATTTTATCATCCCAAATGGTTAAATCACCACTTGATGATCCAGTGACAAAGAAACTTCCATTGGGAGAAAATGCACAAGCCATCAAAGAACCACCTTTAACTTTCCCAGATCTGAAAAGCAAGAGTACACAGGATTTGAATTCAGAGTAGGTAAAGTTCTACAAAGTGACCTCTCAAATGCAATCTGATGCAATAAGCCGAACTCTTTTAAGGTTTGCACTTTGGAACTAGCTAACAAAAGAAAGAGAAACTCAAACCAAGTATGAAAAGAGAGCAAAATAAGCTGTGCAGCAGGGACCAGACCTGCTCTTTGACAACAGTCAATTATAAGAGCTGAGTAGATAAGGAGCAAATATTATGTAATTTTATTATATATTTATATCTATATATTTAGTCAAGAAACAAAACAGTGTCAAGTAACCAAACAAAGTTTTTTCATTTTCAGCATCAACACAATCAACTGTTTCAAAAGAAACAGAGGAGCACAGATGGACATTAGATGGTTAACTAACTTCCTCTGAAATAATTTTTAAGTACCTTGATGATTTCTATGTGATACTGATTTCAACTTTTAAAAACAGCACATGTGCATTTTCTATCTGCAATTACAAACAACAATAAAAAAATTAATCAGCTGAAAATACACACACACATAGACATGCCAAAATAGATATAAAGTTAAGTTGACTACTGCTAGCCTGTTAACACTCTGAAATGAACTTTCAGTAGTTGATGGGGACAGGATGGGAATGTTCAAGTTTTTTCTTATTTCTCTGCAATGAAAACACCAAAGGAGAATAGTTTTGGCTTGTAATAACAATATAGTTTCTACGTAGTCATTATGCATGCATCATTCAACTAGAAGAAAATTAGGATGTAAGTCTAAAACATGCATCACTGCATGTATTAAGAGCATACAATTGTAAGAAATGTTGTTTTCATATTTCTGGGTTTTTCCCTTCAGCAACAAGCATTCTGAATAAAAAATATATAATCTCTTCACTAGTAATGTCTCAAAACAGATAAACCCTCAGATTTCAGAATACCAATGACTGAATTTTCCAATTTTTCTTAAACATAAAACTAGGAAAAAATAGGTTATCTTTACTGTCTGAAAACAAAACCACCATTCCAGTGTTCCTTTATGTATTACAAAAAACGTGGTGGCAAAAATCTATAAGAATTCTGTTTATGAACAAATTTCCAGATTTACACAATTTCAAGTAACTATAATCAATCATTTTGAAAAACTGTACAATTCCCATGTAAATCACTGCTGTGGAAGACAAAGAGGCCACAAAAGGAGGGACATGCTTGACAGGGGACTACCAACATCAAACAATTCTGTCTTTCAGAAACAGATGCTCCCTCAATCTGGAGTGAAACATCAGTTCACTCAAATTCTTAACTACTTTTCTAACTTTAAAGTAATTTAGTTGTGTAATAGGGCCCTAAAAATCTATATAATATCTTGCCCAAGTACAGATTACAAATGGCCTGAAGAATGCACTGAAAGAGATGTAGAGGAGGACTCTGAAGACAGTGCTAAGGTTCATGCCTTTAATTGTGCCACACCAATAAATATCTGCAAGAAACACCAGGAAGGCTCATCTGCTTTGTTTCAAATGTTTCTTGGAAACCTATGTGAAATTTTGACTGTCATGCTTAACTTATTTAGCACCAATACTTCTTTCTGGCACTTCATGTCTTAAAATGTACAGTTTCAGGACAGGTCCATAGTTTTCCAACTCTGATTGCTGGATTACCAGCAAGCTTCTAAGACTTTCCTGGACTCCACATGCCTGGTAATTAAACATTCAATTTATACTACTATGTGTAATGCAATATAAAGTATACAGTACGGTCAGGCTGCACTGTGTATTATTATGTATCATAGTTTGTTGACCCACTGTTTAGAAAACAGATGCACACAATCTGCAATGCATTCTGATCTCATGTAAAATCAATGAAATGAACTTTAAAAAAATCAGGATTTAGATGCAAGATAACTTTATAAAAATTAAAGCTTCTTGCTTTCACGTTGTTTAACTTAAAAAACTAAAAAGTACTCAGAACTTTTCCCTCTCCTATTGATAAATCTTTCGGTCATCTAAATCCTATGCCCGTTTCTTTGTGACACCCATCAGTGGTGTAAGTCCGCAATATCCTGCTTACAGCACAGCATACTACTTGAGCTACAGTCACTTCAAAAGGAAGTATTTGTCCAAAACTACTTGGCACTCACCGGTACAGCTTCAAGGACCGCACGTTCCAGAGCACCACGCTGCCATCCGCCGCCCCTGCCAGCAGGCAGGAGGCGTCGGGGGAGAAGCGGCACACCCTGACGGGGCTGGCGCCGGGCTGCGGCAGCACGGCCAGCCTGCGGCCGTCGCGGGGGTCCCAGAGCACGGCGGTGCCGTCCGTGGAGCACGAGGCCAGCACGCGTCCCGACGGCGAGAAGCAGCAGCAGTGCACGGCGTACGCGTGACCTTCCAGCGGCGAGTACGGCAGCTCCGCGAAGTCGCTCAAAGAATAAACACGGATTGTTTTGTCCAAGGAACAAGTAGCCAAGCACGACGATGAGAAGGCGCAGTAGTTGACATCATCACTATGATCCGCTAAAGTGTGAATTAATGTCGCCATTTAAGAAAAAAAAAATCTGAAAAGGAGTTTAACAGTTAGACTTAATTTTCCTATTTCATAAATGAAACACACTACCTCTGCAAGACAAATTCTGAAAAAAAAATAAATAAAAGCTCATTTGCAAAGGCAAGTTTTTCACTTGGCATTGTGTAGGCACAAAACCACAGACAAGTTTGTGTTGGAAGGGACCTTAAAGCCCATCCAGTTTCATCTCCTGCCATGGGCAAGGACACCTTCCACTATCCCAGCTTGCTCCAAGCCCCATGCAGCCTGGCCTTGAATGCTTCCAGGGATGGGGCAGTCACAGCTTCTCTGGGCACCCTGACAGCCGAAGAATTTCTTCCTAACCTCTAATCTAAACCTACTCTCAGTTTAAATCCATCCCCCTTTCTATCACTGCACTCCCTTGTAAAAAGACCTTCTCCAGCCTTTTGTGCTGAAGCACTTTCCAGTAAAGACCAAGACAAAAAAGTAATTTAGTACCTCAGCTTTCTGCATGTCTTAGGTAACCAGGTCTCTTGTCTCCTTCCAGAGAGGGCCCACATTTTTCCTAATCTTCCTTTCATCACCAGCATACCTATAGAAGCTTTTCTTGTTGCTCCTGACATCCCTGGCTGGATTTAATTCTATCAGGACTTTAGCTTTCCCAGCCTAAACCCTGACTGCTTGAACAATCTCCCTGTATTCCTCCCTGGCTACCTGCCCTTGCTTGCATCTTCTTCCTTTTTTGACTTTGTCCTTCTGCTTACTTTGACAGACAGCAACAGTATTGACGGCAAAACATCAGCGCAATACCACACACTTGGGTTGCCAAGGTTTGACCAGACTGACTAAAGCATTTAAGTCAAAACATGAATATTAATCAGGTGATCAGATCTGGAACCTCTCCAGAAATTGCGCCTGCTGTTACACAGAACAACAAAAGGCAATGTGAACTTCACGCGCGTTTTCCCAGGACTCAAAACTGCTGGAATCAGTTTAAATTGTATCAGACAAGTGATTTACACTGCTGAGGTCCAGGAAATCCCCGAAGAGGTATACTCCAACCACTTATTCTTCATGCTGCACATCACTGACTAGTTTCCTGAGAATAAGGAAGCACAGAGCCAATATAAAGTGCCCACAACTCTTATAAGCTGCTTATAATGAAAAAAAAAGTAATATCATTTATATTGCGTTAACTTAAATAATAGTCTGCTGTTTTAGATAAGTGCTTCATTCTGAATAATAACTTCAGTGCTGACGCATCTGTGAACAAAACCATATATACTCACTTTTTTTTTTACATAGAAACATACACACTCATATGTTTGTATGTATATGGACATGCAAGTATGTATAACCGTATGCACACATGCAGAGGTATGTACGTATACACACAGACACAAAGGTGCATATGTAAGGGCAAAATACTTGTTCTCTTCAGACAGTGTATGGCACACCGATTTAGGTACAGACCAGATCATTGAACGCTACCTACTTTAGCTTCAGGATGCTCAGGTTTTTTATAGTCTCTTTAAAACCATTAAACAGATGAAGTAATATCAATAACACAGCTGCAGAAAGAAAATAAACATACATTCTTCAACTACGAGAAACCGAAGAGTCAAACAAAGCTTGACATCTGGAAAAATGAGCTGAAAAAGGGACCTTGATCTCACTGTCAGAAGACTTTCAGGAGCTCACTGCAGGAAAGAAAACCTAAAAACAAGAGGTTTCAATATGAACAAATCGACTGAGGGAGAGAGGAGCAGCGGGAGCATTCGTCACCAGAGAGTTGTTCAGCACCGCAGCATCATCTCCTCTGGCAATCACGTATTTTTTCTCATAATCCATAAACCAGCAACACCTGCCCGCAGAAAGAGCTACATCAATTCTCGACACGGCTGGTAGCCCCTTCCCTATTGCTTTTTCCCGCAGCCTAGCCCCACCCAACCCAGCGCGCCGGCGGCGAGGCGGGGACGCGCTCGGAAGGCCGGCGCGGTGACCCCGAGCTCCAGTGGCGGGTGTCGCGTAAACAACAGCGTGCCCCGGCTGCGCGGGGGCCCCGCGGCCGCCAGGCCTGGCCGTGAGGGGATCCCGCCCGCACCTCCCGCCTTCCGCACCTCCCGCCTTCCGCCCGCGGCGCCTCCTGCCTCGGCCACCCCGCACGGCCCACGGAGCTGCGCACGCGCGGTGGCCCCCGTCCACCCCCCGGCCTCCCGGCATGGTACGGCCCGGGCCGACGCGCCCCGCTCCGGACCGTGCCACTGCACGCCGGCGGCAGGGGGAGCAGGAGCTGCGTTTCCCGCTCTCAGCGCCGCCACTGGTCCCGGCCCCGAGGCAGCGCGGGCGCGGATCGTGCGGCCTTCAGCCCTCCGCGCCCTCAGCTCCGACCCGGAGCCGCACAACAGCCGCCGGCGCTTGGGCTGCCTTGGCACGAACCCTGCGTGGGTGCGGCCGGTGCCAAGGCCTCTGGGAGCTCGGCGGGACGGACGTTCCCGGCCACTGCCGCGCCCTCAGATCGGCGCACGGCCGGGCGCCAGCCGTGTCCCAGCGGGCAGCGGGGCCATGAGATCTCGGCTCCGCCGCTGAGATCGCCACGGTGACCGCCCCAGCCCGCTATGGGCGCGGAGCGAAGCAGAGCGCAGGGGAGCTCCAACAAAGAGCGCTCCCTCAGGCCCAGCAGCCCTCAGGTAATTTACATCATTGCTCCCCCCCCCCCGCACAAACACGCTCAGCAACTCATGCATAATAAATAGTTTCGCCGGCACCTGTACGTTTTGAGGAAGACAAAGTAACCTTCTCGGAGTCACTGCGCCCAGAAACCATTCCCTAAATGATTCCGTGTTTAGTCTGTACCATGTCACGCTCTGTTTTATAGCACATTGTTTGCGCACTCTGATCCATGGCTGAAGCCTGGCCTTTCATTGTTCTGAATCCTAGGTGACAGCCACTATTAAAAAGAAGGCTTTAGACCTCCTTTAAAAGATACATACTTTGATTTTCAGCTGCTTTTTTATCATCCCGGTTTTTTCAAAGAGATAGCAAGAGACAAAAGAGCACCCACACTCAACCAGAACATTCTTCATTGAGCACCATTACAGTACTTATAAAATAGTAAGTTTGAAAGTTTCGGAATAAATTCTCTAAGACTGAACACTTCGTTCAGAAAGAATGAGAGCACACTGGAAAAGTTCTCCTCTTAAGAAAACATACAAACATCAACAGAAAAGAAAATTTATAAAGAGGAAACATTACAAACATTTTTCTAGTAGTTAAATCCCTGCTCTTTTCTATGGAGATACGAGGGCATATGCATTACTCAAGCTTGCCATTCAAATATAGTATTTCCTGTAAATTTAATTTTACTGGAAGAATAATGAAGACACTGGCTGTTAGCAAGGAAAGCAATACACTGGCCATGTCAAGTTAGAAAGAGGTGATGTTTGTCTCACTGTCATCACTATAGTAGCTGTTGCCACCTTCCCAGCTGTTCAGCTGAATTGGGATACAAGCTGAAAAAAATGCAACTTGTATTATAGATATTGTATGTAGTGTAGCTGGTAACCTGACATTTCAGAAAACTATCAGTTCTAGTATTGCAGAGAAAGCATTAACCAGTACAGAATCTGAAAAAAAACCCACTGAAGAACTAGATTTCTCAATTATCTAAGCATATTTATAACACCTTCTTTACAAGCTTACCATCATAAATTCCAAACAATGAGTAATCTTCATATAGCTGTTACATGTCAGCAAATCTCTTTACTGAAGTCTTCAGAAAGGTCATGAAAAGGAAAGGCAAGCAAAGGCATGGAGCAGTCAGTGTGGGAGCTCACGTTAACACGCAAGACTATCTGACACCCAAATGTGATCTTTTTATTCAAAGTAATAACAGATTATTCTAATAGGACTTTGGAATAAATGAAAATACTACTGAACATGAAATTCTGGGGGGGAGCAATGGAAACATTCATTAAAAAATAGGCACTAAGACTCATACATGGCAGACCTAGTTTAAAAGCAAAAGCCAACACCCCTCCCAACATTATTTTGTGAGAGAACTACAGGTATTGTGGTTCCACAGTATCTGTTTGTAATTCCTGTATTTTCTTCAGTGAGAGCAAGGATTATGATTAACGTCCTTCTACAGCCAAAAAAAGGGACAAACCCTTACATGGCCAGTGTTTTTCAGAAACATGACCAAATGTGTGCATTTCCATGTCCATAAGGACAGTGATCAGCCTGGCATACCTCTATTATTTACAGGCAGGGAACTGCTCTCTGACTCGGCTTGGCAATTCTTCCTTATGAACTACCATTAAAAGCCCAGGAGAATTAGATGCATCATAAAAAGAACTGAATGTTAAATGCAAGACTCCTAAGATACTGTCTAAAAAATACCCCAAACCAAAAAACCTGTATACAGAGGACCTGAAGTATTGAAATTGCCAAGAAAATCTTGTTTGCAAAACAGTCTTTTATTGTATCCGTGCCACACGTACTAGTGAAAAATAACACTCCTAAAAAAGGAAAAGAAAAAGAATGCTACCTTTCCACAACATTTCTTTTAAATAAAACTTCAAGTACTCTTACATTAGTACAAAAAAAATTCCAATCTATCTGCCCCAACAGGCCAGCACAACACACAGTAGATAAAACACAGTGGTTACAAATGTCTTCTTTTGTTATTCTGTGGCAAGGCAAATGGAAGGAAATGTTTCTATGAAAAAATACTGTGTGCGTAGGAAATTGTCACAATTTTCTTCCACATGGATACAAATGATTATACGTGAATTTGAGGCCGTGGGGGCTTGAAATTATATAACAAAATAGAAAAAATGGAAAACTAATATCCCCTACACCCTGTTTTAAAGGCAGGCACTACCAAGATTAAGGAGACTCCACAGTGTTGGTAGAGGATAATTACTGTACAAGCCATAGAGCTATAATTACCTTAAGACTAAAATAAAATGCTACCATCCTCCTAAGGCATAAACAATAATGTCTGCAAACAATATGTACACATCATACATATTTAAAACAAGACTTAATATAAACAATAATGAACAGTATATACATGTCTCAGTTTTTCTTCACTGTCTTGAAATACAATTTAACTACACAAGTGATGCAGCAACATATATATAAATGTACTTGTAACTCTACAGTAAAGTTTAATTTTTAGTGCCTTCACAGCACATCAGTGTAAACAGTTTCACTTGGCTTTGTTTTATATTTTAAAACATTCCTTGTTGTATTTTCAACATTTAAAGCAATTTTCTAGTTCTTCCTTTTCACAGAAAACGAAGATTCTGAATGCTGTATAATCATAAATAATTCATAAAATTAAATACATTCACTAAAAAATAAACTACAAAGTAAAAAAAATGAAAAATAGATATTTATTGAAAGGGAAAAGAGAACCATTTCCCCAAGTAGAGCTCTGGTGGTTGAATATTCAGTGCGTTTTGATAAATTGCTATTGCACTATAACACCCCTTTTTTGAAATTCTTTGGGTGTGCTTCCCTGTTCTACCTAAATTAGTTTGTTAAAACACACAAACCAATAACCAAGGGGCCATGGTTGCTGTAGGAGTGAAGCCTTTAAAACTAGTATCACAACTCTGTGACATTTTAAAGGAAAAAATTAGTTACGTATGTGCCTTGCACTTCCATGTAAATATAGTTCACATTGCTGGTCTTATCAGTCCTCATTTAATGGAAAAAAATAAAGAAAAGCAAAAAAGAGTTCTAGTAGCTTCAGCTCACTTTGAAAATCTCTGTCCATTTTTTTTCAAAATACTTCCTCATGTTGTGGCCAGCCCTGCCTATGTCAGAATCATCTTCATTGAAAGTTTCACAGTTGTCAAAAACAAGCCTGACATCCAGCGAAAATGCTTCAAGGTTAGGGTACCTGAAAGAAGAAAAAAGTGAATGATTTTTGGAACATAGGGAATCAAAGGGGAAAAATATTTCAACTACACTAGAAAATACTTAAGTAAGAATTTAAATTAGAATTTCTAACAAGAAAATGAACATCAGTGAAAGGAAATACTCTCTTGTTACTGTTTTGTTATTTTCCTCTGAAGTTTTGTAAGGTAGAATTTCATGCCTGTACTGGAAAACAAACTTTTAGAAAACTAATGCCTCCTTCACTTCAACAGCTTTCTAGTTAAAATGCTATGGCTATTTTCCATTTATGCATCTATTCTTGGGTTCAGGGTCCTTCCAGAATGTTGGACAGAGCTGAATTTATCTAAATGAGGAACAAATGGGTACAAAAAAAGGCTGCCCAGATAATCCTGCGACACTGTCTTTGCTAATTGTTCTTATTCTGAACATACCCCTGAATGGCCCAAAGACTGTTCCAATATTCACAGCAATTATTAAAAATAAAAATAAAAGTTACATGTCTACTGATATGAGCACATGGGGAGCATTTAGATCTCATCTTCATGGGAGATTCAAAAGCTCCTTGTTGTATCCATGCTAGGAAAGTTGCTGTGTGGAGCTGGCAGACTCTGCAGAGGGTCTCTCTTCACAGATTCACTAGAGCACAGGGATATTAACAAGGAGGGAAGGGACACACAGCCATGTAGTGTGGTTTTCTCTTAAGAATCTGTGCAGTCTAATTGTAGGGCTATAAAATGATTAACCACCATTACAGGAGTGTTACCCACAACAGAGCTGGCAATTCACTCCACAGCCACATCATTTACAGGACTCCAGTAGCTTAAACCTACACAGTTGGTTCTCTCGACATGCAGTAACACTAAGACGTCTCCATGAAAAAAGATGAGGGAAAGAAAGCCTTCCTCTTGATTGTTTTGGTGCATTTGACCTGGCAAATTTTTATTGCTTTTCAGCCAGTTTCACACATTCTCCCATCCAACATGCTATTTCATTTGGATATGGCAAAAATAAAAGCTTAAAATTTATAATTTTTATTTTGACTGTAAAAGTAATCACAGATGTGTCAGAGCAGAACAATATAGTTTAGCTAATTTTAAAAATGTATTGTATTTCAGTGTTTAAATATTTTTAAAATGTAAGGTAAAATTTACAATAGGTTTACTTACTGTCCACTACTTAGCTTGTCTCTAATAGTAGAAAAGTCCATAGGTTTTTTAATAACTTTCTTATAACCAGGAACAAGTTTCAAGTTTACAGGAAGTAAGAAAGGCCAGGCATCTTCATGAGTTTCCAATTCTGAGAGAATCATGCTGAATAAAATAAGGTTTCAAATCAGTATTTTTAAAGTGTTCATACATTCACAGTGTTTTCACTACTACACGAATTCCCTATGAACTGCTAAAATACTCACTTTACAAAAGGAAAGCACTTTATTCTGAACCCCTGTGGGAAGATAGGTTGAAAGGATAGTACAGAAGGCAGTCTGTCCCGATGAATTACAGCTGTACTGATTGCTGAGGAGTGCAAACATCTGTGCCTGCCCAATGAATTTGGGTGTTAATAAAGAGTGGATTAGCTGGCCACCAGTTACAGTTGGAGCTTAGGACCCAGAGTCTGCTGCACTTTGGGATGGAGTGTGCTGGCTGTGCTGTGAGGAGGAAGGGACATGTGGTTTGCAAGGGACAGACAAGGTAAGAAGATGATGTGTGAGGGACAGCCAGGGTAAGGTGGCCAGGAAAGGGACAGCTTGTGTTTAGCCAGTCATGTAGAAAGAAGAAGGGATCTTGGAGAGAGGAGAGAAGGAGTCAGTACTGTGTGAAGCTGCCCATGAGGGAAGGAGTCAGAGTTGCCTGAGAGAAGTAAGGTGAAAGAAGGCATGAAAGGTTTTCTAATAAAGGACTGGTGGTGATTTCAGTTCATCTCAACATAATTACTACACACCCCGTACAAGGCTGAGAGCAATGTACATGGAGACAGACAACTGAGTAACTAAAATAGCATTAAGTTCTCTCTAGGCAACCTGTGCAAGATGAAATTCCAATGATAATATCCCAAAAGAAAACATGGTCTTGCAACTTTGACCCTCAATGTAAACCATTTGCAAACCAGCTGCTAATACTGACTTTCCAAGACCGTGACAAGGCTAAACTAAGTCTCTTTTGACTGAGCAGCAATGCTACCGCAACAGATGGTTTGTGTGTGCCCCTTGGGACACCAAAGAGAGTGGCTTTGGTACCCTTGAGAAATGTGTCAGTACCACTGCTACTGGAGTCACTGCTCCCAGTCCTGAGAGAAGCATTCCCCCAGCACACACACACAGCGTGTACACACACACAGAGCGTGTACGTACACACACACAGCATGTACACACACACACAGGGCGTGTACACACACACAGCATGTACACACACACAGCGTGTACACACACACAGTGTGTACACACGGCGTGTACACACACACAGCGTGTACACACACACAGCGTGTACACACACACACAGCGTGTACACACACACACAGCGTGTACACACACACACACAGCGTGTACACACACACACAGCGCGTGTACACACACACGGCGTGTACACACGGCGTGTACACACACAGCGCGTGTACACACACAGCGCGTGTACACACACACACGGCGTGTACACACACACACGGCGTGTACACACACACACACAGCGTGTACACACACACACACAGCGTGTACACACACACACAGCGTGTACACACACACACAGCGTGTACACACGGCGTGTACACACACACACAGCGCGTGTACACACACACGGCGTGTACACACACACGGCGTGTACACACACACGGCGTGTACACACACACACGGCGTGTACACACACACGGCGTGTACACACACACACAGCGTGTACACACACACACGGCGTGTACACACACACACGGCGTGTACACACACACGGCGTGTACACACACACACAGCGCGTGTACACACACACGGCGTGTACACACACACACGGCGTGTACACACACACACGGCGTGTACACACACACACACGGCGTGTACACACACACGGCGTGTACACACACACACGGCGTGTACACACACACACAGCGTGTACACACACACAGCGTGTACACACACACACAGCGTGTACACACACACACAGCGTGTACACACACACACACAGCGTGTACACACACACAGCGTGTACACACACACACAGCATGTACACACACACACAGCGTGTACACACACACACACAGCGTGTATGTGCACATACACACACACAATGTACACACACGACGTGTATGTGCACATACACACATGACATGTATATGCATATACACTTGTCAAAGTATAGCATTCCTGTTCCCCAGAACAGAAGAAAAAGGATCAGGTATACAAGACTTACCACCTACATTTAGAATCTGACACTTTACCTGCACATAGCCAGGTCCTTCGAGTCTCCATCTCTCTTAGGTTTCTTAACAGCAGTGCAATTTTCTTGCTTTAACTGGCTTACACAAACATTTTCATCCATCTTTCTTTTTTTAGGGTCTGTTTTTCCTCTTTTTAAGGCAACGCTTGTAGTTGCAGAGTCTTCATCCTCTGTTTCTCCTGCTAATTTCCTGGTTCTCTTTTGTTCATTACTTTTTTTACCTTTAATTTGAAGCTTTTTTATCTTTAGAGTTTGACCACTTGCCTACAATACAAAGAACTGAAATAAGTAATAGAAATTACAGAAACCTCTGTTATTGACAGGCAGCAATGAAGATCAGAAACAGAAGCACCAAAACAAATTAAATATTTAATATTAGACATTATTCCCTTTTTGCTCTTCTCTGAAGGCAAATAAGGCTGCAGAAATTCCTGGTACTCATGACCTAGGTTCTCAACTTGTGACAATACAAAAGCACCTGACATCCAAATTAGTAAAACAGTACCTCCTAACAATCAAGTTGGCATAGTTTTAGACAAACATTAGTCCATTACTAAATGACTGATCTAAACATAAAAAAAAAAATTCACTAAGTTTTTCCTCTTTTTCCTTTGAATCAGACCCTGAGACACTGGTCTGTCAACACTTAATGATGAAATTTGAAAGACAAACAATGAATACATTTTAAAACAGAAATGAAAAATTATGATTTTGAATTAGCTTGAAAATTCTGTACCTACTTACATTAAAGAGCCCACAGTTTAGAACAAATAAAACTGTAGCCTTCACCCACGAAAATACAAATTAAAGAGAACTACTAATCCCATAATTTAATGGGAGTCCCCCATAAAACATACAGACCACTATTTTCACTGAAAAAAGCAGTGGTAGACCTGTAACTCTACCACATATAATAAAGCAGTCCCTTCATCCTGCCAGGAGAGTTACCTTTGCTATGCAGGCAGGACAGAACCAGTCCCCATCTGGGATGGTGCTGATCTTGGGTCTGTGGCAGTAGGTGTGACAGCCTTTATCACAACCATCACAAAGGAGCAGCAGTTCCTCATTATCTCCCTTTCGACAAATTTGGCAGTACTGCAATTCAAGAAAAATGGGTTTAATTCAATTTTTAAAATTTGAAACACATAAATGGTACCTAAATTACTCTTCTCCTTCAAACACACAAATTTACTCTCAAAAATACTTCGATTTTACTTCAATCAGAATCCGCTAATGATCATATCCATAGAAGAATATACAGAGTACGTAAGAAACTAATTTAAAGGCTACGTTTGGGGAACATGTTAGAGAAAGCAGTTCATTTATTATAAGACAGGTGTCCCTAGAGCACAAAGAAAGATGAGCACTTTTTATAATTCATTCATGTCTGTGAGAAGTAAAGGTATACCTTATCAAAACCTCTTGGCCCAAACATACTAGCTAAGAAATCTTCTCTTCATTTACGCCCATACTGTATATGTATCTTGCTATTTAATAAAGAACATTTATATTTTACAAGAGTATTTCCACATAACTATCCAAGGGCCACCATGAACAAATTCAGTAAAGCAAAACAAATGATGCCAGCACTTCCTAAAATTCACACTAACTGAAAAACATCAACGGACTGTCAATTTTCTTATATATATTGTGTGATTTTGCTAATCCCTTATTTCTAGACATCTTTTTCAGGAACTTAAAATATCTCCAAATATTTTCACCAAATACATATGTTTACTGGTATCACAGAATATTCTGAGTTGGAAGGGACCCATGAGGGTCATCGAGTCCACCTCTTAAGTGAATGGCCCATCCAGGGACTGAATCCATGACCTTGGCATTACAAGCACCTTGCTCTAACCAACTGTGTTGTAATTAAAATATTTAAATATTTAATATATTTTAAATATTTAATATATGGAAATATTTAAAGCAAATTGAGAGAGATACATTTTTTCTGAATAATAAATTACTTCATCTTGAAATGTTCCAATGCCTTTTCAGGTGTTCCTACCAAATTCATAAGCTTTTTGCCCTAAAAATACTGCTTAATACTAACTGCTATATAAACTCAAAAGTGCAGCCTGACATTACAGCTTTTATTTAAATAATCCTTTAATTGCCCAGATGTAATTAGAATCTGTATAGGACTAACAGAAAGGTTAAAATTAGGAAAAGGGCCACAAATGGAAGAATCACTTTTGCCACCCACTACACACCACTTGTCATACTTGATCACATCATAGTCACTATAGCTGTAGTAATAAGTTTTGTTTTCAGAAATTTCAGGTTCAGAGGTCCATGCAAATTTTGACATATCCCCTTTGCGTGCTTTTTTTGTATATGTAGTTGACGTAGATTGACTTGCTGAGTGGACCAGGAAACAGATATTTCAGCTTGTCTCCTCACACACTTGCCTAATTTGTGTGTACAGTTGTGAGAACTCTGCATGCAAAGAAGCTGCATATTTTTAGCATCTCAACTTCCTGAAAAAATGAAATCCTTAATGAAGGATATGTGATGCTGAACCTCCATAAAACTTGTGTCACAGGTGAGGTTAGAAACACTCCATTAGAAAGAGTATGTTGCATCAGATGGACCAAGATAACTTTGACCTTCATGTTATCATCAAAGAACAATTACCATCTTAAATAATGTAACCATTTCCAAGAGCTTTCTATCTTAGCAAGTTCGGGATGCTGAATTTGGTAAGCAAGGGACAATCTTTTCCATTAGGCTTATTCATCTGTGCACAATATATAGTTTAACTGTGTGAGGTTTTACATGTAGAAGTAAGAAATGCATTATTCAACATAAAATGCCTGAAGTTGGAAAATTGGATAGAGCAAAAAACAGTTTAGATACTTACAACTTTCATAATGGATTTTTCCCATGCTATTGATTTCTGTAGCTGCTGAATGCACAGAGCTACCTGGGCAGCACTTCGGGCTTCTGACAGTGCCCTTCTCCACACCCTTAGCCCTGGAGCAATATCCTCTTCAGTTCTGCATTAAAATACAGGCAAATTAAGTAGGTCACACCCGTGTTTGCTCATGTTTAAATGTGGGACAATCATTATCACACTGAAAGCCAAGCAATGACAAAACGTACACAGCCAGTAAGTATAAGGTTTAAGCAACTAAATTTCATGTAGTGCACAGACTGTGGCTACGTGCCTCAAAGCTTAGTCACAACCAGTTAAATGTAAGATAACTTTGCAAGATTATTAACAAACGTAACAAAAAAAATCTTTACAAAGCACCATGCAGAATAACATGATCCATATGGATCACAGACATACAAGAAAGTACATAGATAACAGGCAATAAGAAAATAGGCTCCAATTAGCAAAGAAGCACAATAATTTTTCAAGTTAATCTCAATAACCTACCCGTCACCATCACCACTAATAGATGGTGCAGGAGCAGGGACAGTAACTGTGCCCACATTATCCAGTTTGATCTGAATGGTGGTACTTAAGGGGCTCTTCAGATACCTTCGCTCTATGTTCCGCTCCAAGTCAGCGAGCCTGGTTACAGCTATATCTAGAGGGTTGTCACTCCTCCGCTCTAGAGAGCTGGCACTGCCTTCTCCGCCTCCAGCACAATCTCCATCGTGCTTCTTGTGCAATCTAGTAATTGACTTATGTTCATGATATACCAAGTCGTCTCTCTCTGACGCAGGTTCAGGACACAGCCAACCCTATGTCAATAGAAAGGTGTGGGCATTTATTGGTTGCTGTTAACTCAGTGTGTAAACACAGGAACTGTTTTACGGAATCAAACTAAGTAATTGAAGCACTGTTTCCAGTAGATCTTGGTTACTTGTAATCCATCTGTAGAGACATTTTCCAAAATATCCAGAGAACTAAAATAATTAATCAAGAAACAGAAGCATTACCGAACTTTCTGAAGGGACCTTTCTGCAACAGTCTGCGTTCTTATCCCCTTGTCAAGTACCCTGTTCTATTGGTTGAAACATCAGAACAGGTCTACCTGTTCAGTAGGCTCAGGAGGCAGTATCAGGACACAGGAAAGTAACATCCATCTCATGCCAAAAACTAGATTCCAAACACTGCACCCATGCTATAACCAAACATATGCAATTTGATAACCTTACACCCACCTTGGAAAAATTCCAAAATCCAGAGAATTCTTAATTCTATCACACTCATAACCATTACATGTTCTCCATGGCTCTACAATACTCAAGTAAATTATTCTGATGCACTTGTAGGCATTTCTGAAAGCATTAACAGCAACAATCACACAAACCAGGCAGAACTGTGGCAACCCCTCCTCCGAGAGTTAGTTATTTCACTCCATGTGAAATACAGTCTTTGCATTCAGAGAAGGTTAACAAAATGCACACGGAACTGCACCATAGGAGAACACCCTCCAGGAACTGCCATTCTGAGCATCTTCAGCTGAAGACTGAACTGCAGTAAAACATGAACTGTTCCAAACATGAACCTCCATGATACTGCAAAATGTATTTGTTTCATTTGTAGGCAATTAGGATGGAATAACAAGGCACTTACCAATACACAAAGACTGCTGCCTGGTTTAAATTCTTACCACTTATTTTAAAGAGACATTTTACTGAAAGTTGGTTTTACCTTAACTTGTAAACTAGCTGATGCAACTCTCCTCTCTAGATCTTCCACCTGCTGAAGAATAGCAAGATCCATCTCCATAGCTTGTTCTTCTACTGACCAGTTTTCCACAACATCCCGAGTTACCTGGTTATCTTCATTTTCATTGATATCAATAATTGCAACTGTATTTGAGAATCACATTTTTATTATTTTAATTAGCATTACAACTGCACTGGTAAATTCAAGCTGATTTTCCTGTCACTCCAGTCAAATTCTGAAGAACTGTTGTAGAAATATACTATTCTTAAAATATGCAATATGGACAACAAAGTCTGTATGCTTTCAAACTTGCAATTTAAAGGCAAGAAGGGGAAGGAAAGTCCAAGTGTCACAGAGATGAAAAGAGCTTCAGAAGGTTACCAGAACTTAAGAAGGTTACTTATACCACTAGAACTATTTGTATTAAATGGCATTTCTCTAATCCAGTATCTTTCCAGAACACGGCTGGTGAAAATGCAACTACAGACAAGGAGACCTTTACCCTTTTTGTCCAGCCATTACTTTAACTCTCCTGCTAAAGATATCCCAAAGAGCTCTACACCAGTTGTCATGTGTAACATAAATATCAACTACATACCATCCTTGTTTTTGATGCAGGCCAGAGTGATATAATCCATGTGTTTCTGTATTTGCTTTTGTAAGGCCTTTTCTCTTATTCCCCTGAGATGCAGCACTTTAAGCAAAGATTTTAGGTCCTCCGGATCAGTAATCCTCCACCACCCATACTGCATTTCTGAATCAAGACAAGCATATTAACACTTTGCAGGTGCTTTTTTTATGTGATCACACATGATCAGATTAGAAAATCAACAGGCAAATTATTTAAAAATTGTAACATGATAGAGGCACTGTAGAAATTATCATCTTGGTGTTGCATTACACTTACCTTCCGGTATAGGCTTTGGGTTAGGATAATCTACAGGCTTGGCTACTTCAGCTGCTGTAGAAGGGGTAGAAGATATTCTTTCCGCTTGTAGTGCTGGTGATTCACTTTTACTTGCAGGAGTACTAGATGCCAAGAACGAGTTACCATTCACTTCTGATAACCCCAGCCCTGATCCAAGAGCAGGTAAAGGAGATGGAAATGGAATATTTGAAGTAAGAACTCCTGTAGGCCATCCACAAAACTGAAGTCCCATTATAGGTAGTCCTGTCTTCATCTGTTACAGAGCACAACTACCATTACTATAACCAAGAAATCTGAATTATGATGCTATTTGTCAAACAATAATCAGGACACAAAGACGGCCTTTACTCAGTACATCAATTAGTTTCAGAAAAACGAATATAATACTGACATGTATACTTCTTATTAGGGCCCAGTAATGGTAAAAACCAATAGCTTCTAAAGATAGGGTTTAGTGTGTTACACTTCCAAAAATCAGTTTGTATTTACTTGCTTTTCATTTAATACCAGTAGCCAACATTCTAAAAGCCAAATTATTTCCTGAAACACACACACAAAGTATCATACATTGGCTTACTTGAAACATCATAATCTAGTATTATAAAACTTCTGCATTTAGTTACTAACATTTAGAAACAGAAGGAAAAAAAAGAAATGCGGATATAATGATTGCAGTTCTGTGAAATAATTTGTATAAACACACATCCTGTCCAAGTAAGCTCTGCAAATTCAAGTCATTCAAAAAATAATTTACTGACCTGCAGCGGTGACAACGCAAAAGGACTTAATCCAATGGGACTCTGTGCAGAGGTTGAGCCCAGAAGAGGAGATGGAACAGGTGAGGGTGACTTTGATGGTGGATGTGACTGAGGAGTGAGTGGAGCTGCAGTAGCTGCTGTGTCCACACGGGTCACCGAGGTGTCATCACAGGGCACCCGTGGCAACAGGCTGAACCACTGCCTGCTCTTCTCACTAAGAGTCTTTAACAAGTGATCATTTGCAATTAGTGGAGAACTGTAAAACTTTCCGGTCCCACTGGCACTAGGACTGAAAAGATTATTAGAATCAGACTTCTCGATGGAGTTTTGTGATGCAGGGGGTTGCAGACTGCAGAGAGAGTTTTTTGAGTTACTTGGGTAAGATAATGTGCAGCCATTTGCTGCACTGCCATTAGGTTTTGGGGACATAGTGTCAGACTCAGGTGGCATTTTTGCTACCTCTAACAGTTTGCTTAATTTTGAAAATGATCCAGGCTTTTGTAAAAACAGGTTAGTGCTGTCCTTTTCTTTCAGATTTTCCTTTTGCTCACAGTGAGTTGTAGCTAAGCAATGTAATTTTTCTTCTGTTTCAAATTCTTCTTCTTTGATATGCATACTTTCTTCCTTTTTTAACTTCTCTTTTTCTTTTGCAATTTCTTCTAGACCTAAAAAGGTACAAGAAGCACAGATTACCTGTAACAGATCAACTATTTTACGAAGTTTTTATAATCATAGTTTGAATTAAAAATTACTTCCTTTTCGGCTCAACACATGTTAGATTCCCATGTCTTTGCTATTGTTGCTGTTGTTAATGAAATCCCTTTTCACTTTGCAGCACACTTTGCACAGCAAACAAGTTTCTAGGCCTATAGATTTAAACACTACTGAACACTCTAGGAAAAACCACCTCAACATGGCTAGCACACTACTGGGTTCACACATCTGAAGCAGTTTGCCAGTGCAGATCTTTGAAAGGGACAATTTTTTGCCAACTTTCTTTTTGCAGGGCTCTGCATGCCTCATTGAGAAGCCCCTCTGGTGATATCAAGGGAGTGCAATGTTTACAGCCCTAAGTTTATTTTTGCAACTGATAGTTTCATTAAACACACAGCCAACTACAGAACCAAAATACCTGTTACAAAATCAAATATTCCCCAAATACTGAAATAACATTAAACATTTTACTTCTTTCAATACAAATCACTAACAACTTTGGACTGTGCAACAATAACAACAGTCTGTGAAGACTAATACTCTTTCAAGAGCCACCCAGCATGACTGGAACTCTCCAGAAACTAAGCAGACAGCTAATACCTAAGAAATTTAAAGTACAGCAAGCAGAAGCTGATTTAAAAAACACAAGTTTCTTCAAATATAGGAGGTGAAAAAGATCTGAAGATCTACCTTTATTGAAAGGAAAACTTCTCTTATTCACTACTAGTCTTTCTTAACCATTTCTCTTCTACCCTTGTACTGACTGCCAACTCAGACAAAAAGTCTCTAAAAGTATAAAATGCTTTTAAATAGAGAACTGTTAGCACAAGGGGAAGAAGGTAGAAAATCCAACTTCTGATTTTATGTTAATCAGATACTGCAGTCAGAAATAAACACATGGCTTACAGTTCATGGCAAGCACATCTACAAATATTTACTTGCTTCCAAAAAACTGTAATTTCTACAAAGAAAAGTACTTCCTCTCCTATTAAAACTTCAAAATGTGTTCACAATTATGGTCTGTATCAAGATATAAACAATTTAAGTATCAGCATAAGCACGAAAATGGCTACAAAAAAGGGACAGGGAAGTATTGTTTAAATGGACAGATCATTCAAGGCTTTATTTCCAAGGGTTAGGGTTAAGCAATTAGAAATAGATAAACTAAGAGCTGAGGGGAAGAGGAGGTCGGTGAGAATTTAAGAACACATCTCTTTTCCTTTTCATGGAGGTTAAACTTTCATTAAGACAACATGAAAAAACAGAGGTTTGCCCTACAGCTCTTGGGTAAAACTTCTGTGTGGGTTTGTCTGTGAGGGGTTTTTTACTCTTTTAAGACAGGTAACTGTATGTAAATTATTTTCTTTGTTTACCATTTCCAAAGCATTTGGGGATTCATCTGGTTAAAATATAATGAAATGCAGCACCAAAGTTATGCAAGCAGCACATTCTATGTGCAAATACTCGTGCAAAACCATTCTTCACACAGAGCACAAGTTAATGCGGTGCAGGAGACAGAAAGGAAACTACTTTTTATGCTACCCATTTTAGAAAGATAATTTAATGATCAAGATTACAATTAGGGGAAGTTTTATGGCCTATTTTTGGACCCCAAACGAGGCTAAATTTCCTACTATGCCGTACTGTTACAGTTAAACAGCTCTCTAGAATTACGCAATTCTCATGAGATCCTGCAATTCTGATGTGCATCAGATTTTTTTTCTTGTTATTTTGTGAGGGAAACAATGTGACAGAAATGAGGTTTTGGTTCATCTGTGTGAAAATTAGAAAGGATTTTCTGTGGCCAAAACAAAGGTTTATGTTTAAAAATTCTAATACTAACAGAAAATTTCTGCACCTCTCCAATTAAAAATGTGTGAAAAATTCAACCACAGTTAATATACAACTGTCAAAACCCAAAATTACATTTTAGTTTTAGCAAAATTATTTCAGCAATTGCTGGTTAAAGAAAGATCAATTGGTAAAATATAGACACTAAATCATGTGGTTGATTAGAAAAAAAGGTACTTCACTGCATGAAAGTAATTATCATCTTTTTGCAGACATCTATCAGATCTTCATGCACTGAATAGTCTGTGCATCTGCAGAAAATCCGAGGATCAAAATTTTTTTCTGCATTCTATGGTCTTCCTAATTTTCATACACAGAGGCCATTGCCATAGGGAAAAGTGAAATAGTTCAGAAAGAGTCAAAAAACTTTGCAAGTAGGTAAAAGCATAACATGTAGAAGTATAACAACTGAAAACTTCCAAAATACCAATCCTTGTTTTGAAAGGTGTTACCTGATCTTTCCTAACCACAAGGAGATACCAGAGAACCACCTGAGTGGAGAGCTCGACTGACAGCAGCCCGAGGGCATCTGCCTGAGGATGAAGACCCTGCTGCACAAAGCCAGCACCTCTGGAGATGGGCAGCATGCCTTGGCCTTGGGTGTCTCTGTGTGCCACTGCCCCTTTATGGCTCTTACCTTCACCACTTTCCATGCCTTCCACAAAAATCCCACCACACTGGGGCAGGATCCAGTACCGGCGCCTGTAACGGTCCTGCCCAAACATCATCGAGCGCAAACAGTGCGAAGCTTCAAATAACTTCTTTCTGTACTGGCTTTGTTGCTGTTTTAAAAAGGGAGAGCATTATGAATCAGTGGGGGGAAAACAATCTCATTATTACAGAAAACATCTAGCTGCCAGACTGAACAGAAGTTCAACGGTCAGACAAGGAGGCCCTCTCAGAGATTCGGGATAACGGTGTGCCTGTGTGTTCTGATATTCTACTCACAATCGCTGCCTTAATGATTTTACTTACAAAGCTTCCTTTAAAAAAAAAAAAATCAATTAAAGCCTTGCCTCAGCCTAGGTTTATCAGTTTTCCTCTAAAAAACACACTTGTCTTTTTATCCCTGACTCTCAAAAAGCCATGGATCAAAGAGAGATTTCATTGCACGAGAACAACAGAAATCCTAACAATTACACAGCATCAGCAAATGGTAAACAGAGCCCTGAAGACAGATGATACTACAACTGCTGATGGGAGACTAGTGAGATATTTTAACTGTTTCTAAAAAAATGACAACATCAATACACAAATATAAACTCTGTCTTTGAACATTACACAGCTCTTTTGAGGGGGCCAACAAGAACTTTAGTTTGTTTATTCAGTTCTTGCTCTGCTAAATTGACACTGCTGGGAGTCAGGTGGAATCCTGGACTGCTAGTTTACTGCAATTCAGAACGAGAGAAACCAACACACAAAGTCTTAAATGACAAATTTTCTAATAAGAACAATTAAAACATGGGCCATGAGTACCCCTAATTACAGCATTACATCTTTCTCCTTTACATCTGTCTTCCTATTCTATTGCTGCTTGTTTCAAAATGTGAAGCCCAGACAGCTCTGTATTGGCTTGGGGCACAACTGCAGAAATCAGGATGGAAAGGAGGGCATGAGAACCACAATCCATTGAACTGAAGCCATTGCTTCTCATGCAAAATTTGCCAGCACTTCCTAAGATCAACAAACAGGGATAGATTAAGTAGATCTGGATAAAAACTACATTACTTTTAATTTCCCAAAGTGCTAATATATTATCAACTATTACAATTAACTGCCTTTTGAGTGACCTCCACTTAGTGCCACCAGACTGAAGTCACAGTTAGGTGCCATGAATTGAAGCATCATTCATCCTTTCACAAAACAAGAGTAGATATAGATTTCAATTTATAATAAGTTGAAGCACTGAAAATTTTGTTTAACAAACTCATGACACCTAGTGATCACATTTGTAGCAGAAAAAAGAGTAATGATCTCTCACCTTTGTCAGTTTTTCGATCTGTTTCTCTAGTTCTTCAACACTTGCTGTCTGGTCCCCATCATCCTGTAACCACCAAATTTATTTCATAAATTCATAGATAAAATCATACTACTATGTCTTATCATTACTACAGGAAAAAGATGTAACAGAAAACGAGAGGAAAATACTAAAGAGGAAAAAAAAGAGTTCAAATTGAGTGCTTGTGCAATATATTTCACTAGCAACAACATAACTGAAAAGAGGATACACCTTGAATCTTTTCAAACCACCCCAGATGTGGACAAAAGAGAAAGCTCATGTTTGCTAAAAACTGGAAGTAATTCAGTTTGTGCGTGAACACAACACAGAATTTAATCTTAGCTTCTATGAAGCCGTTTAGATAGTCAAAATAATTTAAAGTGTTTCTCATGCATGAAATAATGGCATCTCTTAAAATCCTATCAGTAAGTCTTTGGTCAGTCCACATTTGCATGCACTCATGATTAAGTCTGTGGTTGCCTTTTTCTTTCCTGTTAAAAAATGAGAGTCTCGTCCATGATGAGCATTTCAATTTTAGCTGAAGAAAATCTTTGGAAATAACAGTAAGTTTCCAAAAGAATATGGCCAAAATCATCTACACCATAAGATACAAGTCTTGTATTTCTTGGCTCTGTAAAAGTGAACCAGAGTAAAGCCTTCTGAAATACCACATTGAATACAAAATGCAATGGAACTCCTGGTAGATCAGAAAATTAATTTCTGAACAGTTACTGGAATTCTGTCTATGAAATGCCCAGTGCATCAACACAGGAGGCTGTACAACAGGAAGAAGGATTAAGGGATGGCCTTGAGATTATAAATCTAAATATTACTCTTTTTAGATTCTGAATTATTTTTAGAAAATTTGGGCTGTCCTCTGAGGTATTCTCTTAAATTCATACAAATTCTAACACTTGAAATAAATCCAGAATAACAGCACAAAGGGCTATTCCTACTCTAGAAATTGGCTGGGTTTCTAATTAAGGGTGTATGCAAAGATCTGAGTTCACATAAGTTGGATACATGCATTGTTCAAGTAGTCTTAAAAACCTTTGAACCTCGCATGAATGGATCATTTTCTGTTTGCCAGAAAACACCCAGTGCAACACCAAGTGCTTTAAAACATAGTCTTTTCTATTGCTTATGCCTTGTGTCAGGTTCCATCCAGTGGAAGCCTGTTCATTTCCATTAAAAACCAGCTCAACTAGGTAAAAATCTTTCAGTGATACTTCCTGTATTGTATCCGACACCAACGAACAAAATTTATCATCTTGTGATCAAACACAGTCAGGCAGTAACTACTGGGGGAAGTTGTGAAAAAAATACACAGGAAGATCACTCAAGCTTCACAACAGAGAATGTTAAATGTAACTTTATTGTTCTGGTTTTTAGTAAACAAAGTAATAAAAACTGATAAAAATCTAAAAACCTTGGAGATAAGTTATTCTTCCCTCCTTTTTATTGGCAACATGTAGGGGAAATTGTGCCATATTAGAGAAAAACAGAAGGAAAACAAGTTTTGGCTTATTCACAAATGACATTTCACTATACTGACAATTCCCCACCTCATCCTCACAAACTTCTGCCTTCTTTCCTTTTTTATCATCTTTGTCCTCCTCATCCTCATCATCCTCGTCTGCCTGGTCATCGCTGTCGTCGTCGTCGTCGTCGTCATAGTCGCTGTCGCCGCCCTTCCGCCGGCGCTTGCGCCCGGGCGCGGGCGGCTCCAAGGAGTGCGGCTCCTCGCCTCCGTCCCCACTGCCCGCAGCATCTCTCTTACCAGTTTTCTTGGCATGAATGATTCTAAGCCTTGAGACACATGAGAAAGGGTGAAATGATGGATTATGTCTGTAGCATAAACATATCTCTCTTCCTATGAGACTGAAATAAAATCGTACATTTCAGATTTAAATTAGAGCTTCTGATCTATCATGATACTGTATTTTCTCATTGACTTATTGTCACTAGTCAGCAAGAAAAACTGAGGTTATAAAACCCTTACAACTCGTGGTTCCATTCTGAATAGACTTTGTTTCTCCCAGGTCAATTTTATTGTGCAACTGTTCAGAAGAAATGAAACACAGGAAGGATTTTGAGAAGTCAGGAAGACGATACAGAAGAAAGAACCGTTTCAACTTCTTTATCTTTTATTTAATGCATTTAAGAACATGATGATGAAATACCTGTGTCTGAGCCAGGGAGGAAAAGGCAAAAATCCTCACTTGGAAGTATGAAATTATATACATTGCATGGCAACAGCAAGGTTGGTTTATTTTTTTTTTATTTTTTCAGATTTTTAAGAACTTTAAATATTATTTGACTTTCGTCCTTTAGCTGAACTTTTTATTCTAAGACATACTTTTTTTCTGGGGAATTTAGTTACCTCAACTACTAAAGATTACTCAAACTGTCATTTTTCCTTTTATGAAAGAAAAGGGAAACTTACATACCAGTTATTATGGTTGTAGTAGACCTCCTTCTTCTATAAAACCCCTATAAGACAAGATTCCACACAGCAAAAATTACAGTTCCACCTATCAGGGAGCTTGCAGGCAAACATGCTGAACCACAGGAGGTGTAAATAGCCAGGCTGAACCAGTCACTTATCACGCAGACCAAAAACGCAACTGACTTAGAAGAGATTCATAAACGTGTAGAAAAGACAAAGATTTTGTAAGAGATGACTGAAGAAGGTAGGATGGGAAAAGCAGAACGGTAACGACAAACACAATTACCAGGACGTAATTTTTCCTTGTCGTACTCCTCTCTCTTCCCATCCTACAGAACAATATTCCATACAGCAAGTGGCTACAAGTGCAGTGAGTGCTGTCCAAGTACTGGCTCCAGGGAACACTGACACAGGGACCAGCCTTCTAAAACGCTGCTAACCAGAGCCAGTTCTCAACAGCACAGACTGAAATGAAGGTGTCACTGGTAAAGTGGGAGTAGCACTTTTTTAGAAAAAGACTGTTAGCCAAGAAATCATCAAGGGGACTTGAAAAAATGCTGGGCTTTGGTTTTTTTGGTGCAGTTTTGTTGTTGCTGTTGTTTTGGATTGGGTTTTCATGCACTGGTTAATCCACTAGAGAATTTATGAAGTTTTATAAATTTATTTTTCCCGTATCAAGTGGATGTTTACCTGTTTTAGTGATTTAAAGTATTAAAAAAAAAAAAAATCTCAATATCAGGCCTTTCAGTGAATTTGACAGCAAATAATCTTTCCAGGTATGGTGCAAAAACCCTCAATCTCACTGAGCATCAATATTACTCAGGTTATTTATTAAGTTTTTCAGAAACCAAATTTCCTTTTTAGAAGGGTAACTTCAAGCCTCTTCATATGGACTGGAAATTCCTGCCAATACACAGGAAATAACTACCAAAATCATTAGTCAATGATTGGATTGACTGCTGCAGTGCTGGACGATTTTAGAGACAATTTACATACACTAAGATAATCTTGAAGACAATTCAGTAATAAAGCTGGCAAGTGAATGTTCAATGACCTGCAAATACCTCTTTCATATACCTAAGGGGAATCAGAAAAAACAAAAAAGGCTACTTTTGCTGAAAGCAAAAATAAAGATGCAATGTTGTCAAGCACTAAAGGAAGCTTGAGTCATACTGCAAGTTATCAAGCATGCAAATGAACCAAAGCTGCTCCCCTTTGGTAGCACCACAAGCAGAAGGCAGCAGCAGTCCCTACTCAAAGTAGTGCAGAGGCAGAAACCAATGCCAGCATAACTTTAAAAATGTTCAAGAAGCATCATGATTTTCCTGTTGCTACCTACACATATGGCTCACTGAGAGAAGAAAACAGTTACTTAGGAAACTGTTCTTTCTCACTTTCAGGTATGGACCAAATCTGCATCTGCAACTGCTGAGATAATTATAAAGCCTAGTGGCCTATAAAAAGAGTGGGTGGTCCAACAGAGAACCAAATGATTGACTTAAGCCTGCTCTAATCTGATCTATAATGCTTACTAGATCACAGAAAGAAAATTCACTTTCTGACTTAGTTTTCATGCCTTCCACGTAAATTTTGCATGTAAGTATTAGGTAGTGCCAAAGCAAAGAAATTCTGAACATTGTACTTTCAATATACTTCTAATATACTTCACCTTGCATCTCAAAAAATGAAAGCTTGACAAATCAGCATTAGCATCTCCTACCCAAACTCAGGGTGTAATTTCCCCCTTTAGTGATGCTGCTTTTGTTATACCATCATCATTGAGAGTTGAAATGGTTTCATTCAACAGAAATTAACTTAACTTACAGAGCATACCATAGCACTGGCATGTTAAAAGAACACAGTTGCAGTGAAAAACTTGTTTCAAGTCCTGTAAAAAACTGAATTATTACCTAAACCTTTAAGAGGCTGTATTTCATTTTTATTGTTTTACGTTGATCTGGCTACAAAAGAGATGCCAAAGAGAAAACGTGTAATGGAAAAGGAGATGCTGAGACTTTGATTATCTAGTTTTTTTTAAAAAAATAAATCACAGAATCTGACCACAGCTGTCACACAAAAAGCACAAAGAAAGATGACTTGATCATACAAGATAGGTGCCTTTACAAAAAAAGATTATTAGCAAGATTCACATCAAAATGTGATAGAGAAGGAATTAGATGCAACCTCTCACTGACCACCAGTTAAGCAGAAACAGTCCAGGCAGTCCAGAACACAACTGCCAACCACCTCTATTACACTTACTAAGATCCTTGAGAGAAAGCATCCCTGAAAACAAAATGCAATGACTCAGTCTTCCAGCCTGGGATTTTACTGTTATTTATTTGCATCTGTCAAGCACAAGCTTTTGTATTTGTTTTTACCCTCCTCCCCAGCTGAGACGTTTGTAACATTAAAAAGTGAGAACATAAGCACAAAATAAATCCTTCATTCAACACATGTGATGCAGATAGAATCTTCTCTCATCCTCCTTGGACATACTTGCAGCCAGCCTGGACACAGTGGTTTGAAACTGGCCAAGCAAACACTGGCCAAGCAGGCTGAGATGAAATAAATCCATTCCTCAGCCTCTGTTAATCATCCCCTATATACTTCCCACAGGAGGGGCACAGAAAAGTCTGTAGGCAGTGCAAAGAGGTCACAGCTGCTGATCACACAGCAAGTACTCCACTAACCAGGTATTCCCATGCATAACTGTTTGGGACTGGGATGCTTAAAAATTAGACCAAGATGTGAATGGATGGTAAAGATAACATGTAAGAATTAAGTCTGGAAGAAGAAAAAAGCAGCAAAATGAAGACTGAAGTACAGAGATTTCTTTTCAGAGATGCCCCAGAACAGTTGTGAGGGCGTATGGAAAACACAACTGACAATAAAGAAGAAAATATTGTTTAAAACTGATTGAAGAAGGCTCTTCTAGAACCTTCTTGGAATTCATAAGAAAAAGTGGAAAATTAAAAAATTTTGAATCAAAGATGGAGAGAGATGAATCAAGCCCAGTGAATTCAAAGAAGCAGAAGAGCAACATTTCTGAGCTCTGCTGCAATACTTGCACTCAAAAATAGGGAGAGCACTGGAACCCGAAATCCACACCTGAGGGGAAAAACCAAGAAAGAGAGAAATGATTGTAGCAAGGAAGAGGAGCTTAGGACTTCAGAGTATGATGCTCACTAGACAGGGAAGAAATGAGAGATTATAAGGAAAAGGAAAGATCCTACATCTACAGGTACTTACAGTTTGATGGAGGGAGAGAAAGACTAAGCAGGTCCTAAGAAGACAAGGAGAGGTAAGGGTCCCATTTCACTAATGGTAAGTTGAGCTACATCAGAACTTCAAAACCACTTCTTAAACTAAATCCCATAGAGGGTATATAGATGAAGACAGGAAAAAAGCATCTGGGTTATCCTCAAGGTTAAAATACATTAACTCTGTGCAGACTTGGATTTGCAGTATTAGTAGAGAATTATTGGTCTAATTTTTTCCTCTACCTCCCTCTTGTCCTTCTTCTTTACTTCTTTCCTTCTTCCTTCTGATACATTAAAGGGAAAAAATGGAGACATAAGATTAGAAACAAAAGTACCTAAAGCAAGGACTAAGAAAGGATACACCATTCCTAGCAAGGAGGTAAAGATGACAAAGAAAAAGAAAAGCAGTCTGGCTATGCATTTTTACCCCCTGTGATTCATGAGCGTTATGCCGTCCAGCTTCCTGACAGTTGGAGTCAGTATGGTTGCTGTATGGAATTTTGTCTTGTAGGATGGGAGAACAGTGAATATGAAACTGACAACCCTTAATAAGTTCCAAATTTACCTTAAACAGAAATATAAAAAATATAAAAAACAACTCAAAGCTTGCATTCTACATACGATCCCTAGCTATAGGGAACAACATGACATTGACAGATGAGAAACACTAAAATAACATAAATTAGCAAAATTCCATTGGCAATTGTTGTATGAAAAGCATGATGTCTTAAAATGCCTTTCAGAATGAACACTGGGAATTATGGTAGGTTCAAATAAACTTTAATTATGTCAATAGCAATTTTATGGCTCCTTTAATATTCCAATTAAAAAGTTTTTCATTTCCTCCAAAGAATACAAAATTAGACTTGACTTTGCTCCAATTCTGAGTGACACTAACCCTCTGAATCTCATGCATCTTTAATAGACTATAAAAGACTGGTGTTGCAATATTCTAAATCTACATCTGTCTTAATTAAGCAGTTTGATTACTAATTTCTTGGTAAACCTGTAACTTCAACAGCTGATTAGAACCAATTCTCTACATAACAGTGTATGTGAACAATGGCAAAAAACCAAAATATTGTAATATTTAAGGAAATGAAACTTACTTCCGAAGTTTGCCTTCAACCATCCATTTATCTCTCCTTAAGTTTGACATATAATCAATGTTTTTATCAATTTCACTGTCAAAGATGAAAATAGTCCATTAACTGTGAACTTATGTATCTTTTTTCTGACAGACATTTACGTATAGACACTTTTCTTTCAAATAACTGTCTTGGAGAAGTCATTGAAATTCAAAATAAATAATTTTAAAGCTAGGAAACCACAATACTAGTAATGCCAAGGTAGTACACTGCTGTACCTATGTCAGTCTTTACCCCCAGTACCACCTCAGCTTTCTTTCCACAAGAAGCACGGCATCCAACATTTCTTTTCACAGTTCTAGTTCAGGGTCAAGCCTCCAAATGTCTTTGGCACAAAGCATGTAGCCCCGTGCTGAGAAAACAGTTACCACTGATCCATCTGAGGCATTCTGCCTAGGATCCCTGGGATCTATAATCCAACATTCATTTTCCACTGCAGAAACTGAAGAACAAAAAAAAGGGCTTCGGTGCACACCCACTTCTGAGACATCCCAGCCTCAACAATTCAGCAATTACAGTCGTTTCTATGATCAAAATATAGAAACTCAAGTTCTGAGTGATCATTTCTACAAATAGGACCTAACAGTCAACTGCACAAGAGGAAGTTTCTTTCTATGACGAATTTGACTGATACACATGAACTTTCTCGAGCAGCTGATGCACAGCACTTGTACTGCCCACTTCTGCTATTTTTCAGCTTTGGAAAACTTAAGTATCTCTTCCATTCCTGCCTGACACAGCCCTGGTTAACTTTTGCAGCACAGAGTACCAAACCCAGCAAAACACACCAGGAAACAAAGCAGCACTCAATTAGGTGATGAAAGCCTTTACCACAGAAAGTCAGTCTGTGGAAGAACAGGCATCCCAGAAACTGGCATTTCCTAACTTTTTATTGCACATTGGTGGGTTTTGACAAGTTGTTGAACATAGAGGGGATTTAAAATTATGAAATGCTATACACTACTGACCACAAATGCAACATAGATCTCCTTGAATTCATATGATGATACATCAAGCCTGCCACCTCACCTTATGACCCTACTTAAAGTATTTGCACAACAAACATCTTCAAAAACAAAAGGAAAAAAGGGAAAACAGTGTACTGCAGAAGCCTGGAACAACTCATCTAAGTTATTCCCTAGAATATCTAGTAAATTTATTTGCAACCAACCTCATCTTTAATTCCAAAAATTGCTAGAGAAATTTTGGTTCAAGCTTTGAAAACAAAATTACAGACCGAACAGGGAAAAGTTCTATTCTTCGATCATATCAACAGTACATAAAGGTAAGAAGCAGTAACTCAACCAATTTCAGCTTTCATTGTAAGAAGAACATAAGTAGTCCTCCTGTAACAGAACAGTGAATACACAGTATTTCTGAACTACATCATTTTTCTAATTTTATTTTTACACATCAGTTTGGGAAAAATCTTACCTTACTACACTTTTGCTGCATGCTAACTCATTGACCAGAAAAGCAAGTACTGATGCTTTCTGAGCTGGAGAATGTGCCTGAAAAGCTTTTGTCTTCAAGCTCTCTGTCAGCTCTGTTTGCCCACAATGAGCCTCCATGAAAATGTGCAGAATCTCAGATACATTATCTCGATTGATACCAACGTTCAGTAAGTGTTCCCCAAGAATAGTTTTAGCCTAAAAAGAACAAAGACATTTCAAACAATCATGTTTTAAAAACACTCTTTTCCTTTGTAGGCTATATTATTGTTTATAAAAGACCTAAGGGTTTGTTTGCATTTTTGCATAAAGACTTCAAACATGATTATTCTTTGAAACTATTCAAATGCAAATCTTAAATACAGTAACAACCTAGAATGTCTTCACCTCTAAAAGAGATGGTATTAGTAATAATTAAATGGATTACATGTAAAAAGGCATGGCCTAACTGAAAATTGATGAATACTGCTTTGTACAATGATGCTATGAAAGCTCTAGAGTGGAAGAAAGCTGTACTGGCTTGAAAAAGGCGGCCAGTAAGAAAGAGAGTCATGAATGAATTGGGGTTTAGATGAAGTGACCTAGACAGCAGACCTTAGGGAAAGAAATGGCAAGATTCACTGAGAATGTAACATTAGGATAAGAACACAAAGGAATGGACGTAAAGGAGTTAAAAGACATGGCCACAGATGTGTCAGTGCCCTGCAAAAGGTCCAAATAAAAATGGGATGTGTGTTTATTTGTAGAGAAAATGCACAGAAACAAATCACGTCTGGAAAATGGGAAGGCTGATGGGACACAAGGTTTTGGAGTAACATTAGAACCGTGACACTGCAGAAAAGAATTAGGAAAAAGAATGGAAATCCATATGAGAGAGGTGTCAGAGACACATTATGAAGAACACACTCATATGTACAGGGTGTTTACTACGGATATTCTCTTTTTACCTTGTATCCTGTACCCAGTCCAGGATCGCACACAGCTGCAGAGACAAGTTTCACAAGCAAGTCCTGTACTTCTCCCATGCTGTCCCCTATGTTGAGCAAACCCTCTTGAAGAACACTCAGGGAGGGAACATCTACGGTCACATCAAAGCCAAGAACTTTACCGAAGTTACGCAGGAACTGCACTACCATGAGACAATCTGAAAATGTGCTTCCATCAAGAATGAGGCCTGGGATGCGAGGCAGCTCTGGGAAAGGCTGGAAAATAAAGAAAAAAGTGAAAGATTCAGTAGCATATTTCAAAAGAAGATTTTTGTGACAAAAAAAAATTGATTGACACTTCCTTCTGACCTACAGCATGACAATGCTGGAAGGTACAGGCGATAGGGAGCCTGCATTCCTTGTCCATTCAATGCTGAAACATGTTTAACTTTTCACAAATGATAGGAGGCAAGAGATTTAAAAATACTTCTCTTTTGGCCAGGAGACACTGTAAGGATCTATTCTGAGCCAAATTATTGTAAATGTGGTGTAAAATTATTTAGGGGGAAAAAGGGAAGGGATTTCTCAGGATCAGAGACTTTGAACCCGAGCTTTGTCAAGTCCTTACAGACAATAACTAAGAACTCGGAAGACTGGGAGAGTAATTTTTTTTGAGCAACAGCTTGTGAGAATTCTCTAGATGACAATCTAGTGTCTGTGTACTGAGACATGATGCATATTCCTGATGTAAAAATAACTTGAGTAAAGAATTTTTTTAAGCAATCATGCTTTTTGGGAAGCAGGCCTCTTTTAAACAAAAAGCTTTTAATTAACTAAACATACGCTACTGTGTAGTGTTCCAGTATCTTGTATTTGTATATATTTCAAACAGTTCTCTAATTACCTCAATTAAAACTTGAATGCTTTGAGTGTGGCTGCAAGGAAAAAGTTATAGACAGAATTGTAAAATACTCAAACAAGAAACAAGAAAGTAAGTCTATGTTGCTGTGATCACCTTCTGGTCTGCTAAGCACATATCTTCATTGGGCTTCTTTAGCTCCTTTGCCATTTCTAATTCCAATCTTCGCTGTTCCAGTTTACGTTCTTTATTTAATCTTTTTTCATCACGTTTCTCTTGCTTTAGCCGCTCTTTTTCCTTAAGAGAATTAAAAGGGAAAAAATTAAACCCTACATATTAAACTTACAAAGGAACAATCAAAGAATTTGAAAAGCACTATTTCTGTAACCTTAATAATCACCACATCAATTAAGGAACCTGTATTAAAGGGGAGGGGAAAACTAGAACAGAACCACTGAATTTGTTAGGCAATCTAAGATTCACTTTTT
Organism: Acridotheres tristis; assembly: GCA_037013685.1. NCBI lineage: Eukaryota > Metazoa > Chordata > Aves > Passeriformes > Sturnidae > Acridotheres > Acridotheres tristis. The sequence continues at coordinate 37,861,418 of CM072894.1, forward strand.
TCTCTCCTGTCCATGCAGACACAGGTTACAAGTATGTTTGCACAGGAAAACTCTTTGAAGTACCATTTAAGAAAACGACTTGAGTGAAAATATGGCAGAGAATTGCCACACAAAGATTCTGATTTTAAAAACTCTGCTGACACCCCCATATCCTTAATCTGCACGTGCTACAGAAGAGACCACTCAAGAAACCTCTCTGAACAATACATGGTTTTAAAAGTCCAATAATACATAAACTAGATATGAATACCTTATAAAACACAACTGATCTTTTCAAACACAGGCAGCTTCTGGCCTTGAATTACCATACACTTTGCATGCAACCTGAAACTGAACACGTCCTTTATGTCTTATATGCACAACAAGAACACACAGATCATCAAGTGAGAAGCCAAGCATCTATGATTAGTCTCTTCAATACCCTCCACAGTGGAGTCACATCAATACTACATCAGCTGTCTGTAACACGCCAAGACCGACTGAACCTGGAGCTCTCATGGCCTTTCTCATCCTCGGTGCCAGGGGTTCTGCTGCCACATGTTCAGCACCAATCCACTGTCCTCATGACACAACTCCCCACACACCTCTTGCAACCACTATTGAATGTAAAATGTATGAAATCTGCTGCATATCAACACCACCTGTTCAGAGCACAGAACCGGGCCTGTAAACAAACATACGTGTGTGTGTGTGTGCCACCACTCAAGAACATGATACAATATAAAGTTGAAGATGCTGTATGTGCTTTTCACCTGTGGACACAGAAGGGCTAAAGAACCAAGCCAAGATGCTTCCCATTACTCAGAACCACTCTCAACTATTCTGTTAGTTTAAGAGGTCACTCTAGTCTCTTCCATTTACTACCACTGTATTTTGTAACACTGAGAAAATGGGCAAGAGTAAGTCAGGGCTCAGCTGCATTTGTGGGTCAATATTAACCACTGACTTCTCTGTAGAGCTCTGGCAGGCCCCATTACTTTTTATTCTTCCTTTTGATTCTATACAGAGCATTACTGGACCTTTAACTAGGACTAGTCACTAGATTAGTGACACCTGTGGATAACCACTGTGAGTGCACAAAGATCATGACTTCTACTACTACAGTCCTTAGTGGATTTTATGCAAGATCGAGTTTCACATTAGACATGAAGAACATGTTTGGAACAGTACATTTACACTGGCAGAAAAAAAAGCAGTGACATTCAGAACTACCCATCTGCCCACCTGCTTGCTGCTCTACAGCTGTGTAAGCATCCTCTGTACTGCCAGCACAGGGCCTCTTCATCTACACTGAGTTCATAAGAGACACCTTGTATGGAAAAATCACAATACACTAAAGCAGCACGCTAAATCCCCAACTTGATTTTAAAATGGGAAATACCCTCATATTTGCTTTTTGAAAACAGTGTATTGCCTTTTATCTTAGCCTATGCCAATGTCTCAAAGCCAACTGGCATTGCCTATAACTTGTTTTTGCCAATTTAAAACACTCTACGACAAAACATGAGAAAACAAGAGACGTATATATGAATATTTATGTGGCAACACAGTAATTTACAGTTGTGATTAAAAATTAAAACTTTAGCTGCACTACGTTTCATAAATCTATTTAAAGTTTACTGGTTGAAATAAACACCTGTTCTATTTTTATTAGAGTAAGAATATAGTTAGATATTCTTAGTTAGTGGACCAGACTAAATGACCATTTAGTTTGGGATTCTGATTTCCAACAGTAGGATGGGTGCTTAGCATATAATCTTCCTCTATTTCCTTGCACTGAAGCATTATTCCGTTTTTCTTGGGTTTGGTCAGTCACTTCTATTGAAATTTGTAAATACATCCTAGAGAAAAGTTGTAACGATTTCCTTAACAACTACTTGCAATAATGATGGTTATCTTATTTCATTATCTTCATTACCTACACTTTATTTCAAAAAGTCTCAGAATATAGAAATACATAAAACGTAAATTAGTAACTGGGGGGGGGGGGTGTTTGTACTTTACTTCTGTTTTGTCTCAAAAACATCCAGAACTCTCAAAACTCAGCAATCTGTGCCATTGTTCAACCATCTCCCTCCAAGTAAAAAAGTTTCTTCTAAGTTCAAACAGAATTTCCTGTATTTCAATTTGTGCCTGATACTTCTCGTCCTACTGCTGCAATGTACACAAATTATACATAACATAAATAGACACTGCTTTTCTACAGATAACTGTAGAATGAAACCATGAAAACTTCAAACTTTCAGAGGTTAATACTCACTTCTGCTTTTTTACGTGCTTCCATGGCTTTCATAAGCATCATATGTTGTCTCCTCCGTTCTCGTTCCTATTGAAGCAAGTAATATTAGAACCAAACTAAACCACATTTCCAAATCAGTAAAAAAGCCGAGTAACAAATTTAGCATTAATAGACAAGTCACAGTAAATACTAAATATAGGACAAGAATGGCCAAGTCTGTGCATGTTTTAGTTCAGGTTTAGAAAGCAAATACAAGAACAACCAAAAGCAAAAAGGTAAAGCAATGAACATGGAGACAGTGTAAAAAAGAAGCATACAGATTTACTTATGGTCAGTTGTGATGCTCCTTCATAAGCTGGCAGAACAAAAAGCATAATGGTTGGCTGGAACAGGTCAGTTACCTTACATCTGCTATGATGGAACTTGCAATTTACTTCTTCAATAGCCAATTCAGCAGAAATTTTAAACTGGTCTTTTTCAAACATTGCAAATATTAACATTTTTGTAACCAAGCAACAACTTAACATGGTTGATTTTATCAGCTCTAGATCAGCTTTAATCAAGCCAGTGGTGGTGCATATACGTACGCAACAACACTTGCATTTACTGATGCCTGTCCCTCAGTAAATTATGTCAGGAGCTTCAAATGCATTAAGGATTCTAGGGCACTAAGTACAGGGATTTTGCCTTAACAGCTGGACAACAAATCTTGGCCCCAATAAAAGCTATAGGAATTTTATCATCTGGTTTGGTAGGGTTAGGACTACATTCTAATATTTCATTGTGTACTTCTAACATTATGTATTTATTACCAGCTGAAACCTAATTTCCTCAGTATCTTACAAGGGGGAGACATCACCCTGATTTCTAAAACAGGTAAATTCAAATTGTATTTAAAATGTCTGGATTCATTCCCAGTGAAAGGGAGAAGACTTGCAGAGATCATCCAAGTGACTACCTATTAATTTTACATCAATCCCTGATTTTATATACTAGTCAAATTTTTACTGGGACATCAGTAACATAGATCCCTGGTTAAAAAACACATTTAGTTATTGCCACATTCAATTTATACACATGTTCAAGACATGTCTTTTTTTCCTTAACAGACAAGACAAGCAGATGTATGCAATGCACTGTGCTGTAAAGCCATGCAGCAGTATGTAATATGACAGCAGCCAGTGCTACATTTTATGCATTGCTATGACAACCATATCACAACCAAATCACAATGCGGTGTTAGATGTACAAAAATAAACATACCCATACCATATCTAGTCTATGCCTCTCCAACTCCTGGTAGAAAGAGTTGGCACAATATTATGAAACAGAAATCACAAAGTCATAAAACCAATTTATAATCCCCCAAAAGACCCCAATACCAAAGCAAAGCAAAAAATCGTAAGGTGAAAGAAAATCTGTGCAAGAATCAAACCCAGAAGTTTAAAAAGGGCATATTTTGAGGATTCCACCCCCCCATACAACTGAAAGTGGCAGCTGAGACAATTGGCATTCTGTCAGTGTGGTCAATCAAACTTATACCAACCTGGTGCTTCAGAAGAACAGCCTGCTGCCTTCTCATCTCTTTCTCCTTCAACAGAAGAACAAAAAGTGTATTTAAAACATCAATCAAAATTTTCTTATCAAATTGCACAGTTCTGCCATACTAAAACAGCACATCTAAGTTAAATCATCTGAGTTAAATTCTAACTCAGATGAAGAGAGAAATACAGCATACATGACAGTAAGTCTGGTGAGTTGGGAGTTCCATGTTAGAACACACCTAGAATGCTAAAGCAGCAACAGAAGTACTTATATACACACACACACACACTATTTTCCAGTATTTGAAAAAGTCTTGCATGCATTACACCCTAGAAAACACAATGCTTGCTGAGAAACAACATAGTTTTTCAATACAGTATGCTTAAAAGGATATTGTGAATAATGTTACTGCACAAACATTTTGTTCTGCAAACCATGGTAATGGCACATAAAGTACTGTCTCTATATATTTGTGTGTGTATGTCACACATACACAAACTCCTCTGCATATGCTTCATGCCTTTTTAGAACCACACATACATGTTATTATTTGCTGTCTCTATGTACAGCTTCATCACTGATGAACAGCCTCCCAAATTTATTGCTTTTATACATCAACATACTTTATGTACAACAACACAGTTATTCTTTTTGGGGCTCCTCCAAACTAACCTTTATTCGTTTTTCCGCTTCCAATAATTTGGCATTTGCTGCTTCTTCCTTCTTTTTCTTTTTTGCCTGTGCATGCAAAACAAGTAACACAACAGCACCATCACACCTTGGAAATAATCTGACTAGAAGCAAGGTTATGTACTTTTAAAAGTTAAGAACATCATCACTTATTGCATACATTGCAAGAAATCTCTGATGTAGCTTTTACAATCAATCAATTCACATTTCAGTTATTTATAAAAATTAAACCAGAATTTCAAGCCCCACTCAAAATTGCTTCACCTGGCTATTCTAAGAAAGCAAGTGCACACAGAAACAATGTAAGTGGCAAAGAGATTACTATTAATTTTTATGTCAATGGAGACTTGAAAACTAGCAATCCATCTTTGCTAGTACACCAGCAAACCTGTTGAGTATACTCTAATACAGACATAGTATTTTTAAAGCCACTGCACTTCTTGTAGAGCAGAGCATTATATCGTTTCAATATCCTACTACTGCAAACTTGTTCTCTAACAAAGGAATTGTTCTGCTGTTAACTTAAGTACACACAAGACTATTCTGATAGAAAATCGTGAGCCCAAGTGTGAATACTTGTAAGATTATAGATCACAGTTAGTGTTGATCTTAAAGGAAAAAGAACTTAAGACACACTTTTGAACTGGCCTTTAGAAATCAATGTTGTTAGAGATGCCATACTTAGTTCCATTCCTAATTAGGTGTGACTACTAAAGTACAATATTCTTTAAAATGGCAACAGAAAAATTACATTTGAGCCATTATTTTTACCTCTAAAATTTGCTGAGCTCGAAGTTCTTTCTCCATTCTAATTTGCTGGATTCGTTTAATTTTTTCCTACAAGGGCAAGAAAATTATTTCTTAACAAAAATACATAACAGAAATTTATTTTTACATTTGAAAAATGATAAAACTTATACATACTTTTTTGTTATTGAGTTTCACCCATTTTAGTCAACTGTTCCCACACGTTTAGAAATTTTACTAGTATTAGATGTCTGGTATAACCCTGAAGGAAGCCACACCTAGTTATGCATGGGTGCTCATGTTTAAGTTGTCAAAGTTTTTTGGTTTTTTTAAATACCTTCAAGAGGACCAGATTAATGACCAAGTAAGGAAGCTAGAGACTTCAAATTCCAGCGAACAATGGTGGAGGCTAGTTAGGAATGAAGAGAAGGGTGAACTATGCCATGAAATACACGATGTCCTGAAGTGATGTCCCTGACCACGAAAGAGCGAGCTCTGCCCGAGCACTGTTTGTGTCTCAGCCTCTCTCAGGCCAGGATGCTGCCACGGGCAGTGCAGAGCTGAGCTCAGCAAAACCCAAAGCCCAAGCTCTGTCAGCCAGGAACACCCACATCATGCAACCTGGCTAACATCTCAGCTAGGTACACTTCAGTTTCTCCAGACTTTCAAAGCACTCAGGTAACTGATGCTAATTTTGGAAGCCTTAATACATAGTTTAGGGGATGGAATTGTATACATGCTATAATAAAAGAAGTAATTGGAACAGGAACCATGGGTACTATAACACATTTAAGCATGTTTCATCATGGTGAGAAGAAAATGATCAAGTTATGCACTCCACAAATAGATGCTGGGCAACCATATTCTAATTTATTCTTCTTGATGAATTATTTCCTAAAATCTGAACCAAATCTTATCATTCTGATTGAGAAATGTAATCATTGCAAATTATTTCACACTACCTGTGCTGCCTAGCTTTGTCTGTTAAATTCGCTGTTAAAAATTCACTAGCACATTATTTGAGATTTCATTATCTCAGAAGAGCTGACAGCCACAGTGACTATGAAGGACTATTTTGAAAAAAAGTGCATATATCCAGCTGAACTTGCTCTAAAGTTTTAAAACCAAAACCCAGACCATGGAATAGCCCTGCAGGCAGGGGGAAGCCTAGACCAGAAACTTGAAAAGGAGCTCAATGAACCTCTCAGGAACAGGAGACGCTTTCCCAACAGTGAGGGTAAAGCCCATCTGTAGAGAACACATTGTTTTCTTGTGAGCTAGCCTGAGACTCTTAGAACATGGACCACTCTAAAATTTTACTCTATACAGAACACGTAATTATGTATATACTTCATTGAAAAAGAACTAAAACCAAAACCAAGCTCCTAAGAAAAGATAATAAAAAATATTTAACAGTAAAAGAGCGAAAACAGATGAGAAAGACATACAAAGTTTTCTGACAAATAGAGCTCCAATCCATGAAGTCTTATAAATTCCATGCAAACCCCACCAGCTCCTTAAACTGTTGAGAAGTCCAACATAATACAACCTTATCAAGAAAATTAATTCGCACAGTGCTGAACTTTTTCCATCATGTGAAGCTCACAGCATGGACCTCAAATCTCTATTATCCCCCATTATACTTTAAAACAAAACAGTGGAAAGTTGAAAGCATGTGCTACACCCTCTCAACTCCATAAAGGTTAGAGTTAATACAGAACAAACTTTTCAGCAGAGATCACAATAGAGAACTATATCAGAGAGGAAGCACTCTGCACATTGAAACCATGAGTTTTATCAGGTTACACATCAAGAAGGAATATGATGATCACAAACAAGGTCTGGATTTGATGTATTTGACAATTTAAAACTCCTTGCTTACTAGACCCCTCAGAATGCAAGGACCGCTTGACAATCATAGTGTGCTTCTTTTCTTTAACAAGTATGGGTTGCCTTGAGGAGTCGACACAGTGAAGCTGTCACGATCTACAAAAGTGCAAACTGGCTGAGGTAATGGGAGGGACATCTGGAAGTCACCTTGTCCCCACCCCCCTGCCCCAGAGGGGTCACCTAGAACCAGTTACCCAGGACCACATCCAGGCTGCTGTTGAAAACCTATGTGGGAGGCTCCACTGCTGGCTGATTCCCAACTTGCCATCAACCAGGACCCCCAGATCCCTTCCTGCTCTTCAGCCCCTCATTTCCCAATTTATAAACACAACCAGGGTTGCCATTAATACATTTTAAAAACTCTTTTCCATTGTCTCCCACATTTCTGGCAGCTCCAACTTCAACTGAGCTTTGGCCACATGAGTTTTGTCCCTACAGTGGCAAGCAGCATCTCTGTCTTCTTCCCATGTCACCCATGTCATTTACAGGCAAACTAACACTAGTACTTTTTCCCAGTGTTGGGATGCTGAGATCATATACAGACATTGAGGAGCTGGGGCATGTCCAGAGAAGGGCAATAGATTTGGGGAAGGGGCTGGAATGCCAGGAACAGCTGAGGGAGCTGGGAAAGCAGCTCAGCTCAGAAAAAAAGGAGGCTCAGAGGGACCTTCTTGCTTTCTTAAACTCCCTGACAGGTGGGTGCAGCCAAGTGAGGGTCAGGCTCTGCTTCCAGGGAACAAGAGACAGGACAAGAGGAAATGGCCTCAAATTGTACCAAGGGAGGTTTAACTTGGATATTAGGTAACATTTCTTCATGGAAAGGGCTGTCTATCTGGCACAGGCTGCCCAGGGCAGAAGTGGAGTCACTGTCCCTGGAGGGATTGGAAAAAGGTGTTGATGTGGTACCTGGGGACATGGGTTAGTGGTGGATTGAACGGAGTTTAGAATTGTAAGTAATATACACTGTGTGCTCTTTAGATTTAAAACATACACTTCGTAATCAGCATATTTACTAAGTATTTGAAATACTTACTTGAAATACACCTTACTGAATGATTTAAAACATCATTTAAAGAGCTCATTTAGCAATGGCATAGTTTACCTGTTGCTTCATTATCTTTATCTGCTCCTTTTGCTTTCGCTTTTCTTCAGCTGCCATAATAGCTAACAAAAAAAAGCAAACAATATCAGCAGAACACGGCAAGAGACAGGTAACTTTCCATAAACACTTTTCCAAATAATCCCCTAGCATGCACAAACTTGCACAATACTTACCTTGCTGTTTTTTTGCTTCTTTGGCAGCTCGTGCTTGTTCCTGCTTCTGAAGCTTTCTCAGTAGCTTTATTTGTGCTGCTTGCCTAGCTATTTCTGTTACAAAAAGAAAATATTAATTCATTAATTCATTCAATAATGAATATTAATTCACTAATTCACTGTTCATAAAAACAGTGCTGTCCAACAATAAAGATACAATTCATGTTCCAGACATTCGTACGTTGTAAAGAAAGAGCAAAAGGAGGATTTGATTTGCACACACTGGCATTTACAAAATGTTTCTATGAACCATCATTAATGGCACATCGTGTATCAGTAAGTGCATCAACAATGCAAATGAACATGGATACTTTCTACATAAAGTAAATAATGGTTTTGGAGGAAAAAAATGTTTATTAAGTGACAGAAATGTGCCAATAATGCTGGTTCATTTTAAAACCATTTTCTTCCTTCTTTTTAAAACAGAAAACATTGTTTCAAAACGACTAAATCAACATATTATTCAGAACGCATGGAATTAGTTTTCCTGAGAAGTCACCTCATGTAATTATGTAATCCTTTTTTAACAATGAAGCAGAGCACACTCTTTCTTTGGCTACCTAAAGTCAGCCATTCTTATGTCTCCTGAAGCATTCTACTACTCTGTGACAGCATTTCTGAGATTTGAATTAACTGCTTATGGACAGACTGATAGAAGACAGCTGTAGGAAGGATTTTCTGGAGGTTGAATTCAGCTTGCTCTTCAAAGGACTGAGGTCCAGGATCTGCATGATAGAATTCCCCAAAACACCATCAGCTTCTTGTGCAGAAACGACAGAGCGAGCTTTCAGACATGTCCGTATCCATGCACTTCCTTCTTTACACCTATCTACTGATGAACTATTTAATGATCTTCAAAAAGTCTTCGGTAAGAGCATGTAACAAATATCCAAAATAAAATGCTGTATACTAATATCATAGTGAGACAAATCACTCTCCTATAGGAAAAACATTAACTCTTTATATACAACACTGTCTCTTTGTGGAAATATGAACACAGTTCTTACCTTGAGCCTGGAGCTTTCTCAGCAGCTTTGTGTCGGCGCTGTCCAGAAGCTCCCCGCTCCCGACGTTGGGAGGGCGGCCTTTGCGGCGCCTGCTCCTCGGCTCCTCCCTGCTCTGCTGCCTCTCGGGGTTTGGGGGTCGTCCCCTGCGCCCCTCCATAGCTCTGATACGGGGAATGACTTCCTCCTCCTTCAGAAGACACCACTGCACACCCTTTCAATTGACACAGTTCACAGAGAGCTATTACAAACACACACTAAAGTAACCCGAAATCTAAGATGAGTTGTAGATATTAAATATGCAAGGACTGTGACGTATTATTTGGGCAGGACAATTTCTTGATGAAGCACAGAAGCTATGTATTGAGAGACTATCACCAAGAACTTTTGTCAATTCTACCACTAGGAAGGATCTTGAAGACAATTCAAGGATATACTAAGTTTCTACCTAGTAGATACGCCATTACTGTGTTATTTTTAATTATTTCCTATCAAATCACACTGTTCAACCCTTTCTAAAAGGCAAAACAGATTCTTCCTTATTATAAACTCAGTAACAAGTATTCTGTTTTCCCATAATCCCCTGCTCAACATGAATGAAAAAATGTGTGAAGCTATGAGGTGCTGTCTTCTGACAGAGCATGTTTACAGAAATTCTGGCATAGGTAACAAGCAAAGGCAGTAATGCATTTTCAAATATTGCTTTTGAGTGTTGTAGAGCTCAACAACTGAGCTGAAAAAACACAGATGCATTTTAATCTTCAAGTTTCAGTTAGTATAACTGAGTTCTCCCCTCATTCAGTGCAAAACAGTTTTCTGCACCAACTTGAACCAATGAAAAGTAAGTTCTAATCATCCACGTACCTAAACTAAAGTTACCTGAACTTTATTCCCTAACCAAACAAAGCACACGTGTATTTTCTGGCATCATGAAAGCAGATTCTAAAATACTTTGTTAATAAAAACACTCAATCTTCATGAAGGAATTGCTTTACTTTAACTGGTTACCAAGAAGTAGAGTTTATTGCATCTACTGAGCAGAAAAGAAGCACCCTTTAGCTGGCCCTGCTTAACTGAACACCAGCATTTCAAAATTTTAACATCTTTTACGATTTCTGCAAGTTTTTGAGAAATGCCGGGAAAAAGTTGCAAGCAAAGCATCCTTCAGGACTTCTTTGCAACTTGCCCAAAATAGGTTTGTGAAAAACATCAGTTCAGAAAAAAAACATTTGGAATACTTCAGTTTTCACATTTATATGTACATAAATCCAAAAATCCAGTTTACTGCACCACAACATAAGTGATTTTTGCTTATTTCGATAATTTGTCTTTTAATTATTTCTGCTCATTCTTCACAATTACAAAGGTTATGCATAACTTCAGCAAAAGAAATGGCAATTTGTTAATGAGACATTCATATTTCAAAGGAGTTATCAGTATCTGCAAAGGTACTTTTCTAAAGTCTGAATCATTCCATCCCCAGAGTACAAGTCACACTAGGTTTGCACACATTCCAAAGGGCTTTGTTATTGTGTTATGAAATGCACTGTTCAGAACCAAGACCGTATCATTAATGTGTACCACATCATCATGCACCACCCCTAAGGACTTTGTAATCCAAAATATTCACCTCTACCACTTGACTAGAAGTTAATTCTCTTATTATCTTGAAGAGTACTACTTAAGTGTAGCTTAACTTTTGTTAAAACTTTTTGTAAAAACTTTTGTTTTTCTGCCTAGTTCTTGAATTGCAGTTTATCACAGGTTCAGTTTATTGAGGTAGTTTTAATACTTGTACTTACTACCTACACCAACTTCCAACCCAGAAAACCTAATCTCATAAGATGTACCAGGAGAGGCAAAACAGAAATCATAGAAAAGGAGGAGAAGCAGCCATCGTTCAAAAAGTACCTTAGAACAGCAATGGAGATTGCTCTTGCCCTGTATTTGTATTTTCTGCAGTTAATGATACCAACAATCATAAATACACATCACAGAAAAGTAAGAGGTCTACCAGATCATTCGTGCCAGAGACCATGCTGGGTTTTACATTATCCTAATGCTGCCTAAAAGAGAAACTAGAGGTCATCAAATGAAGTGAACAATGTCTCAGTAAGAAAAAGGAACAGGTGTTTCAAGGGATGAGAGAAGACTGTTTATGTCCAGTGAAAGGGCATTGCGGATGCACAATTTTCCACAAGTTTAAGAGAGGACAAGACAAAAATAGTCCAGAAAGAAGCCACTGAGGGCTAAGCAAGATTTGATTGACCACCTACATTTTGTGCTCAAACAACTTCTAAAATCTAACACAAAATACATTTTTATTAAAGGAATGTACTGTCTGATACTCTGGGTTTTTGATATTTCAAAGATAAAATATAGGGGCTGTGCCCTAACATAGGAGAATCACAGGCTTCCATAAAATCAAAGCCTTGCCACTCAAACATTAGAGAAAAAATGGGAATAACACTGTGAAATGTTGTGTTATTGTTCAAACTAATCAAAATAATAATTTTATTTAATTTCTCACCTTCAAGCATCTACCATGTACCGCAGTACTGTGGTGCCATCAGGACATTTGCCAAAAAGACACCAGATAACCATGCATGAAAGCAGAATCAAGTTCAAATCCTGTTAACCAAGCTAATGAACAAAACTATAGGCACTTTGCAAGAAGCAAAAATCCACCTAAATTTCAGATTTAGTAAAGTTAACAACATAGCTTTCCAAACCGAATAGCAGAACTCAGACTAGGACGGACTCCTGTACGTATTAGTTAAACTCACGAGGACACATGTTTATTCCATCACCTCAAATTACATTCATACTTATCTTCCTAAATCACAGCAGTTGAAACCTTCCAGGTCCAGTCACTGAACTTTCACAAATGTCATTTTAATCCTACTCTTTTGTGGCCCACTTCTGTCAGATAGGCTTCTTTTACAGCATTCAAACACCACTTGGAATAACCCATAATATTTGGTGGTTTGCATACCACAAGAGAGAAACACAGGCACTAACACAAGTAGGTAATCCACGTACTTTTGGCTTCCTATAGATAAATTTTTAATAATACTGATTTAGCCTTAAGATAATTTTCTTTACATCTTGTTTCATCTCAGAGCTGTGTGAAACTTATCCCAGCACATGTTGCATGTCTCAAAAGATGGCAGAAATGTATAATGAAGGAAGAATAATCACTAAAGGCTATACAGAATAATTGAAATTACTCCGAAAGCAGAAATAAAATTTCTGAAATTACATCCAGACATTCATGAAGATACGATTATCATATGTTATTTTGAATCTTCATGATTCAAAAAACTTTAATAAAGAGGGTGCAAGCTCTTTTTATAGCGTATCAGTACCACAGACTGTTTCACCTGGCAATATTATCAGCCTGAGTGTAGCTCCACTGTTTTGTAACTTCTCATTCACACATAAAATGTAAACAAACCTTAGCACATCTGACACAGCTGCCCTCAGTGTCTTTTTCTAGTAAGAAAACTTCTCTTTTGTCTACCCAAGTCGCAGTGGAACCTATCAAAAATCACATCAGTACAAAGTTCCATGGTGATATGTACAGCAAACTAATGCTCACATTGCCAGTCTTGCCTGTAGAAATCTGCCCCTCACACTGCCTTCATTCTCAAGTTTTATACAACTATACAACAGGGCAAACTGAAAATCAATTAAACGGAGAAGACAGATAAAACTAAAGAAGAGGACAAGACTAATGAATAATACAGGCAACAGACACAAAAAAGGGAACAGGGCAAAAAGAGAGCAGATAGCCTGCCATTACATTACATCACAATAAAATGAATTATTTCAGTCAAGACATGCAGGTACATAATGAAGTTAATAATTAAAGGAACTTGCAACTGTTGAATGCCAAACATTAAGCAAGTTTAACAATGTTTTAGTCTGTAAGCCAGGAAGCACCACCTAGAAGTAGCTGCTTACCATGAATTCGGTCTTTAATGCTTTCAAATCTACACCACACAAATATTACATATTTCTACAAGGTATTACAAGAACATAAGGCTAAACTCGAGCCTGAACTCAAGACTGTTGAGAGCTAGTAACATGTTCATGTTATCCTTTAAAGAAGCGAATATCTCCACTGAGAAAAGTCCAAAAATTTTCGTGCACATCCCGGAGAAATGGCAACATGGCCAAAATACAGTAACACAGCATGGCACAAACACAATAACACTTTCCTTAAAATTTTGGTTTTACTTATCCTGGTGTGGTTTATCTACACACCATCTAACAATTTCACCACTGAAAAGCATAACTGGTATAGTTCTGCACCCCCCTCTGTAAGAGTGTCACACTTGAGGATGCTCAGACAGTATTCTTGATACAGGAGACACTTGCATATAAACACACACATTAACACGTACACATGCACAGGAACACGCTAACAGTGGGATTTAACATCTACACATAAATTACTATTGATATGAGGCTGTATACAATAAAAGAAGAAACAAAGTTTTAAGTCAGAAATACCTGAATGCTGAAATAAAATACATAGCTCTTAGTTTTCAAACTAGACCAAGCAAGACTCAGAGCTGATCATTAAAGCACCCTCGGAGCAAAGCCACTGAAGGGAGAGGTTCTCAACCCAGCCCAGCATGAAGCTCTCCACCTCTCAATCTAACTACTGTTAAGAACACGTGCAGCTTTTAGAAATCATTAGCTAAAAACAGGTAATGCTTCAGATCGTAGCAAAAATTACTTCACCTAAACTTAAGTTAATGCTCCTCGGATCAAAAACTTTACTTTTTAAAAAGTGGATACCTGCGGTCCATCTCTGGCTTCATAGAAGTCACCCACTCCTATTTTTGCACTGAAGCTGAAATTGTCCCTTGAGATATCCATTATTCCATTTCTGCTGAGATACTGAAAAAATCACATATTTTTCCACTTCAGCTTGTAAATAATTACAACCCAGCTTTGATGTACAGCTAACTTGGTGAGTGTAACGTTTGGCATATTCTGTCAAAGGGATACATACTTAAAAGACATCAAATCAGTAACAGACTGAGATATATTACACCTCATATCACAGAAAATAAGTATCTCTACTGGAGAGAAAAAAATTACATATTTTAATTGCAAGCATGCTTACTACCATTAGAATACATAAGTTAAAAAAATTAACGTACCTTTACTACTTCAGGATACTGCCTCAGCTTCTTTCCACAAGGTGCAAAATAAGCTACTTCTCCTTGAAGACGACCGCCAAAGTTTTTTATTCGGGTTTCTCTTTGCCAGCTAGAGTAATATGAAATAGTTGCATACAACAATACACTTTTTAAAAAACAAGTATTTTGTGTCAATTTAAGAATTCTACAAAAAAAAGGAAGAAGAAAATGTGACTAGAGTATCATAAAGAGACAAAACCTGAAAATTTTATCATGTAGACTGTCCAACCTGACTAAATATATGAATTTATTTATATCAAGTGACTTACATATCTAAACAGCCTAGAACTACACATCAGGGAGTTATTTCGAGTCTGTATCTGCTCGGATCATTAGGACTAATTTCCAAAGTAGAACAGCTAAGAGATGGGTCATGTTTGCAAATGAGAAAATTTAATGCACAAAAATTAACGCATGAAATATGCTGACAGTTTTCAAAGAGATCCACAGTCACTGGGAGTCAGAAATCTAAATAGTTGAAGTCCTTTCCTTATTATTGTTCAGCCTCAAGATTTTTTAAACTTATTTCTTTACCAGGAGCTTTTTGAAGGCATGATCTCCCTTTAAGGAAAGTCAGGTGTACACGTAACGTACCCATAATCGAGAGGAACACGCAGCTCCCGTTCGTCTGCTACTCTTCGTCTTTTCGAAATGCCTGAAACAGAATCTCTGATTAATACCTAACAGAACTTACAGAAGTTTGTTCATTCTCCCCATTATGTACTCAATTACCAAGAAAACTAATATAAGTGTTCTTCTGAAATACATTTTCCTCCCAGTTTCCTCATCCTCTGAAATTGTAAATAGAAAACCTAACTAACCCATACCTATGTGCTTGTCCTGTTTAGGGCTCTCAAATATTGCTAATTTAATTCCTTGCACACTTGATTTTCTAGACAAGACCATATATAATATTTTTTCAGTAAAGAGATGCAAATAAAAACACACTTTAAAGACCAAAGGATAAATACTTAAAGGTACTTTAATAGGTTTAGTCTTCCTAAAGCACGGTCTATAGACTGCAGTCAAATGCCAAATGCAGAGAATTTTCAGAACTACTTCAGCTTTTCCCAGTTCAAACAGGTGTTGTGTTTGGTGCTTGTCAGGCAGCTGAATCAATAGTATCCAAGACAACCTGGGGTTGTCACAACCCCACAACCCTGGGGTTTTTTAGTGTGAAAGGCTTTCCTTGGGCCTCTCAGACAGCCACAGCACATGAACTGTGCACTTCTCAAAAAGGCAGTTTAGACCTTCTGTCAAGAATGTGACACCTGTGCTCCCTGGAGCAGCTGTGAGTGCGGGCTGTCACCAGGCCGAGCCCGGCACACGCAGCCTCTCACACCAGCAGTGTCCCCACAGGGCAGCACAGCTGCCACGGGAGCTGCCAGCAGCTCCTTCCAGAGCCTCTGAAGAGACCCCTGGGAAAAGCACCGAGGAAATGCTGTGCTCACACCCCAAAATTTAGACACAGGTCTGCACTCTTAACCTAACATGAAAAGACTACTGCTCATAGTGCAGGGAGAGAGGCTGCTTCTCCAAATGTAAGTGCAGTGAAAAGTCCAGTGCAAAACAGATACAGAAAAGAGACCACGAGACTCCTTCCATGACTTACCAACTCTAGGTAAAAGGTTCACATAAGTATTTTTGTTGTATTATGTTGATTCCTATAAGGTGATTCTTAGGTGTTTATTATTATACGTAAAGCAAGGACTTAATTATTTTACCTCCTATCCTACTCCTGTAAATAGAAAAATCTGCTATCAGACTTTTCAAAGCATTACAAATCAACACAGATTCCTGAGAAAAACATTATCTCTTTAATTTATCCATTTGGATTACTCCTAATTCATGTGAAATCTTTCATAAACTGCAAAGTTAACAAGCCTGTTTCTGGGATAAATATTAGATAGATCACATTATACTGCTTCAAAGCTAATGCCCTTGTATGACATGGAATGAAGCTTCTATTCCACTGAATCCAAATATAAAAACCTATTTATTATAAGCAGATGTTCCCATTTTAAAACCTACTTACATGCACGTTAATAAACATCAAGTCTCTAACTCAAAGTAGGAAATACGTGATTTCATTTCATTCTTACCATGCAACTTAAGAAGTATGACTTTCAAAAATGCATTCTTTACTGTAGCCATAGTAATTACTGAATCTTACAAATTAAGTCACCAAATGAAGGATTATGAACACTACATAATAGCAGGCAAATGCTAAATGTACTTTCCATTAACTTTTAAAAAATAAATCCTTGCGCATAAATTCTATAAATTCCATAAATTCTACTGAGAATTTTGAAAGAACTAATAGAAGATTATGTTCTAACAAAATATGTTTACGAAGTTTGTCAAGGAAGGGGCAAAAATTGAGGATTCAAAACACAAAACCGAACATACAGAAACCAGAAGTAAGAATAACTAGTTTAGAATAAAATGGAGAATTCCAAAGGCTTAACAATGAAGTTTTAATGCAATAAATATCAATTCTGGATATTTAATTCTACCTTCTCTCAAATAATTACACGAGTTAAAATGCTCTGGTCTAAGTGTAATGTTCTAGTCTGGAGAACTTGCAATTTGGCTGACAGATCCTAATGACTGCTGCAAACACCCATGAAAAGATCACAGAGTCACCCAACAGCCAAAGTCAGAAGGGACATCCAAAGACACCTGGTCCAGCCTTCCTTGGGAAAGGAAGCTTTGCCAAGATCATCTTGCACCCTGACCAACCAACTGGCATCTGAAAACCTCAAGTGAGGGGGACTCTGCCACATCCCTGGGGTGGCTGCCCAGTGAATCACTGCTTTTAGGGTAAAAACCTTCTTGAGCTGTCACTTGATACCAGCACCTGGACTATTTTTTCAACTACTTTTACAACACATAGACGTTAGCTATCACACAGTAGTACAACAGAAGACAGTGAGATACCACAGTGTGTACTTGGTGTGAGGCTGGAGGCTCCTGTCCCGAGGAACACTGCAGGCTGGGACTCAGCACATAAGGCAGCCGGTGCCGAGCTCGACATCTTTCCTACTTGGAGATTAAGCGGGGTGGAATGAGCTGTAAGACCAATGGAAGAGCTCTTCACAGAGGATGAAGTTTTATTCAGTGTCAGGGGGTTTTTTTCTCCCTCAGTGTCCGTATCCGATTCATCTTGGTCTTTATCATCCTCATCATCTTCTTCCTCAGACCCTTCTGTATCTGACTCAGAATTACTGTCAGACTCTGTTTAAAGAAAGTGTGGCAAAAGGCACATTATGACTTGGAAACTACTGGCAAGTACATTAATGTCCTGATACTTGCAAAATCTTTTATTATAAACGCTTTTCTAACAACATCTCTTGAGTATCAATAGGAGGTTCTAATTAACTACCTAAACTTTAAATTACTATAGGTAAGACAGCATTAAATAATTCCGCATGATAATACACAGTTCTTTTGAATGGAAAGAGATGAGTGACAGAAGCTGCAGTATTTCAAGACTGTTTACCCCAAAATGAGCTACAGCTAAATCATCCCATGAGCCTGGCAGTAGCTGGGCACTACCCCAGGAAGGGCATTTCATGGGTGTGACATCCACTGCGAAGAGCAAGAAAACAACAGAACTGGATACAGGCTGACAGGTGTTGGAATCAAAAGTATGGCAATCTGGGCAAAAGAAGAATAAGAATCAAGGACAGCCAGGGTAAGGAACTAAAGGTGAGATACAATCCTGAGATAAAAGATTAGTACAGGGTTTGGGGATGAGAGGGGGAAGTGAATGATGAAGGTGGAGGCTGGACACAATGGGTATCAGCACACTGGACAAACCAGTGACTGAATTCAGTCAACTCTTTAAACAGGCCTTGTCATTCCAAATTGAATAGCCTGGTCTGCAGCCCTTAAAACTGTCCAGTTACTTGCTCACGGGCTGCTGTGCTCCTGGATGAGGCACAGAAACACGGTTTTCTAGCCACTCATGAAAACTTGAAAGCCCT
This sequence comes from Acridotheres tristis, assembly GCA_037013685.1. NCBI lineage: Eukaryota > Metazoa > Chordata > Aves > Passeriformes > Sturnidae > Acridotheres > Acridotheres tristis. Next base: position 37,880,052 of record CM072894.1, read on the forward strand.
TGTTTAGTCTCCCTCTGGTTAGGAAACCTGTTTTGCAGCTGGTCTCTGCCAGAATCATTAACCATCAATCAACCTTAATGTCAAGCCCTTCCTGAGCACTTTGTCACATCAAGCTACAGGCTGGGTGACTTATGTGGAGGGCAAGTCTCTTGACAGCCTTTCAAAAAGGCTAAGGAGCCACCTTACCAGGACAGCTGGCTAAGAACACCCCAAACATGATTTTTGGATGTGACACAATGGAGAACGTGGACACATGCTAATTTCAAGGATATGTGTAGTGCACTGTGTGGGCCAGGCTAGTCCAGTATTTCCTGCCCCTATTTTAAAATACGGTGGGAAATGCATGTTTCCAAAATGCAAAAAATTTTCTGCTTTTCCTATTAAAAAGGTTATACCACCTGATTGGCTATCATCAGAATCATCTTCTTCATCGTCCTCATCTTCATCTTCATCATCGTCATCATCATCATTTGAGTCATCAGAGTCTTTACTGCTGGGGGCATCTGAGTCTACCCCTCTGAACTGCTCCACCACCAGTTTTGCAGAATGAAGGCGGTGTTGTGGTTTTACTGCATTTACTGCATTATTGCTGACTGCTTTATCCTTTCCTGAACCAGGTAACACAGGAGAGGTAGAGGGCACAGCAGCTGTCCGGGTACCAGTTGTCTTTTTCCCACTTGCACTCAAGTTTATTGGCAAAGAAAAGGGGGCACTACTAGCAATGGCTGCACTGTCATTGATCTTGCTCTGGGGTTTCGCTTTCGTAGTGAGCGCAAGCGGAGCCTCCTGGATGACGCTCTGAATAACTCCATTGGGTTGGTGATTACCTAAAAGAGCATTTGTCAGGAATGGGTTAGAATGGTTGTTTTCCAAGGATGTGAGTTTTTGATGAGCTGGTGAACCAGATGTTGGCTTGGGGCTTGACAAAGCTGCGATAACCTTCTTCAGGCTCTTAGACGATTCCTGTTTCTTTAGCTGTGCTGCTGGGAATGTCTGTTTATATTGTTCCTAAAGAAATAAGAAGACACAGGAATAAAATGTGGAGGTGTTTGTTTGGCTTTCTTTGGAATTCAGGCAGGTGAGCTCTAAGAAATTTTAAACATCTGCTAAGCCATTTTTAGAAAGTCAAATGCAGATACTAGGTAGAACAGAAGAGATGAGTAACTACTAGTTACACAAGTCTTGCATGATTTTTTCACTGTAAATCAAGAAGGGAAAGACAAATTGAACTCAAGATGAAGTTAATTCCAATTATGTAGGGAAGCTTTCTTACCTGCTACAATGCTCTAGACAGAGACTTTCATAAAGGTATTAATCATTCTGAAAAAAGCCATTTTTAGAAAGATACTTACTACTCTTGTGTACCAGCACAGGAAACCCTTTTATTACTTAATTAAGTGTATAAAAATCCCATTAGTGAATGTACAGTTACCTTTAATAATGTGTTCACTTTAAAGCACCAGGCAAATACAACACACTAATGCCCACAATACTAAAAAACCAATAGAGGACTTTGGTGCAGAAAAATTTTATTTACAAAAGTGAGGGAAAAGATATTACTCAGAAATGCTGTGATATGTTAATTGTTTAACTGAAAGAGCAGTACTTAAAATTCTTCCATATAAAACTTGGTAATAGCTCAAAAATACATGCAATGCTTACAGTGTCTTTAGTCTAAAGATTCTTGCAAAGAAAAAAACCCACATCATCTTCAATAGAAAATATAGTAAAATAGATAAAGATGGTACAGCTTAAAATCAATTTTTAAAAATTACGTCAAACACAATACATTCCTGGAAGTTACCAACATTTAAAACTGAATACAAAATTATGAAGATCTTTAAAATAAATATTCACACAGTGTGGACCTCCAGTAAAAGTTTTAGAGAAATCAAACCATTAAATGTGTGATCTATCACCAGCTAAAGACTTGTAACCTAAATTTGAAAGCAGAAGCCTCTTTTAAAAGTAAAGATGTGTGTTCTTATAATTTAATTAGCTACTCCTGGTAAGTGACAACCGTATTTGAATTTTACCAAGTAACAGGAGATTGGAAAGGAAAAACTGTTTTTAATCTTCTAGTCTAGCAATAAAAATTAAGTATTTTCAGTCCTCATTGACAGCCTGTGAGTTAGCTGTGACTCCTCATCGAGGATTACTACTCCCAAATACCACGTAGTTTAAAACAAAATTTGAAAAAATAAAATAACAATAATGACAGTTGCCTTGGTAAATGTGTTTTTGTATTGTATTTTTGTATTTTATTTTTATATTTATTTCTGTATATATGCTAAGCCTCAGTGTTTGTAAAATGCCAGATTTTTATTCTATTCTAATCCCCATTTAAATTTCACTGAATAGAAAATTCATCAGCAGTCACCTTAATCACCATTAACAAAATAAAGAAATAGAAGATCTAAAAATTTCAGAAGCCACAGAACTGTTAAGACAGAAACATAAACTTATTGTACAGTCCTGACCAGTAAAAAGGAAAATAAATTGAGGGAGGGTGCCCCTGGATCCTTGGCAGTGTCCCAGGTTGGACCCTGGGACAGTGGGAGGTGTCTCTTGCCGTGGCAGGGTGGAACAGGGTAGAGCTTTAAGGTTCCTTCCAACACAAAAAAATTACTCAAATGGCCATACTGAGTTTTTACAGCTATCAGTGCATAAATACCTGTCTTTATAGAGCAAACAAAACTTAACATTAATTACACTGAGCATTTTTTTTAATGGCTTTCAGCTTCTTTGTTAAAAATCATGGTCGAAATAGGTGATTCCAATTACTTTGACTTGAAACTATCCAGCTTGAAAGAAAGTGAAGCCATGCTTACATACTAGATAGTGAAGAATTAAATCAGCATTTTGACTGAATCTAGAAGCACAGGAAAAATATCCAGGCCACACAATTTACCCATGAGTACTTTTCTTATTTTTATAGTGATTTCAGGTGCACATTGTCCTTAACAGATGCAAGACCCACAAAATCTAGCTCATTTACACCATTCAGAAATCCAGATCAACTCTAAAAACACATAAACTCCCATGATGATGAAAATAGATATAATTTTAATACACTCTAAGAGCTTGATGGCACAGTGCTACATCTTTTTAAGCAGATGGCACAGGTTATAACTAATCAAAAACTTCACTCACCCGTTTAGATCTAACATCGCTGGTCAATGTGAGAGATTCTTCAGAGGTATTTTTATTCCCTGCTTTGAGTAGATCAGAGGAAGGAACTATGAGTTTTAAATAGGTCTCCTTTTTGGCTTCATGTACCAAAGACAAAGGTTTCACATTAGGAACCAATCCCGTAGACTGTATTACACTTGTGTGTTTGTTCACAGATTCCTCCTTTGCCTGAGAGCTTTGAAAAATAAACGGAAGCTGCTGTGACAAAACCTGAGGCTGCTTCTGCTGGGACTGGAATGATGAGTGAGTCTGGGAATCAGACACAAGAGGTATCTGCTGGTGTGTTCTTTTTTCTTGAGACTTTTCCTTTGATTTCTGTCCATCGGTTTTTGTATCTGTTACACCACTATGCATTAGCACCTGCAAAATATTTATTTTTGGCTGTTCGTTACAAAAGTTAAAGATCCTTTTAAAAAGGCTAAACATATGATCAGTCTCCATGAAACAATTACACTAGTCTTAGCAGACAATGAAAAATAATAATTTTTTAATGAGTCCTGAAATATACTTCTTGTTCATTTTCGGTTTTTTCCCACAGATAGATTCAGCATGTGATGACATTTACTAGTAAAGGAGTATTAAAACATGACTGTTCTTAAATGTATTTCTGATCCTAAACCTAACAGGATACCAAAGATTCCAATCTTGTTGTTCTACTACTAGGGAAAACTAGCCACTCTACTTGGAAAAAAGCAACTTCCAAAGCAATATCCACAATGGTAAATTTTCAATTCACTACCTGCAGACAGTAGTTAATTTTTTTATATTTCCTACTTTATAACAAAAATAACAGTCTACCAACTATAAACTCCTAGCCTGTAAAGAACAGCAATACACAGACACGCATGCATACAAAAGAACCAAAAGACCCCTCACAGAAACCCCACAAACAGAAAACTCGAAAGCAAACCTAAAAAGAGTATTCTTAGCATTTATTAATGGGCTGTTAAATAACTGCTGACTATTTGTTCACAGATGTGAGCAGATCAACTTGTCACAAACAGCTTGCAGCAACAAGACTGTGGGCAGCAGAGTGAGGTGTTATACCTTGTTCTTGTTTTTGTGATGTGCTTCATTTTCAGAATCAGATTCATCATCTTCACTCTCTTCAGCACTCTGGTCCTCCTCCTCCTCTTCATCCTCCTCTAGGTCATCAGAGTCACTACTACTTACACCTTCACTTGAGGTGTCTGAAGAGGAGCCCGAATCACTGTCGCTGTTACTAGAGCTTTCCACTGCTTTTTTTCTGGGCTTCTACCAGGAAGATGAATTCTCTGTTAATGCTTCAGCTTAAATCTGTTATATAATCTTATTATTACACATAATCTTTGAAACAAGCAAGAGTGAGACTTTGGAGTAAAGTGATCTGCAATGCTTAAAGAGAAAGTGCTTCACAAGATGATGGAAATTAAAAACTGGTCACAAAGTTCCACTGAAGTCTTTTTCTGACCACTGTTGACATCACTACATCACAAAGCAAAATGTCAAATTTAGGCCTAGAACACTGACCTGGAATTAGGGTCTAGTAAACCTCCACAGAATGTGTCAATTCCAAAAAACTTCATACCCAAAAGGCATATTGCAAATTAGTCCAGAAAGAACAACAAGTATTGGGTTTATCAAAGCTCCAGTGACACATTCATTTAAGTACTTTCACAGTATGAGCTGCACAGCAATGTACAGTTTTGAGAACTGAAAAGAGTATGTTCATCAAATTGCTTCTGGAATTTGCTCCTGAAAAATGGACCAAAATCTGCTGAAATACTCTGACAACTACATTATATTGAAAGTAACTCTCTAGATTTTCATCAACTGTAAAAACAGTTTGATATCAGCCTTTTTCTTTTTTTTCTACAACTAAATAAATATTTTAACCATTTTTTTAGATACCATCCTCAAAAAGAAATTACAACTGAGATGACTGAAGAAATCAGAAGATGAATATTAAAAACACTAAAACCCTGAAGAAAAGAACCTTTAGAAAAATATATTAGAAGGTTTTGAAATAAGACATGCTTTTAAGAAGAGGCAAGAGTTTCACTTCAAAATCTAAAAGCATAACATCACTTGTACAAAGCCCAGCTTTAATAATCAATAATCATCCTCATGTTGGAGTTCTCATTTCGAGTAATTTCTGTGTTTTGACACAAAAGGTTGTTCAAATCATTACACTGACAAATAACAAATACCTCATAAAAAGTTTCAGAGGAAAAGAAGTTATGAACATCAGCATATCAAGGAAGATTAGGAACAACAAACTCCATATCAGTATTAAAAAATTTACTACAGAACTTAGGAAACAGACAACCTGACATTTATCTGCATGAGACAGAGGACTTAGAAGCTAAGATACAGAACACAACATTCTTAAGAAAGGTACTTGCACATCGAGTCCATCCTTTCACAACACTTCAGTATTTAGTAAAGCAAAACTGGAGCTTGAAATCAGTGCCTGCACCAAGAAATCTATCAACAGTACCAAATTTATACTTAAAAGTGAAAGGTAACACGAAGGAGAAGATAACAATGCGAAGAAACATATGACAGAAATTTGGGGGGGCAACCAAGACAAAAAGTACCTTCTAGGAAGGTATTTAGAGATATCAAAAGAGAAATTTATTTGGTAATCTGCCTAGCTGTAGTAATAGTCAGAAATACAAAAACAGCATCTGGAAAAAGCTTTACCTCTGCATCACAGACAGAAAGCTAAAATCTGCATGTAGATACCCAGGATAAAAGCGGAATTTTAGAAAGAGACATTTTTAGTATTTAAGCCTGAAAAAAAGTCGAAGATTTCCCAAATACCTTTAACTATCATAATACTTTCAAAAGCTGTCAACTGTTGAACACAAAGAATGTTTTGAGGGAAAATATTCTTAACAATTTCCCTATTGTCCATATATTAAGCACTGTATATCACTACACGATTATAAGTAACCATTTCAGTGCTAACCCCTATTTTTATGCAGATACATCAAGCACCAGCTGTTCTTGGAAAATGCCAACCTCTCACCTTCAAAGATTCAGACTTGGTAGCTGAATGTAGCTCAGTAACAGAAAGAAAGAAAGAGGCCCAATTCACTCACAAAACAAAAAGAAACAGATGTGAAGAGAGAAAAATATTTTAGTCTAGATGGCTATCAGTAGAGAACTACTCCTTAGCTTCTATTCAGACAGTAATCACCTCCCCAGTACACCATTTTCCATGTTTTGCTTGCACAGTTTTGATTTCAAGAGTAGCAAAGTTCTTAGAGTGCTCAGGTCAATATATAAGGTTTACTATGTCACTGAGCTTACTCATGTCTTTCATATTTGATGGCTAAGACTATTGCTGAAACACAGCAGTTGATAATAGTTTTTCACTCTGATAAATAGGAAATTACTTCCAGAGTAGCATTTTTATGTGTAAAAATTTTATTTTTTTCATAAGATACACGAAAACCTAATTAAATTCACAAAGAATTGATGATGTAATAACTGTAATACCAATATATACATATATATACTGTAATATAATAATATCAAATATTGGTATTAAAAACAACTTCTAAAAAAATTAGATAAATTTTTTAAAAGCAAGGTGTTGGACACAGCCATTAACTTATTAACTAGCAAAATTAGCACTATTAGTAACTTTTGGTTTGTAAGTATGTCAAAAAACCCTCAAAGAATTAAAAAATTTCAAAAGCCAATACACTCAAAAAAATCCCTACAGAGACAAGGGTACAGATCTTGCTCTAATACATCAGAAGAAACCAAAACATTTTGTACTAAGAAAGAACACTGAAAAATGCTCCTGCGTGCAGAACACTTATCATGTCAAATTTTTTGTCTGAGTCTTTGGTTCTTTCTGTGTATTTACCTTATCTTTTATTTTGTCAGCCCTGGTATCCAGAAGCTGAACTTTGCTTTGCTCCTGGTTGTATTTGCGTCCTGCAGCTCCCGAGGTTACAGTTTTCACTGCTCCTGCCGATGCTGCAATGCCAGTGGAGAGCACGGCTGTGCTGAGAGCTGAGACTGCAGTGGTACTGCTGCCATTCAGTGATCCATTTACACCTAAGGATGACAGATTTACAAAGTGACATTTAAAATAAGTCTGAAGTAACAGATCATTTCCTTGAGATGCCCCAGTCATACTAACATTACATAGACATATAACAAGATCCTAGACTACTCACAAATGACTCATCATATATATTAAAATTTGCCAAAGTGTCACTCTGATTTGGAGTTACTTCAGTTTAATCATACAGAGCACCCATGATTTAAAGGCCAAACACATACTTGGTATGTATTACCCTTAGCTAATAGAACCAATTTTTATAGAACTGTTTAGGAACGGGAAGAACAAGGAAAGTAAAGCTCCAATTCCACATCTTTCTGCATGTGCAGAAGTTCAATATTATAATTTCCTGACAACTTCAGCCATTACCTTTGTCTGTATTGCTCCGACTACTTTTTCCTGTAGCTCTTGAGTGGAATAAAGTAGAATCATGATTCTGTGCTGGAGGAGCAAACAGTGTGGGAATTCCCAAGAGTGGTGGGAAAAAAGCTGCCCCAGGACGAGAGTGCGTGTCTGCTGTTCGCCACCATTCTGAACCGCAAAGGAAATAAAAACAAACTTCAGTTGTTCTACTACTATATTTAGGTATTTCAGCAAGCATATTGCTGTGCGTAATCCAGAGTACATTTACTAAATCTAGAAGAACAAAACATTTAGCAAGTTCTCAATGACATACATTTCCTGCAGCAACTCTGGTCTTAAGTCATTGAAGTCATTCTGATAAAGATTGCAATGAAATTTTATTTAAATATATTCTGAAAATTAATACTTAATAGAAAGCTATATGACACTGATCACTCCAAAATGAAACTGCTAGTCTTATAAACTGAATCAGTATTCACAGATCACCCTTTAACATTTATTATCTCGGCACTCCTCCTACATTAGAACTATGAAGTAACACAACAGCTTTCAGTCACCTTTGCAATCTGAGTCTTGCAATACTCCAAGGCCTCTACCACAAAACCACATCTGAAGCTGTTCCCTATGAAAAGACCTATTAAATAGAGGAACTGCTAGCTACCCAACAGTAACTCAACAGCCACTGCAAGAGGTTTCTATCCTTGAGCTTGACACTGCATTGCAAAAAAAGTAGCCTCTATTTTTTTCCTGTAACAACCATATTCAAATGACCTAGTTTCAACTGGTGATCCTGCTTCTAACTTCAGTATGAGTAATGCCATCTCTCAGACTGGCAGGTCGGCAGATAAGATGAAGATGAGACATGATGAAGAGGTGTCCTGGTTCCAGCCAGGACAGGGTTAATTTTTGCAGTAGTTGGGAGGGGGCATGGCCAGGACCCAAAGGTTATTCAAATAAAATTGCTATCATTGGCAGGGGAAAGGGACTCTCTTCCAGGGAGAAGGGCTCTTTTCCCAGTTGGCACACTGTGGCAGAGGTCAGAAATAGTCAGTTGTTGGGAAGGGGGGGACTCCATTTGAATAGCTTGTTTCTTATACCCTCTGTCAGCACTGCTGCTGCTAATATTTGTTTTCTTATCTCATCTCTGTTTCCAGTAAATTGTTCTTATTTTGACCTGGGACCTCTGCCTTTTGTGCCTCCAATTTTCCTCTCCAGCCCCCTGCAAGGGCAAGGGTGGTGGTTAGGGGCAGGGGAGAAATGAATGGCAACGTGGTCTCAGTGGGAGCACTAAAGCTAATGAACCAGACTGTAAAAACTGCAGGTAAAATGTAAGCATAGCTGGAGCTGTGCTTACCTTCAACAATACGGAGACTGAAGCTAATACAGAAAGGAAAATATGTGAAAAGGAAAATGAACAGGGGAAGTGACCATAAAAAAGTAAATAGAGAAGTTATTTGAGCTGCTACACACCTGGAAGGTTGGGGAAGGGCAGCACAGGAGACAGCAGGCACAGTACAGCAAGTCAGCATGAATTCATAGGGTAGGACAAGGTAAGAATATATAATACCAAAGATGACAGACAAAAATCAAAGGCCTAGAAATTCTGTAATCCTGGTAGAGGAAATCTCACAGGAGTTTCGGAACTAAACTTCAGCTTTAGAGATAACCTGAACACAAGTATGGAAAATAAATCATGGAATTCTGAGATTGTAAAAGCATACATAACCAGAAGAACAATGTATTCCCTGCTGGAGAGAAAAAGCAGGAAAAGACTGACATCAAAGAACATGAAATTCATTTGCCCCATCCTTTAATATAAAGAGTATCACATCAAAAAGGACAGCATGAGAAAGGCTAAGCATTCTCTGTTTTCCAAGAGACTCCCACTATCAACAAAGGCCTCTGCACACTGACCATGCTTCTGGTGGACTTCTACACACAAAACATTAACTTGTTTGTTAATCCTACTTCTCCCTCTACATGTTTTAAACATTATTACTGTATTTGTGTATATAAGGAATAATTCTGAAATTAATTCGTGACTGCAGCAACTCATCCTATTAAGTGATAGGAATGCAAGGGCATTCACTAGGATTTTTTATTTATTAGCAACTATAAGGCAACATAACGGGAATACTACACACAGTGCAGGGAAATTCTTTTTACTTGATTTTGGATTTCTGTCTCAGGTGTCTTTTCTCCCTTCCTCCAAGACAAGAAGAGATTTGCACTTCATTGATGCTAACTATTGCACATGATGTGTGCAGTATTTCTCTAAACCTCTGGCATGAGTTTAAAAGCACTGTGTTTCAGGTCTGCATTTGATGAATTTAGTTCAAATGGCTTTAACACCACTTTGTAAATTATCACAAAAAAGACCCAAAAAACAACCCAAACCCCATTTGTGTATCTTCTCCCACGATGCTTCTCTCTCACAGACCACAGTGGTGATTTCATGCTGATGAGCAACATTGCATTGCAAAGTTTCATAGTACTCTGAAGACCTTCCAAGTTGCAAGAACCTCTGAGATTGTTCATCAACTTTCTTTATCATACAGAAAGTGTAGCTAACTGTACACTACACTCTATTATGACCTTGAAAAAAGACATCCTAAGCGTGCTATCTCAGCCATTACCTAATGTACCTAGGAAAGAAAAGCCATCCATTTTAAAATATACACTGGAACAAGTGGAAGAAATAAAACACAGACAAAAAAATGGTAGAAGTCTTGTAATACTAAACTGAACTGTAATGACATCTCCCCTCTTTCATCTGATGAAAATGTAACAGTCTGCTTAGGAATTAATTCTAATATTTCCTTAATTTTCCTATTTTAGGAAAGATGCTCTCCAAGTCACTAACTTACCTTAAACATGCTTCACATAGCTACATTTCTTATTAAATCTCACTCCTTAACATTCTTGGCTTACTTTTAAATAGGTTAAATATTTCTGAGCATAGTTTTTGAAATTCTACTAACCACTGCACAGATAAATGATTGAAAGCATTATTCCAAAGGGCAACATATATTTCAACAAGGCTGGTCTCTTATTAAGAAAGAATGACTTTGTGCATTTATGTACACAATTTTAAACTTGTTCTGGATCTCATTAAGGAGAAAGAGGGAACTCCAAAAAGACTGAAGATTTTTGCTTTGAAAAAACCCACTTCTGGTCTGAGAAAAAAAAAATCATTGTGTTTTGTTATTTAATAAACTGTTAATAAACTTCCCTGATTTGAAAATGAAAAATTAAGGACCTTCCAGTTCTGATAACATCAAAACAAGACAGTTTAGAATGTTCAGCTTAGAATGGTTTCACACAATAGTATTATTGCCTTTCATAAAGACAAAACACTGAATTATGGTTTTATTTAGAGAAAAAGCTATTGATTTATATTCTTCCAAAGTACCTAATATTCTCATGAGGGTAAATCTCTTTCCAGAGGCAATCTGCTTTTCCAATGCACCTTATTTTCAACAGTGGAAGAATAAAAAGAAAACAAATAAAATATCTGTTTACTTGATTAGAATGCCTTACTTATTCAGGAACTAGTGCAAATTAACCAATTAAACTAACAGTATGTGATAGATTCGACAATGGTTTCACACAGGTGCTTTGTCTTTTTGACCTGGGAATATGCCAAAATAATTTACTTGTATTTTAATCTCCCTGGCAAAGCATAAAGACTCCCAGTCCTAACTCATCATGTATTATGGGCACCTGACAGAGTATGCAATAAGTTTAATAAGTTTATTGCAGAGACTACTTAATAGACTATTGATTGCTGCAAAGAAAATAAAGAGATTAACTGGGCTAAAATGAACCTCTCTGATATCATGCATTAAGATGCATTACCTTCTTGTAGTAAGAGTAATTGCTCATTCTTAAAAAACTATTTTATTAGATTCGAGAAAAATGCATTTTTAAATTTGAAGTCAATTATGTGTTTGACAGACATGGTTGGGTTTTTTTAAGTACCACAGGAGTGAAGAAGGCCTCAGTTTAGAACAGGCTAGGATATCTTCTACCTTGGCTACAGAGTATCTTGTAAATTCAGGACACGCCAGAGGTCATTCCTGGGAAAATGGTCTTCAGCTGGCTGGCAGCATAAACATTCCAGTGGAACCTTTTCAGAGTGGATACAACAGTAACCACAGCACAGCTCATAAATAAAACTGATGGGACAGCGCTGATAGTAAACTACACTCCAACTTGGTTTTGGGAAGACAAAGTGTCCTTGAAAAATTATGGATGTTCTTAAACATCACAGGCAGCCAGGCAAACAATCTGGACAGCAAAAAAAAAATTAATGCTGGTAATTATAATCAGTCTTTTTAACTATAAGCTATCAGAGGGAAATTAAACTTTTTAATAAAAGATGAGAATAGAATTTTTAAAAGGCTTTTAGTAAAGAACCACCTGTATTTTCTTAAGAAGAACAAAACTGACAGTTCAGTATCTTTATTACATTATTCCTCTGCTTCAGTCTTACCATATTTTGGCAGACCAAACACATAAATGCGCAGAACATTAACAGGAGATAGAGAACTACATGATGTAATATGTACACAGCAACAGCAGCAAGGAGAGGTAAATGAGTCACAGAAATCCTCAGGTTAGGACTGCACATTCATAGCCATACAGAAATTAACTCCTGCTACATTCTAGGAACCACCACAGAAAACCATTTCAAGTGGCATGGGCTAATGAATATAGACAAAAAAATCTTTTGGAGATGGATTTTTGATGGGGTACTGAAAAATAAAAAAAATTGTTATTCATTCCAGAAGAGTTTTAGTTAAGAATTTTCTGGCTGATTTTAGAGAAATTAAAATAAATAGTTGAGACATAACTCTAGGTTGGCAGACATTCTGGTTGCAGCTTCTTGGAGCAGTTGTGAATGAACACATGCAGGATGGAGGTGGGGACTTGGAATCTACTCATTACTTATTATCAAGCTGTACTAGTTTGGAGAACATACCTTTGCTCACTCTGCTGCAAGACCAGAGTATTTTCTGAAAACGGGATTACCATGAATTTAAGCTGAAAAAACTTCCTATTTACCATGTGTCATGTAAGAATTGGGCTAACAGAAACAATGCTCTCCAAAAAAACCTCCGTTTTCCAAAAGTTAAGTGAGAAACAGCAAGGAAGAGTTTGCCATTTCTTGTTCTGTACATACGTATCATTCAGCTGAAATAGGAATTTCAACCACAAAAATGAGATTCTTGCATGGAGAAATCTCCATATATATTTCTGATTCAAGGTAAGATACTTCAAGATTATCCAAGACTGTGACATTATGAAATTCATCTTTTCCAGTTCAAGCTGCATTAGAAGAAACTATTCCTCCAAATGTAAAACTGCAGTACGGGCTGAGCTTAAATGCAGATTGCTAGATGAAGCCTTTATCGGATCCTTGCCTTTAAGGCAGCTTTACAAACTGATTTTTTTTTTCTTTCACATTTTAGATAAGCAATTTAAAATTAATTTCATTCCATCAAAAAGTAAGTACTACGTAAAATGTATTCACAGCAAATTAATGTCACTTGGCAAAACCAAAAAACCTCAAACATTTTCTTGGATGCATCTGTTACTACATTTGACTTGTAACAATAATTACAACTGCTGACAGACACTAAAATCACATTGCAATATAGACTGGAGTCATTTTTTACCACACGTGTTGATGGTGGAGCTCAGTGTTGCAGCTCCACCTTTCGATGCTTCTGAAGTTACTGACGGTGTGGAAGATGCTGGAGTGGAAGCAGCTGCAGCAGAGGAGACTGAGGATGACGTTAACCGCTCTCCAGACTCCATCTCTGGAAGAGAGAAGATAAACATCTGTCTTCTATGGCAGCAAAGGAAACCACAGGGGACTATGGGATTGTCAGTGCTGACTGTGTCTCAGGATCTGCACTGGATTCTCCAGAGGTTCCTGGGAGACCTTCGCATGACAGGTACATCCCATTAACAGCACCCATCCGTCAGGGAACTCAGCAGAGCTGCAGCACTATGGCAATTCTGTACTGCTGTTCGGAGTGACACCACATTTCAATTCGAATGCCTCTACACACCCTGAGCTCAGGAGCTCCATTCCAGCTCAGGCTGGAGCCCTCAGCCCTTGCCAGAGCCAGCCCACCACTCTGTGCTCCTGCCTCTCGGCTACATCCCATGTTCTAGCTTCCCTCTAGGACAGCATCAGCTCCCACCTTCTGCTACTTCTGATCAGACAAAGGGATGGACACGGGGCCTGGCAGATTCCACTGTTGTGTCTAGCCCTGTGACCAGCACAGAACCATGCCCGAGTTGGGAAAGCCCTACCTGTGTAATCCTCAACTGCCAAGCTCTTCTTACAGAGCAGCCCTGCTCTTTGCTGCTCCCCGACAGACAACTTTAAAGAACCTGTAGTGCATGCCAAAACGTCTGTATCTAGACTCTCAATTTAAGGAAAGACCCTGCAATCATGGTGAGATAGTATAAAACAAAAGAACTCCTGCAAGTTGCTAAGGGTTTGTGGTGGCGGTAGTGTTGTTTCCTGGGTGAGCTTTTCATACAAAATAAGACATTTTTATCTGTGCCATGAATTGCCTAAATCAAAAATCATCAGACTTCCTTCACTGAAGAAGCATATGTATTGTAAGAAAAACAGATAGTAATATTATCATTAAAGACAATAGAAGAAGTGTTTGGACAATCCTCTCAGGCTCATGGTGTGGCTCTTGGGGATGCAGAGAGTGCAGGGCCAGGAGTTAGACTGAATGATCTTTGGGGATCCCTTCCAACTCAGCATATTCTCTTACTCTGTGAAGTAGTTTCTCAAATACTTAAGAAGTGCAGCCAAGTCAATGATGTCGTTACACAGTGCTAGCAGCATCAACAGAGTGTCTGACTCAATCTGCCAGAGCAGCAGTTGATGGTGAGTCAGGATCACAGTATAAATAAAGTGAGGAAAACTTTCAAAGTCCCTGTACTATCAAAAATGCCATGAGACTAAGCACATTGAACTCCTTAACTGGGAAACTCCCAAGAAACCTGTTCCTGTTGTGGAGTCTTCCTCATGGACAAAGACAATACCAGTTCTCAGATTTACGCCTGAAATTTGAGGGCGATTAAGTACTGAACCTAAATCAAACAACTGTTATAAAATCTCATTCCCAGTACTTATAAAGTAGAATGCCAAGTACACAAGAAAATAACACTTTTCCAAATTCTATTTTAAACAACTTAGAAAAGTGATATGGTAAACAGCACTTCTGATCCAAAGTTGTCTTAAACAGTAACTTCCCAAGTGGACGCTTGGAAATACAGCATAAAACCTGTTATCTGCTTCTCCAGAAAGTAGATCCTTGGTTTGTCTCAGCCAGTAAAAACGAAACTTGAAAAGCCACAGCAAATATCAAAACAAAATCAATGGAGAAATACCAAGTATTGTGAAGATACACTGTGCCCATGTTAACTAAATTTTTCATTCCTTGTCACTGATAGTTTTTATACACTGCAATTTCTATGCCCAAGGAAAGTCTCCAGCCTTTGCAAGTTAGCAGAACAAAGCATACTACTTTGGGAAAGTGAGAACTGCTAACACGGGAGGTACAGTCTGTCATAGAGAACTGCCTACCCTTTGCACCAACTGCAAACAGCCACTCCACCCTCAATAGCACCTAAAGATTTCACTACTTTTATTCTTTACAGTCCAATTTATCACCAATCGTTTTCACACATGCAGAAAAAAACCCTATTTTTTTTCTGCAAACACAGAAAAACCAGCTACTTACACTGATACGGCACCAAAAAAGGTATCTACTACTATACTGAATATTAGGGGTATGATCTTCTTCAGAAAATCAGTAGAAATAATGAAACTACTTCCTTCAGAAAACTGATGAAGGAAAAATATTACTAAACATTTTAATTTTCTCATTCAGGATTCCTAAATTCATACTTTTGAACAGTTAAATCTTTTTCATCCAGTTAAAGAATACCTCATTCATTTTTAGCAATCTGTGACTATAATCAATCTAATGTGCTAATCAGTGGAGGTAGGTCACTGGAAAATATTGCATATAGTGTTTACTACATATATATGTCCATTAACTTTTACAACTATTCTGAAGGATAATAATTAACAAAAATCTCATTCATAAGGGACTATGGTTTCAGTTTACATCTACGGACGTTAGTCCACAGCATTTGCAAATACATAGTAAAAAGATTTACTGTGTTTAGTACACGGACATCAATAGATACAAATTATTATGACAAAGTACTTTTTCTAGTCACTATGAATGACTGAACTTCCTTGAGGCCAACAAGCATTCCTTGCACAAATAAAAACTCGTTGTATTTTGGTATTGTTTTAATTACGGCTACAGCAAAGTCACTATATTTACAGAGAGCATTAGAAACAAATCAAAATGGTATTATTACAGTATTTCCTTGTAAAAGGAAAGGTACTTCTAAACTTTAACACACTCCATCATTCAAAACTCAGGATTGAAACTTTGTATTTTACCCTTCCTCACAAAAAGATCCAGAACTCTCAAATTTCTACAAAAAAGAAACTGTAAATCTATGTGTGATAATAAAACATTAAACTAAGTCTTCACCATGGAATCACAGAATCCAACCTAAATTGGTGGAAAAGATCTTCAAGATCATCAAAGTCCAACCTGTGCCTGATCCCCACCTTGTCACTCAGACCAGAGCACCGAGTGCCACATCCAGTCGTGCCTGGACACCTCCAGGGATGGGCACTCCAAACCTCCCTGGGATGCCCCTTTCAGTGCCTGAGCACCCCTTCCAAGGGGAAATTCCTCTGCTGCCCACCCTGCCCTGCCCTGCCCAGCCTGAGGTCGTTCCCTCTCCTCCTGTCCCTGTTCCCTTGGGAGCAGATCCCAAATCCCCCCGGCTGTCCTCTCCTGTCAGGGAGTTGTAGAGAGGGAGAAGGGTCCCAGGAGCCTCTCTTTTTCCAGCTGAGCCCTCCCTCAGCTGCTCCTGCTGCTCCAGCCCCTTCTCCAGCTTTGTTTCAGTCTCCGGACTTGCTCCAGCCCCTCAGGGTCTTCCTTTTCGTGACAGACCCAGAACTCGGCACAGGGACCTGAGTTGCCTCAGCAGTGCCAACGAGATGTCATTGGCCTGCTGAGGCTCATACGAGCCAGGTGCCCTTGGCTGTCTCGCCCAGCCGGGCACATGTACAGCCACACCCCTAGGGCCTTTTCCAGCTTACCAACCACTCTGCCCCCAGCCTGGAGCACTGCAGGCGATCACTGCTATGGTCTGAAGGCAGGACCCAGCACTCCACCTTATTGAACCTCACTTAGCAGCCACTGGCCCATCAACCTAGCCTGTCCAGATCCCTCTGCACAGCCTTCCTAACCTTCCTGCCCAACTTGGTGTCACCCACAAATTTACTGAGGGTGCCCTCAATCCTCTCATCCTGATCACTGATAAAGATACTGAACAGGACTGGCCCCAGTGCTGAGCCCTGGGGACACCACTGATGACCAACCCCTGGAAGGAATTCCATTCACCACCGCCCTCTGGGCCTGGCCATACAGCCAGTTCTTAACTCAGCAAAGAGTGCACCTGTCCCAGCCATGGGCTGCCTGTTTCTCCAGGAGAATATTGTGGGGACAGTATCAAAGGCTTTGCTGAAGAGCAGGCAGACACGTCCACAGCCCTCCCCTAATTCACTAGGCAGGTCACCTGGTCATAAAAGGAGATCAGGTTGGTCAGACACAACCTGCCTTTCCTAAACCTCTGCTGGCTGGGCCTGCTCCTCTGGTTATCCTGTGTGTGCTGATGATCTGCTCCATCACCTTCCTGGGGACTGCCTGTCAGCCTGACAGGCCTGGAGCTCCTCACATGTGAGCACCTAAGGTATTTTATAAATATGCATAGTTAAGAACCACCTACAAGAAATCCATGTTTGAATCATAAATAAAAACACATCCTTGGCATATCAATACCTCTTTAATACAGAAAAGTAAATATAGCTATACTTGCAAGCTTCAAACCAACATAAGCCATCTGTTTGATCACATAAGAACTGGGAGAACAGTAATAAGCTGCCCTTTTAAGGCTCCCCTCTCTTTCTCACTCCCACCCTGCTCCTTTTATTTCAGTTTGCAGGGGTCTGGGAAGTGTTTCTGAGAGAGTGCTTTTTCAAACTTTAATTTAGCTACTTGTTTAATGTCTTTAATAGAGAACTGGAATATTTGATTTCTGATTTATTTTGAATGGAAGAAATTTACATTCTTCTCCTAGTGACATACATACTTTTGATTTCAAACTAAGTCAACCCTTAATTACATTTAATTACTCTAACCACAGCAGATGGCTAACTCCAAAAGAGATAATCCCCAAAACAGTCATTAGGATCACTAATAATTACACGGTAGCCCTAAAGCGTTCTGTGACTAAAAAGTCTATACCAGTTACAGCAGATCCATATTCTTTTTAACCTCAAGTCTAAGTGACATATTTGTTCCACTGGAGTTATTATGTCAGTCAATAGTTATGAACTTTCATGACTTCTTTTTAATCTCTCATATTAGTCAAAGAGAAAAATCATTAATTAAATTAGGAAAAAAAATTACTTTTTAAAATTTTCTAGGTGTAGTGATTTATGTCAGTTCCTCTCAATGCTCTGCCCAAAACTCCAGCTATTTTCCCAGAATTTCCCATGGTGAATAATAATCATTAATGCAACTGAACCCAATGAAAACAGAAACTAATCTCTCAGTAAAAAGGAACAAAGAAGGGAAGTATGTGAAACTACACACAAGAAAAATGTTGTCTTTTGGGGGAAAAAAAATTACTAATGTTTAATAAAAATAGAAACACTAAAAAAATAAAGGTTTACTAAAGGAAACAATAATCAAATAATTTTCAAATATAGCAAGTTGAAATTTCTTTACAGTCAATCACCTATCTACTCTATGCTTAACACCTTCACAGAAATGTACCCTAAGGCAGAAGAAAAACCCCTTTCTTACTCTTAAACAGGTATAAATGAGTAATTCCCTTCACGGGATAGCATGACGGATACAGTATCCTATCAATGTTAGCTGGGATGTGTGAATACTATGACATGTGGTTTGAAGACATCTAAACACTAAACTAACTAATCTCCAAATTTCAGTTCAACTTCTAGACTCCCATGTACTGCTTCATTATTTCAATTATTACCTCTAACACACTGAAAAAGAAGTTGGGTAAAAATATGCTTCAGTCTTTCTCAATGACCAAGTGAAATTTGTAACAACTTTATGACTCCAAACTACGCAAGAGTCCCACAATATTGTGATCTCCTGCCTTTTAGCCAGGTATTTAACTGTGTCATAATAATACTGTCAGTCTGCCACTGATTCTTGTGTCAGTGAGTGCTCTGATGCCAGAAATCTTGCAGCTGACGAAGGGAAGCACATCAGAATCTCTCAGAACACGGAGTCCAGCACATCACAAATACAAAACGCAGTGTCCAGAAATGTCATGCTCAGAAGGTGAAGGCAGAGCATGGGTGCCAGCTCACAGGTGACTCAGCAGGCCAAGCTGTACCTGTGCGTTCCACACCTTCCACAGGGACCACACAGCCAGGGAGGAATGGCTTTAAAACCAGTGACAAAAAAAGCCCACAAAACAAGCAAGCACGCTGACCAAACCTCAGGTGAGAAAGAAGTGAGGTACCCACAGGAACGGGTGCAGTTCCTTACAGACAGGCTGTGGACACCAGAGGGTCCCAGTGATGCTCCCTGCTCTGGTCACAGAGCTTCCAACACACAATCTACTACTGCTAGGATGTTTTACACACTGAGATTTTTAAACTCAAATAAAAGTGCTAATATAATTAATGAGATTCACTGTCTCAAATATTGTTCAAACCATAAAAGCCAAGTTAACTGTTGCATATTGCAAGTTTCGCAGAATATCACTGTAATTATGTCACTTTTGATAATTTACTCTAAGTACTTTATGTAAAATTCTCTAGGAAAAAAAACCACCACAACAAAACTTCTTTTACTAAATCAACCACCACAATAAAACCTTTTTAGTGAATCAACAGCAAGACTGGCTTGTGTTTTAAAGATATCATACAAAGACACTTCTTGGCACCCATACACTTTAATACGTTCCAGCCAGTTCCACTATGTGAGGCAGACTGGACATTCCTGTGTCACATTCCAAATGGCCTCACAGCTTCCCCTGGCTCACATCACCCATATTCAATCTGTGATACCACAACTCATTGTTTATTGCACCAAAATCCACAGCACTGAAAACATTCACAAAAATCACACGGATATCACAATTCCATAGATATTTGTTTTAACAGCCTTTACCCACATAAGGTGACTTACTAAAAGCCACTTCAAAGCAGATCCAACTCTTATGTTCAGTGTAACTGAGTCATGAGTGGCCTGGCAAAAACAGAAACAGAGAAGGGAATCAGTTGCCATTCCACTCTTTAGCAAGACATAGTGGCTATTTTAAATAGTTTTAGGATAAAATGACATTTTAAACAATGCATCCATTTTGACTATCCAAAAATGATAAACTCATTATTAAACAATGCATGCAAAATAAGTTGCAACTCAAAAACTTATTTTTTCCTATTTTACAAGTAACTGTGTTGCCTTCTATTAGAAATAAGCATCACTCTGAATATTTTTGCATTCATACATTTCATGATCTTCATGGTTATGGTAAAAAAAGAATAGTTACGCATGACAGAGGGCATTATAATTCACTTACTTTACATTCCATGGAGGGAGGAGTGGCGCACACAGGTCAGGTTAAACTACAATCCTCTATAAGCCTCACTTCCGGACAAACCTCAGAATACATTTTTGCAAGCTGCATAATGCTGGGCAAGAAGTTTAATCTACCCAATCTGTACTACAAAAAGTGTATGGCCACACCAAGCCATGAGGCAACACAGCACCACAGACACACACTTCATGTTGAAGTGACCCAAGCCTACTTAAATGTTTCAAACCCAGAATAAAACACCAAGAGTCTGGTTTAAACAAATACATAAACAGAATCATAGAATGGTTTGGGTTGGAAGGGACCTTAAAAGCTCATTTTATTACACACACACACACACACCACCATAGGCAGGGACATCTTCCACTGGATGAGTCTGCCCACAGACCCATCCAACCTGGCCTTGAACAGTGCCAGGGATGGGGGGACCACAATTGCTCTGGCCAACCTGTGCCAGTACCTTACCACCTTTAATTTCTTCCTAACTAACTAACTAATAATATATAACAAATATATAATATCATAAATACATAATAATATAATATTAAAATAGTAATATAATAAAATATAATAAGATGTAATGTAAAATAAATGTATATATATAAATATAAATATGAATTCTATAAATATAATAAAATATAATACAATTTAATATAATGAATATATATAATATCATAAATAAATATATAATAAATAACTTCCTAACTAATTCCTTCTAATCTAAACCTACCCTCCTAAAATAAAATCTATGTGCATTATCTGTCATTCTGTATGAGGTTATCAACTTTATACGTTCATGTTTAGCAGTTACCACTTTTATTAAGAACACACATCACTCACTTTCACTTCTATGATGGGTTAGGAAAGGAAAAGTTAACACCATCACCCTCAAAAGACAGAAATAGATGGGGAGGGATAGCTTCTTACACAGATGTACACACTTTCACTCAGGAATGCTCACCCTACAAAAGCAGCTGCCCAAGCCACTTCTTGCAGCACAGCAAATTAGAGACGACAAGAAAGGAACCATCCTGTAAGTTACTTTTACCAATGGAAAAGCTGTGCAATTCATGCAGCTCAAGAAGAGGAGCAGTCATGATCTGGATATCA
Organism: Acridotheres tristis; assembly: GCA_037013685.1. Taxonomy (NCBI): domain Eukaryota; kingdom Metazoa; phylum Chordata; class Aves; order Passeriformes; family Sturnidae; genus Acridotheres; species Acridotheres tristis. The sequence goes on from CM072894.1 coordinate 37,901,554, forward strand.
GAGTGGCAATGGTCAAGTGCAGGAATTAAGGCTTATGGACACTCTGCTCACGGAGTGGAGATGACAGCACTACACATCTGTATCCCAACACTTCTAAGCAGATCCTAACCAGCAAATAAATAGTGGGAACATATAAAATTGATGCAAAGTCTGGACTCTTGTGATACTGCAGAGGTTGAAATAATAGCATCTGAAGAATATTTAAATGCAAGGATTCTCTGGCATCAGTTTGGTAAATGCCCCAAAGAGGCACGTTCACCAGATTTTGTCATCAAACCAAAACAAAGGATTTATCATTTCAGAACTGAGGTTTTACAAACTTTTCTGCTCCTAAAAAAACCCCAAGCCAACAAACGGATCACTGCAGTATTTTATACTGTCTTGGGATGAATACCAGTTTTTATTTTCATGCCTATCAGTTCAGCTTAAAGACATATTGCTAGTTTCAATGTAAAAGCCCACTCTTCCATTCCCCACATATCTTTTGGTTTTTTGATATTCTGGTTATGAGATTTCAATACCTTGGGGTTCATTTGCAGTAGATTCTGGTACTACTACATCTTGTTCTACAGAAGCAAGACTGAGCATTGTATCCTATTACTTCAGTTTGTGAGGGCACTGAGCAAACTATCCGAAATTACCTCTGTAACTTTAAAATTATAAAGTATTATTCAATCTTTGCATACTGATAATCAATACAACATTTTTGAAATACATAGCAAAAGTTCCTGCTTAGGGTGCCTCTGAACCACCCTAAGAACAGTAACCCACACTAGAAATCTTATGCAGCAGTAATTCAAAAATCAGTAAAAAAACTGGGACATCTGATGTCAGTGCCTTTTTTTTCCCTGTGCTTTTCCCAAACCTGAATTTCAATCTCTCAGAGGCAAATTTTATGCTTTTTTGGTGGTATTCTGTCAATCAGAAACTTAGCTCCTGTTTAGCCATTGTACCGTACACCTCTTGCCATGGTTCAAAAGCCAGACTTGATCTCAAGCTCAAGATGGAGGCTTAGCTCCAATTACAGGCACCAGCAGAGCTGGAGAAAACACCAACAGAGGGAGAGTGCCCTGCTGAACCTCTGACGGCAAAAGTTCACACAGGCTTGTCTAGAAATCATTAAAATTCAACAGTGTTTGTGCCAAACATGCTTTTTAGTACTTCTATATCTGAATCTTGCCTAACTTTGCTAAATAATAACAGAAGGCATTAAACCAACAGCTACCTTTGTGAAGCCTGAAGTATCTGCTCTAACATATATATGTATATATATGTATATATATGTACAAGAACTCTCAAAAGGAGTCACTAAAAACAGTGTGTTTTGCCCACTTGGTATTATTTTGCTTCATGCTGAGAAAAAAAGACAAAGAAATAACTGCATAAAGAAACCTTCAGTTAACCTTTAAAAACATAATCTAAAGGAAAAGTAATCTGAGGAAGAAGTAACTACAAATCCAGTATCTATTTGGGTGTATGAACGCCACGTGCGTCAAAGTAACAAACTCAGAACCAGTCCATGGGCACTGCCCGGCAAGAAAAAAGCTGCTGAGAAAAGGGTTCTTTTACCCTGCAGTCCTGAACTTACAGACCACAGATACTCTAACAAGCAAGAAGGGGCGAAGATGGTAGTCAAAGTCCTTCGCAACAAATTGTCTAGAGATTTTTGGGGGTTTTTTTGTTAGGAGTTTTTTGAGTTTTCATCCTAACAATTTAAGTTATTATTCCAGTCCTTCAAATATTGCTAAAAACTATAACCACCAGCATATACTTTGGTGAATGATGGGTACCAAATCAGAGTTCCAGAAAAGCATTCAGGAGAAACAAATCTTTTCAATGCACTCTTGTACCAGCCTCAGGCTTTGCAATGGGTCCTGATTTTGTTTTAGAATAGCACCAAACTTCAGTCTCATTATTCTAACATTAATATCATTTTACATTTAAACAAAAAGAAAAAAGCCATCTAAATTGTACATTAGGTTCTCCAATGCCAGCAAAAACTAGTTTTAGCCCATGGGAGAGTAAAGAAGTCTATCAACCTCTCACATCACTGACTGAGTGTTGGCACCTTGACTAAAAAACTTATCATTGAGGAATGCTAATTCCTCATTTTTAAACTCCTAAAAGCACCTTGCAGCGTCATCTAGAAGGAATGTAATGGCTCCTACTAATAGGCTGAGCAGGTAAATGGTTTGGAAACCCAGAACCAGCTCTTGAAGAAGTGCTACATGCCATAACAGCCGTTGTTTTGAGTCAGCTTCATCACTGGCAACCACCCCCTTTTTCAAAATATCTTTCTTAGATTATTTGTTCATTGTTTTTTTCCAATTTGAAAGGTATCATGATTTTTTGAAAAACCCATACGTTTAAGCAAAACAAAACCCCCAAAAAACAACAACAGTCCACTAAAGTTTAGGTAAACAGAATAACTAGAAGGGAAAATAATGGGGGTCGTAAGATACAAAGAAATAAAATTAAGCCTCAGCTGAAGCCACAGCAGGTATTACTGTGTCAGAAGACTATTCTGGCTGACGCCATTCACAACATTATTTTTACAAACCAAGCAGATGCAAATCTGACATCTTAATGTTATTTACAAGCTTGAAATCCATGCTTAGACACAAAAAACCTGCCAGATCGCATTTTTATTTCCACAAATTGGAAAGCAGGAAGATAATAAACCATCCTACTTCCATCTTCAAAACAAAAGTATTGTATCTAGATTTCAAGCTCTAACAAAGCCACGTGCTAAACATTACATTTTCCTACATGATTAAAGAGCACCGGTTAAAACACAGGAGACCACTTTTGCTGTACCAGGTGTTGTTTTCTCGCAAAGCCTGAAAGCCCTTAAAGAATAACAGTGATACACATTGCAATAAACCATTGTTTCAGAATTGAAAGGCACTCGGCAAAGGCAAGCAGTCAGTGATGGCTGTATGTGACACATAAAGCTGGGGCTGTCCTGTGGGGTGTGAGAGCAGGAAGCCTAAGCAGTGCCACTCGTACCAGCCAGCACTGCATTCCAGAGCTCCACGGGGACCCTCGGCTCTGCCCTTCCCTGCACACTACAACAGCTGCACCCCGTGGCCACTGCTGCCTCCCATCCCACACTTTCCTTCCCCCGGGCAGCCCAGGCAAAGCAGCTCCTGCAGCTCCCAGCAGAGCTGCTCTACCTGTTCTGCAGCAATCAGGCTCTGGAAATTAAGCTGAAGCTTGAGCCAACAAGGTCAACTGTGAGGCACCAAGCTTTAAGAGTCTCTTCAGAGGTAAAATATCTAAAAAGATTGCAAATAGCAATGGAAACCCTTTCAAAACACCCAGATTGCAGGACATTGCAAAGAACAGAGCAGGCGTACAAGAAGATGCCTGGACAGCAAGGAAGTCTGCTAGAAGACAACGTGTATGTTTTGCTGGTCCCCAAACTCAAGGACATTTCATAGACATAGTCAATGTTAAGCACTACTGCAACTTACTTGGAAAATCATATTACATAAAGTTTATGCATTAACAGCAGCAATTCAGTATTTTCTTTAAAAAAAAATCAATAGAATCTTGTTTTGTAAGAGACATTAGGATAGTACTCCAGGTTACTGGGCTTACAAATTAAATGCCAGTATTAAATGGCTTGTAAGGGAGGCAGCATCTGTATGAAGCTCATGGCTACCCTGTGAAACCTTTAACTTTCAGTCAGTGTCCTCAAGATGCAAAGGTCATTTTCATAGAGAATAGCACTCATTCCTCAGCTATCCGCAGAACACAGCAAGTATTTTGGGGAAAGAACAGTTCAAATCATTGGCTTCCAAATACCAGGTCTTCACCTCACCACCTCACGAGAAGAGAACCCTATAAAAAAAGTAATATATGTTGAATCCCTGTTCCTTTCTTCCCCGTGTCATCTTTCCTGCCTTGTTCTCCTTAAAACAGACCTGTATCTACATGCTCTAGTCACTCCATTGTCCACACCCTTTTCTGTATAGCTAACAAATCATGTGAACTAATAGGCCAAGCATGTCCAAAAACCTCTTTCTACCTTCAGCTGGAGGAACACCGTTCCTCACCTACTTATTTTTCTCACAGAGTGAACAAAACAGATTTCTTATATATGCTGTCTACTTCACAAGTTTTTTAGTAATAGCTGTTTAATTCAATATCTATTTTTAATATCCATTTTTAACCATCTATTATAAAAAACACCTCTTTTTCTTAACTGAACCGTACTTTTTCTCCACGTTTCATTTTTCATTTCTTTTAATACAGTGGTTATGTCCTACATTATTAAATGAAATTGTACATCCTTTTATTTCCACATGAAATACTGTAATAGAAAAAGTGGACTTTTGAAGAGCAACAATGATTTTGGTTAGGAATTCACTACAAGGGTTTTCATACTCTAGTTTACAAAAGGAAAAAAAAAGTCTTTGGTACCAAGAACACAGTATTATTTTAATTTCTATCAGAACTGCAAAATTAAATTTAGCACTTTTCTAAACTTCCACAAAATAACCAGGAACACAAATGGGTATTCTATACTATAGAATGCCACTAACTTTTATCGTGGTACATGCAGCACTACTGCAAATACTATGCCATTTATACTAGTGCAACAGAAGACCAACCTTAAGAGATATAAAATCATTGCAGACCCACGTAACAAGCCAAGTAAAAACAAAAATGCTCTGTAACCATTGTTTTACAACATGAGATCTGTTAGACTGATACTCTTGAGAAAAATAAGACCATACCTGTGCACCGAGTGGTAGCTCACACTCACCTGGTCCTCAGTAGCAAGAGCTGAGAAATTACTTAAAGTAAAAATAACACATCAACTCTAATAAAGATAGAAACAGCACTTACACAATCATATAAGAGAAGCTGACAAAAAGGCTGCTTTGTTCAATTTGAAAACTACATTTGTTAGCCAGGAAGCAGTTCTGGAAGTCATAAAAATATTATGAAAAGACCAAGACTTCTGAATTTGCATGAAATGCATTCCGTGTCGCTGCATTTGTCCAGTGAGTATTCATCAGAATTTTTCACAAAGTTAATACTAGTTGGTTAAAACCTAAACAGACTTCAATAGTTTGGGTATTTTTTTTAAATCAGGTTTTTTGTTCATCACTACTGTCAGATAATCATTACAAGAAGCAGTAGTTGTCCTAGAATTAAAAAAAAAAAATTGCTACTCTATATATTCTTTCTATATTCTTCTTCATTCTAGAAACATTTCAAACTGTTAACCCAGGGAAAGCTCGGAGGGGGAAGGGGAAGGAGGGGGAAGGAAAGACAGAAGAAAAGCACTGAACACTTGGCATTACAGGAGAATAGATAAAGAACACGAAGAGCTTACTGTGGAGAGGGGTTTAATCAGGAAGTAGCCATTATCCTGTCGCTACAGAGCAGTGACAGCACTCCAAAACAAGCCGAGGTTTGCTCTTGGAGGGTTTTGTTGTTTGCTTTCTCTTTCAGTCAAGAAGGAAGAAAGCACAAATGCTATCATGCCCGAGTTTGCTGAGCCCAAAGGTCGACAGATGCCATTGTCAAAAGCTATCCCGAAAATGAAATCCAAGCACGCGTTGACAAAGCTGTGTTTAAGGAAGCATCTGAAATCCACCACACGCTCCCTCTGTGTTACACACAAAACATGGCTGGCTTATTCAGAGATTAGCAATTATTGTAATGAGATACTGTCGGAGAGGGTCAAACAGTGCTTCCTGCAGTTTACACATCCCGATTTCCTGGTCAACAAAGCCAAAGGCAGGTGGAGCACTTGGATCAGCAGTAACACAGCACTCATGGAGCAAAACCAGCTCGGGTGAAGTACGCAGCTTTATCTGTACTTTAATTACATGAGGGGAAAAGTAGCAGAAAAAAACCATAAAACTAACTGAACTATGAAGGAAATTTTTCCCAAAGTGTTACGTAAGCATCAGTGCCAGACTGCATTGTTTTCTTGTTTATGCCAAGCCCAAGGAAAATATCCTTATTTCCATGTAAATGATGCTTATGTACACACACACACACACACACACACACACACACACACACACACACACGCTCTCCCCAGAACCAACTGCTCCCCAAGTTGCTTTGGTATGTAAAAGTGCTATGAAACTATTCCACAAAACAATCCTGGAAAAATCTGAAACTGAGAAAAACAAACTCTAATCACTGCATGTGAATTTAAGCATCAACCTCCAAAAAAAAGTACAATTAAAGAAATCTACTAACAATATGCAGGAATCCTAAGAATTGATTAATATAATTTAAAAAGAAAACAAAAATTCAAACGCCTTTCCTTGAAACTGCCAAAAACTTTTCCTCCACAAAAAGAAATAATCACATAAGGGCTAAATATATGGCAATAAGTCAGTGAGAAAAGATTACAGGTTGTTCCTTACCTATAATCTTTCCAAAAAGTAATTTCCACAAGCTCCAGTTAAAAAATTGTACTTTCATGGTGGAACTGAAAAGGGTCCTAGGTGACTATAAAAATCAGAAGGGAAAACTGAAAAAGCAACCCTCAAGAAATAAACAAGAACACTCTCCCCAAAATAAAAACCCTAACAGAACAAAAAGCTCACTTCTCCTAAGCAACTAGAATAAAGTATTTGGTCCAAAAACAGAATATAAAATTTCTGCAAGGGATAAATATAGTTAACTTATAAGAAAACCTGCTGATACAAGTGAAACTGTTACAGTGACCTAAAATAACAGCACAAGGGCCTGAACCACAATATGTAATCCGAGAAAAATCATTTGTATAGCAGGAGAGAGATGGAAAGGCATTGAGGGCTGGGGAGCAGTAGTTCAATCAATGAATTCTTTCTCTCTCAGAAATTCAGCAGCATCAAAGACAACCTAAGGAATATACCAAAGTAACAAGTCTTAAAAAAAAAAAAAAATCAAGAAACAACACACCAAAAAAGTTTCTAACAACAACGTCAGAAATCCATTGCAGCCATTTTTCACCATTCGAAAAGAAACGAAGGAAACCTATGAAAAAACAAATACAGAAAGCATTACTGGAAAGATGAAGAAATACGAAGGGTGCATCTGCATCAGCAAACACTGACAGTGAAAATGCAGCCTCTGCCAATGAAGGAGTGATGCTGTCCTCACAATCTCCCAAACAACCTAAGATATATTAAGAGAGATCTCTGCAATCAAAACAAAACACCAAGAAGAATTTTGCAGGCTGTGCTTGTTACAGATATAACTAGTGCAGCCACAATTTCCTCATCAATAACTTGCATATTAACTCATTGCCTTAAGTTAAACTACACCAAACTTCAGCATTTCATTCACACTGTTTATTGGTTCTTGTCTTACAAAAAAGCATTTTGTCAAACCATATGCAGTGTTTCTGAAGAAAAGAGTAAAATTCCAAACCATCAAATGAGAAATAACTGCACAAAGAGGGAGTATCAGCAGCACTCTACACAGTAGTCTTAAAACAGTTTTAAAAAGCAATACATGTTGCATTTAATCAGGGTAAGTTTGGTACTAGTATCACTGCAAACAAGCTTCCACTGCAAGATTTACACCATGATCTGAACCCTCAATTTGCTAATATCAGAAATTTTCATGCTAAAATACAGCCCGATGAATCTGATTCTTGTATGACTCCAGGAGAATCATGTAGAATAGCTCTACATGTTAAAATAATAGTTCATAAACTACGATTTTTCTAAAATTGTTTCAATCCATGTTGTTCATAATGTGAAAAATACTTACTATGGAAGAGCTGTTTAGCATTGACAGAGGAATGAAGGAGAGAGAAACAAAACATGCCACTGGAAGCAGCAAAACAGAAGGTCCATACTTGTTTTCTGAACCTCAGGCTCAATCAGACCTTAGTCCAGTAACAGTCAGTGAAACATCAAAAGCTAGATCTGGTTTCTATCGCTGCAGCCATCAGAGAAGATAAATATACTGAACACAACCCACTACTTCCATGTTAGCCAGCAAGAGTCACAAAGACTCAGCAATTGCTGTTCTCAGACAGAGGTTTTACAGGTTACCAAAACACTGCGGGTCAAACGCCTCAGTTTCACGAAAAAAATGACATTTATAAAACTGACCTAATATGATACAATAAATCAACTACTCCAGCTGTATCTCAAATACACATCAGCCTCTGCCCTCATGAAATGGCATGGCCTCAACCTGTGGAGCCCAACTGGACAGTTACTGTCTTTGTGAAAGATGTTACTTTTTTTAACAGTATTGCTTTCCATATAGAAAACTTTAAGTACAAACATGGGTATTGAATACAACTCTAGCTATGGGTATGATTAGGTAAACTAAGTAAATAAAAAAATTAAATTCTTCACAAAACAACACATATGATAACAGTAAGTAAAATACTGAAGTGTTTCTCCCCTGAGATTTCAAACACTGCCCATGGAAATTAAATGTATGGTCATAAATAAATTACAAAATCCTGAAAACTTTACCTACTAGACTTCAGTCTATCTAGAACTACCTACAATCATCCAGGTAGCTCTATTCCACACGTTTTGATTTAGAACATCTCAGTTTACCCTGTGATAAATATAAAAGCAGTTCAGCCATGAATGTTGCTTACACACACTTGAGAAGAACATGTAATCCCTGTGGAACCTGCAGCGAATGCTAACAAAGCCAGAGATTTACCTTTTGCGTCATAATTTGATCCAACTTCAAAACTGTTGCAAAAAACCATTACTTCATAGCAAAAATACTTACTCAAAACAGCAAACATTTATGAATACAGGCCAAATATCTGAATCCAGCATCATCTGTGAACACAGCCTGCATCAATGGTGTTGGAGAGCATACATTTTCTGCAGTCTATAAAATCAATATGCTTATTTATAAAAGTTTCAGATGTAGTATTAGTCTGTCTTTTGCTTCCAGCAATCTTAGCTGGAATCTTCCGACACTAACTGCATGGACCAACAAGGAGGAGACAAAAGGGATAATTCATTACGTAAGGAATAACCACAATTCTAATTCATCTTTTTATTCAGGAAAAACCTACTAAGTAAATAGATGTGACCTCCAACTAATGTGCAAAAGATTGACAGAAAGAGGGGAACGTCCACAAAGGACAGGCCCAATGACCAACTTTCTTCCCTTCATTCAGCCTGCAACAGAAGTCTCACAGAGCCCCATGCCATGGCACACCAAACCAAGCCCTATTTGTGTCCCTATAAATTCAGACTCTGGCAGCATTTACAAGCCTCAGTACCATTTCTTCCCTACATATGCTACTGTACAGAGCCCACTCTTGAGTTCTGCTGTTACACTGAGTACCACTAGTACTCACTGGACTGCTCTAAATTTGATCTCCAAACTGAAAACAAAGATGCATCACAAGAGACAGATTACCTTATTTCAAATAGTTTCTCACCACCAAGAACAACTACATCAATCAATCTTTAAAACCCATCAGCTGACAGTAAGGTATCTGCATCCTTACATTGGTTATAGTCCTACCAAGGCCAAGGGAAAGAGGTATCCTTTCCCAAGGGGAAGAGAGGCAACATTTTTCCCTTTGTTCTACCTCCTACATATCCTGGTCACATTTATGGGTCATACTACTCATGATTTAGCTTTATTTTAAAGGCCCTTTGGTCCTCGTTGAAATGTTTATAAAATGCATGAACACTTCACCTGTCAATTTGATCCTTAAATGGTATTTTGGCTTTGAAATGAACACACCATCTACCAGTGAACCATCACTGAGAAAGAACCATATGAAATACATCTCTACCAAAACCCTAATAAGTACAGAATTTTTTCAGTACACATAAGAAGTCACATAAAAACCCAGAAAACCAGCTTATTCTTTACATTACTTCAGTGCCCAAAATCATTCTTCATGCAAGCTCATTACCTAACACTAATCACAGAACTACTAAAAATCCCAAACTATCACTTATGTAGTAGCATTTCAAATATTTGCTATTAGATTTTAACCCCACAAAGTAAACATACGTGGAATAAATATTCAAAGAGCATAGAAAAATAACTGAATTAAATAATTTGAGTACATTTTATTTTTCCTGTATCACAATTTTCTCATATGCTCCTTTTCATGCTTATCATTTTGATCATCAAAATGTCTTAGTATTACAGAATGGTTTTATCTATCAACTTGGAAACAAAACAAACTAAATCATATCAGGATCTCAAGGAACTCATTGTCCTGAGTACCAAAACATGCCATTTCATAATAAAGTTGATACATTTTACCATAAAGCTTTTCTAATATTTTTCAGTATAATCTAGTAAAATGTAGTCAATTTGAGTTTTATGAGATTTGACATCAAGATTAGGTTTATTTCCATGTTCTGCATACATTACTATCATCTATTTATAAAAGCATTATAGAAACCAATATTCTTAATTTTCTTTACACATATGTGAGAGGGGATAAATTCAGTATTAACTGCTATTTGGTCAAACAAGATTTTGGAGAAAAGATCACATAGGTAGCAAACATAGCAGAGAAATGCACATAGAAGGAGGGTTAAACTGCTATTTTCCATAAAAATAACGATTAATTTACCACACCATTGGGACATTGAAAATAAATTATTTTGAAACTATAAAGGTATTTCAGAAGTTTCAAAAGCTTGGAACAACAATAAATATATTCTTTATCTATCATCAACGTACACATATACACACAGACCCTCTGAGAATACAATATTCATTTTGCTGCAGAAGAACAGACATTGCATAACAATGAGATTTGCTAATGAAATCAGCCATCAACCTGGAATACATTTGTATTAAACCAAGACCTCAGTGTCATTTTTTTTTACATCATTCGTTCTTTCTCTCTTTTTTTGACCTTTCAAGCATCCTGTCCTCCTGGTTTCACTGCTTCAAGTACAGTAATACTGCAAAATATTTTAACACTGTATATATAACATTTTATTTTACAAGATTTCTTTCTCTACTCACTGCTAAATGTAAATTTTAATTGCATACCTTCTACCAGCATTGTTAATGTAGCCTTAAAAGAAAAATCAACGGGTACTATAGAAACAAAGGAGTTTTATTTCCTCTGTAAAACTGCAGGAACATCTAATAAAAACTGCCTGTCACCTGGAACAAACTACACTTTCATAGTTCAAGTTGCCTGTCCCTTAAAACAAGAATTTAACAGAACACCGTATTTTAGAAAAATACCATCTCTATCTAATGACTAAACAGGACAGAATTTAGCATCATGACATCAACACAAGTGTATTTGCTTTACCTGAACACGCAAGACCATGATGAAAAACGTAAACCAATCCAGCAAGTTCAGTGACAGTATGTTAAAGTATGCACTATACATAAGAGGTACATAAAACACTTTAGTGAAAAAGAGATGAATACAGAATGGAATTATTTCTTCTACTACTCAGAAGAGACCATAAATATTTTCAAATTACAAAGGTATTTTAAAAGATGTTTTTCTCTCATTATACTAATATAGTTTGGTTTTGCAGGTTATATGCTGCCTTATACTTCATAGATAAAAAGCAACCTGTTTGCACCCCCAGCTCCGAAATATTAAACCTATGTTTTGAAAAATAACTATTCAAAACTATTGAAACTAGAATACGGCAAACAGATTTTTTCTACTGTTCTCATTTTACAGATTTCTTTTAAAATTTAATTAATACAAATAATACATTGTTACCATAAGATACTATCAAGCTAGTATTATTGTTGATACAGTCCAAATTGATATGCTCTGATTGTTGATACCAAAACCTAATACAAAACAACAGGAATAAATGTTTGCTGATTTATTTGGTAGGGTTGGCTCTTTTTGGCAGACGTGCAGGAAGGAGGCAGGCGTCACACATCACACGGGTTTGGGTGGACATGGGTGTTCGCTTGTTTTTCTTTTTTTTTAATTAATTAATTAACTAATTAACTAATAATTAATTAATTAATTTTAATTTTAAATTAACACTAAAAAAACCTAACGCCATGAAAAAAGGGGCAATTACTTACTTTAGTATACAAAAACTGCACACAACTCTCATGGAATAAATGGAAGTAATGTGTAATTAATTTATTTTGTCTGGGGGATGTAAGGAAGCCATTCAGTCATTCTATCGTTACAACAGCCATCACAACATCAAAAAAATACAAAACGCATAAAAATCCACTGAAAAAAATAGAGGAGGAAAATTATAGCATGTCAGAATATGCACTTAAGCATCCTTGAAGCCAGTTGTATCAAATGGTCTCTACACAGCCCAGGAAGAATTTCATCAAGATACTGGACATAATGAACTAGGCAAGTAACTGAAAGCACAAAAATTTCCATAAAGTGTCTTCGTATGTGCTCCACTGCTAAGTGAATAAGCACCTATGTCATTAAGAACCTTTGAAAGCTAAAGGCATAAAATACATGGTGTTATTTTTTTCTTCAATTTTTCTCAGTTTTAAAGATATGTGGCTACAGGATACAAACATCCAGACATATGCCATATGAAGAGGTCTTACTCTCATTCGTGCATTGCCATGTCCTAATAAAAATGTATGAAGACTATCACACACTATCAGAAATGCTTCTTTCAATTATGAAGCATTTGTCTTTCTGCAATAAAGCCATACACATTACATCTCAAAATGACTGAAGCTGAAGAGTGAGGAGGCATAATTAACATAAAAGCAAGGACTGTATGACCCCCAGGCTCAGAAATAAAGAAGCTCTAATGCAACAACCTTGACCCTTGAAAGTGATAGGTCATTTTCGTCTGTGATAAACAGTGATTGCTTTCTGAAACCCCAACAATTGTCAAGTAGGCTAAAGAGTATGGCTGGCAGATGACAGCTGTGAAAAGTTTGCAGTTTTAACAATTAATTACTACTATGTAGTATAGATCAACAGTCCAATTGAGCATCTTCTACAAGCTCTTACAGGCTCTTGAAGCCATATATTACAGCAACTGACATCACTGGTGTTATTAGGAATCAATCTAGTGGATATGGAACTTAAGAATATAGGAAATTACTAAACGATACAGTCTTAATTCAAATGAGAAAGACAAGATATGCAAAAGTGCTGTACATACAAAATATGATTCTGGTACATTGCTGTTGACACTAGGTAATCATGCATATACCTTAAGCACATGACATAAAACTTGACAACTCACATAACTCGGCATAGAATTGCATAGGCATGAAACACAGAAACCAATTATCCTACTAATAAACCACTTATTTTAGAAGTATACAAGAATACAGGTGAAACATATCAACATCACACAGAATAAGATAATGCTAAAACATATTTGAATTTTTATCAATAAGAAAAAACATGAACCCAGAAATTTATTTGTATTTATTCTCTCTGAAGAAGCTACTTCAGTATACAGTCTAAAATTCTGTATTTTGCTGCAATAAATCACAGATACAGATGCTCAGAGTACGAACATATTCCAAGATTAACACTGTCCATTTTGTAGTGAGACTATTCATAAACATGCACACATTCACATACAGAATATGCACATATACACATCCAGGTCACATCTCCAGGTTTTGCACTGTGCTGTACTCGTAGTCATGTATGCAGGGCTTACTTAAACACTATTACTGGCACTTCAATGCAGAAACTGTAAGCATCCTTCAAAGCTTACTTTTAACACCTAGCAATAAAGCAGGCTTATGTTTTTTTCACAATGAAATACCACCAATTGTACTGAATTATAATGACTACTATTAATCTACTTTTAGGGAGTAAAACTGGAGGACAATTTATTAAAGCACAGGAGGAACTCCTGAACACTGGAAGGTCACAGGCTATGTGCTGAGCTGCTAAGCAAAAGTGTCTATGATGTTGCAGAGCTGCCATTTTTCTTCCTTGACAAAGCCTCCATCTGCCACAGCCATTTACAGCCTCAGAGTCAGAATATCAATGATTTCCAACCATTCTGCAAGTCTGCTTTCACCTTGACATCACCTCTGTAAAAAATCTAAAGCAGATGATATCTATAACCCTCAACTAGCTCTAAGCCCATGCTTTATTCAACTGATATGCATTTAAGATGTACTCTAATACACCACTTCTTTACTTCCTCTGAATTGTGCAATATGAAAACTCCAAATCGTGCATCCTTTTCATTGTTGTGCTTGCCCTAAAAAATTCACCTCAGAAAACGTAAGAAGAAAACCTTTGACTATTGACAAAACACATAAAAAATGAGTTAGAAAACATCTGTATTCACATAATGTACATGCACACCATCATAATTTACTTTATTGTTTCCCAAATTAACAAAACATGCCTGGTAAGATACTCACTACACAGAATAAACTATCACACCCTCACTGAAACACGTAGCAAAACTACATTCAGCTCTTGATGTATACAAACTGATTTTTAAAAAAAACCCAGATCAGAGATGGGTCGGAAGAAGAAAGAGAATCTTGACTTACTGAAAGAATACCTAATGAACTAAGTGCTCAGACAAAACAGATTATACTTGGATTGATAAAACCAATCATACACACATATACACACACATACATATTGGTAAGCATTAATGCATATACTCCCACAAGCACAGGCACACATACGTTCTCTGTCAAGTAAGAGAATATACACTCCATCATCAGGCTCATTACAACATGACTTTAATGAAGGCATTCAGTCAGGGTGTTGGTTTTTTTCTTTTTTTGTATTACTGTTTTTTTATTTTAATTTTTCCTAATAAAGAACTGTTATTCCAATTCCCATACATTTGCCTGAGAGCTCCTTAATTTCAAAATCATAATAGTTTGGAGGGAGGGGATTTACACTGTCCAATTCATGAGGCTCTTGCCTTTCTTAACAAACATCTGTATTTGAAACCAAGACACATTCAGAGACAGCAGCTTTTGGAGTCTCGAAATGCAGATGAATGTCAGCACTTTAATTTTAAAACGGGAAAAGTTGCAGCTTGATTTTATACTGAACCTGGGCCACGGAAGAAACAATTTTGTATTACAAATATGTAAGTAATCATAATCACATACGATTGCATAGCCAGAATTTCAACTACTGTCATACAAGCCCTCAAGATGTTAAGTATACAGGAGCAAAATATTTGAACACTAGAAGAAGCTTGCAAGTATCTTTATGAAAAAATTACTTCGTAACACTTGTACATTTTTTCACAATCTCAACTTTTGAATAATCAAATGTAAAATTACTGATGGCAGTCTAGGTAAATAGCAAAAAAAGAAAAACCACATACAATACACCTCCCCCTTGAACTCATAGCCCTTACAAAGACCAGACTTTCTGGAGTTTCCCTGTGGTCAGTTAGTCAAGTCCTATTAAAACAAGCCTTCTAGTTGAAACAGGGACACAAAACTCAAGATGAGCTACCCACAGAAAAGTTCCTGAAGACTTCGATTGAAAACAGAAGGTGGTGACAATTTACATATGGAAAATTATCTTTTCAATAGTCAACCAGAAATGTCTTCTTAACCTGAACATCCAATTTCAGAGCTACTGTATATTAAGACTCTGAAATTTAGTAAGAAAAAGTATTTCTCATTTCCCATAAGTGGGCAAAGCTTTATTTTTAAGTGCTAAGAACATTTCCTTCCGTAAGAAAGCCAAAGCAAACAAAGTGAAAACTCTAATCTAATCACATGTACTTGGAAAGATTTCCGAACTTTTAAGCTTTTGAAGAAACTGTTAACAACAAAACCACTTTCTTGTGCAAACGGAATGTTGCTATTGCAAAGAGAAATCAGGTGGTCTAAACAACAACATGGTGATACTATCAAAAAGTGAATTTACATCTGAGCTCCTCCAGTTGTCATCTGTACCATAAAGCTTAACAAACCACTTATTCCTCCTAATAGTGGATTTACAATACTAAAACAGAATCTGCCCCTCAGCAGACAACCATTATTAAATCTGGTTTGCAGCAGAAGCATTAACAGAGTTGGGATTAAGTCTTAGAGAAATTGTGTCAGTAAAGGGGTTTTGTGTTTTGTTTTGGTTTTTTAACTGCCTTCCCATTATAACGCACAACATAACAAATGTAGACTATTCGTTTAAAAGAAAACTATAATAATAAGTACATATCCCACACAGAAATATGCAGTTCGTTAATTCTTTCCCTGAAACTTTCAGTCCTTTTGTAATTTTAGTTATGTGATTTGTAATTTGTTTTACTCAATAAAGGCATCTAAATACATACAAGCAAGGATATACAAGTACTTACACACTAACCCTATTCGTAGGCAACAAATAGCAATAAGCTACTTTCAATTTTTTAATAAGAAGATTTTCTAAAAGTAACTACATAGAAACAAGTAGAAAAAAAGGCACAATTGCCCTGTGTTTCATTTACATTAGATATAATTACTGCAAGTATATAAATACTGTTACAATCATATTATCTTTAGTTTCTTAGTCAATATTAATTGTAAGTATACTAAAGTGCAGATGTAGTTAAATCTCCAGGTATTACACATGTATGAAGAAAGTAAATTTTCATGTTCTTTGGGGGACAGCCTGCTGTGGAAGCTGTTAAGTTTTTTCTAAGCTTGCTAAGTATGTATCCACCTACACTGTCAAAAAAAACCTAAACTGCTACTTTTCAAATGTTATTACCACGAATTATGAACATCCTCCTTTTATAGCCTCGGAAAGATTCTGTTAAGAAGGGACCATAAATCCCATCCATCCCACCCCCTCCATGGCAGGGACCCCTCCCACTGTCCCAGTGTCCAGCCTGGCCTTGGGCACTGCCAGGGATCCAGGGGCAGCCACAGCTGCTCTGGGCACCCTGTGCCAGCCCTGCCCACCCTGCCAGGGAACAATTCCTGCCCAAAATCCCACCTAATCCTGGGAAAGCCATTCCCTGTCCTGTCCCTCCACCCCAGTCCCTCTCCAGCTCTCCTGGAGCCCCTTTAGGTCCTGCCAGGGGCTCTGAGCTCTCCCTGGATCCTTCTCCTCTCCAGGGGAACATTCCCAGCTCTCCCAGCCTGGCTCCAGAGCAGAGGTTCCAGCCCTTAAATGACTGTTGTTGTAGATCGCTGCTTTAGCAGCTCCACATCTTCTTTGTACTGTAGGCACCAGAATTGTTTTGGGGCGAATATAGAAACAGAGGTACCTTTTCCATAACCAAATGCACATTTCCAGGAATTCTGTGTCTTTTTGAATAGTTACATGATGTAAAAACGCAAATACAGCTATTTATCTAGATGCTTAAACTAAATTTTGATGAGAAAGGGAACAGTTGTGGAGAGGGAGCTACCGATACACTCAAATTGCCACAAAACCGCTTTTGTTAACCCGAGTTCACCAAATTGTTCTTCTTTCTCCTCCTCTGTAGAATGTGTTCCAACTTGTTATCAATAGTTCCTCATTAGCAGCACAGACTTAGTAAATTTCACTTTTGGTTCAATAATCCCGTTTTTTGTTAATTTTCTTTTATTCTGAGATAAAGAAGCTGCAAGTGATAAAGCAGATGATTTTATAAAAATAAAATAAAAACTGTTTGCCTAACTTGTTTGTTTCTGCAGGTCTTCTGCTTTTTTATTTAGCTGCAAACAGGCTATTATTTATCTACATTAAATTTCAAGTATGAAAAGGGGTTTTTTTGGGCAATTTGCTTTCATATTTTAGAACCAGTAACATGAAATCTTTCACTGGTCTGACTCACACATTTTTTGTTGCTGTTTGCTTTCACAGTCCTAGCCCCCAACTCCAAGTAGGCCACTGAATACTTTGTTACTGTGAAAAGAAATTGGGTAGTTTTCAAAACCTGTTAAATCCCTACTTAAACTTTCTATAGAACGCTTAATTTCTGAATCTTGTAACATTTTGCTCTTCTTTGCTCTTCTTTTTTCTCCCTCCACCCCCTCCAAAAAAAATGGAAAAAAATTCTTTAAGTATAGATCTCACCTATGAGGGTGCCCTGTCATCACAATTTTTGTCAGAGACTTCTCTTCACAATTTCCTAACTTTACTCCAGAAAATTTTCTTCAGCCTTCTGCTGAGCTGATATTTTACTTTGAACTATTTTTTATTATAACCATTAATAACTTGTTTAGTTACAACCATATAGAATTTTATTTTTAAGTATTATCTGCAGAACTTTCAAGTAGTGAGTCAACATTCTAAATTAGCTGTTTCCACAAATAATTTGGAACGGTTAGAATTCACCACTGCTGCCGTTTGTAACAAATAAAAGAGCCACGATTAGGAATTAAAAGAATTTTGTGTTTAGGGAGTAGAAGTTAGTATCTGCAAGATCTTCCTACCTCAAATGGCATCACTTCAACATGAAAAATAAAAAATCATCCCACCAAACAAATAGACCAACCACCAACACCCCAATTGACAACACAGAAGGAATTATTACTTGCCACTTTTTCCCCAATCTTTTCAAGTTCTCCCTTCATTGACCTATTTGTTACAACTCAAGGCACACTGAAGTTCACATTTCCAAGCCATTGGATGCAAGCGTTATTATTTCTTCATAGCAAGGAGAGTATGTTCTGTAGGCTAAAGAACTGACTACTCACAAAAACGTCAGAGACGAAAAAGGAAACATTTTTTATTATTATTCAGAGATTTGATATTTTTCGTCTCTCAGAAAAAAATTAAATATGGTTGGACAAACATACAAAGAAACTTAACTGGCACACCGAGTTAGTACTAACTGCCAGCATCAAAATTAAGTTTATTGAAAGAAAGAGATCTACACCTAGCTATTGTTTCTGTTGAACTTTTAATGCCTACAAGAAAACTCATCAAAAAACATAAATCTTTCTATAAATTCCTCCTGTTCTTCTGCAATTGCATATTAAAGGAAGGAAATTCATGCATGACAACTTGACCATTTATGCATTTTTCTCATTTTCCTGACTAAGGCACTCTTTTCTTCAGCGTTCGTCCTGATGGCTCCACAGAGTAACAATGGTCAGCTGCTGCCAGCAGCAGTTCTAGTTCCACGCTTGTAGGTCCAGGAAAAACTGCCCCACAGAGTAGGACTTGTAGATAATAACTCCCAAAACATTAAGGAAGAAGGAGCCCTTGTAACACTTGAGTGTTCAGAAGTCAGGACAAATTCTTAACTCAAGCAATGCACCTATACTCTTAGTGGACTTGTATCTCCTTCCCAAATGAAAGGACTCTTTTTAAAACAAGATTTCACAAGTCAGAAACTTAGCAGGTTTAGCTTTTCAAATACAGGTAATGTTTAATACCAATTACATACTTCAGAATCCCTTTATCCCCTGCAAAATGAAAGCTGCTTCTAGAAAGTTTCTACATCCTTCCAGTCACTGGCAGCTGGGAAAAGTACCTCCCAGCAAAAACCATTACCTCATTAACAAAAATACAACAGCGTTCAGCTTTTATTAAATGAAGGCTTTTTCACTAAAACTAGCTCAGGTTACAGAAGCTAGCAGTACACTACTGCATTACAGGAGGTTTCACAACAGCTGACTCGGCACTAAATATTAAATACTAGATAAAGCTTTCCTATTTCTGTTATTGCAAATTACTTAATGACTTCCCTAGTTCTGCTTTTTAATTTTTTTAATGGTTCAGAATGATGCTCATGATTTTGAAATAGTAGGCTATCATACCTCCCACCCTTACCTGCTCTCCTATCACTGCTTGCTAAGCAATATGTTCACTAGAAAACTGCTCTTCTGAATTTGATCCCTCCTGTTTAACAGATCTGCTCTCTTCATATTAACCTATTCATTCTTTGAATTTAGCAGCTGCTGGTGGTGCTCTTGCCATTCCCAAAAACGCTGTATTAAGACACAGGCAGTGGCTTGTCACAGCTTTTTCCACATCAAACAGAAAGCACTTCTGAAACCCGAGCCTTTTAAATTTAATCTTACAAATTATTTTAACCAGCATGCAAAAATTATTGATTTAGGCTTTTCTTTCCTACTTGCAGTGCGAATTTCACCTCTAGTGACTGTAAAGGTACATCTGGGATGAGGGCCAGAAAGTCACTATTGAGACATAAGACTCCACTGTATCACCCAGTCTAGTAAAACAAGAAAACTCATGTTCATCATCTAGCAAAATATTTCTTCTTCTCTGACTGTGCAAAATGCCTTCCGAAGTTGCTAAAACCAATTTTGGAATTAAACTCCCAGCACAAAATCTCAGTTTTAAATATTCTGTAAACTGTACAACAGGCATCTAAACTAACACACTAAAGGTATATACTAAAATTACAAGCTATCAAATTTATATTTCAAGCCTACATACAAAGTAATCCAGAAAGATGATAACAGTATTATGTTGTTAAAGACCTTCTCAACAACTAAACCTGGAGTCACAAAAATAATTCCACCCATGGACTAAGAATCCATACGTTTTAGCTGAGGCTGTACTTAATGTCTTGCTGAAATCGTGACCTGGATGAAGAATGTAGCACTAAGCCATTCAGTAAATATTTTCCTTTTCCTGTATGAGTCATGCTTCTCAGAGAACTATCAGAATGCTTACTGCTGCAGCTTACTTACTATGACCAACGTGGTCAGTTCTGTGACACTGCTGTTCAGCCACCTGAAAACAGAAAACAACTGATGATCAACTGAGTCATCAAGTAACTTTTACAAGGACAAAGAAAGACACATAGAACAGAACACTGAAATTTACCCAAAAAAAGTACGTGAGGCATTTCCAGCACACCGAAAGCACTGCTTCTCACTGCCAGATATGAAGCGATTGCAAGAGGAACAGTTGAAGATAAATGTTATCTAGTAACACTTGATTTGTTTGCAACCATCTGTTTAAATACACACACCCATTTTACCGTAACTAAATTGTGACTGATACAGTACAACATGTACCCCTTTGATAAACACAGTAAACCAAAGGAATCTGTCAAAATGCAAAATAATTCCCAAAAACTAATGGAAAAAATCTCAATTTTTTTATAATGGAATCACAGTTTCATTCCATTAGTGATGCTCTCTTAGCATGCACATTTCAAATTCTCCTCATACTATGGAAATTCAAAAGCATCTGTGTGTCAGTACACAATCCACACATATTGTGCTGAAAATTTAAAATTCAAAGTAATTTTCAACACTTGTTTGGATTGTTTACTTCTCAGATTCTTTTTCCCTGGGTAGATGATGCTTTTCTAAACACCTAGTTCACGCACAGCATATAGGACACCGAAAACAGCACAACAGATGCAACATTTCCATTTCAGAAAAATGTTACTTGCTCTAGTAGCAGAAATCCAAACCTGTTGGGGTTTTCCGATATTTTTTTTCACTGAAAATGTGTAAAGATGCAGCAAAAAATTTACAGCTTGGTACTTTAAAAATATCTTCTGTAAGACTGAACATGGACTTGCTTTACAAAGCTTAGAGGTGCTCTCCTTGGCTACAGAGACATTTTTAACTAAGCAAATTGACATAATCTGCCTACATATCAAAATGCCAGAGTAAAATGGCATTTCAGGATTTTTCTTTGGGTTTGTCTTGATTGGAGCTTTTAGGATGAACACTTTTTAGAAAACAAATACACAGAAAAACAGGTATTTTTACTCTAGATCCTTTTCTACAGCATCACACTGCTAGGAGCATACAGCTCGCCTATCTCAGTGGCACAGACAAGAAAGCACACTAATAAGTTTACACAAACAAAACTTCAATCATCTGCATGAGCAAGAACTTCTTTAAGAGTTAGGCAAGCTAGCTCATTTAAATCTAGGTATGCAGCTGCATCAACAGCAGCCGCGGGTTTTTTAATATAATGTTAAATTACAACCTGTAAATGTGTGGGCATTAACTCCAATTGCTTTTTTTGTTTGTTCTGGCCACCAATGTTAAGCTACACTCCCAGGCCTGCCAGGAAAGCAATAGGTATTTTTCTCTCTTGACCAAGGACAGCCAGGAACAAAACATTCCTCACAACAGCCAGTGGCAACATCATAAACCCACAAAGGAAAAGTACCACGTTTATTCTCCCAAGGGGAAATCTAGACATGGATATTCTCCTTCTCTACCCTACTGCCATACTCTGACACCAACAAAAAATCCCAACCTACTGGAACCAAAACAAGGGAGGACATAGAAGGTATGTCCTCCCCACGGTAATTACACCATTTAAACAATGGGAGCAAAACATTTGAGAGCAGAAGCTTTAAAAAGTATGCATTTTGCTACACTCTCAGTCATTCTGCTGGCTCACTAGAGCCCAGAAGTGTCTTCCTGAAAGCAGAAGATGAAGTCGTATTTCTTCTCTTATGTTGGAAACGTAACACTTCTGCATTAACTGAAGCTCAAAGCTCAAGTACTTGCTCTCAGCTAATATTCTGCACATATGTTCTACTTCTGACCACATACATTTCTGTGGCACTGCTAAGTTTGGGGTTTGAGATCAGTCTTGAAGCCACTGAAGAGTCCCCCAAAACCTGATCTTCGGGACAAAGGTTAGAGGTTCAACAGAGAGCAGTGAAAAAAGCTATTTGGGCTCCTGCCTGCCATTTACCAAGAACGATATCCAGCTACTTAAGCACCAGCAGGCAGGGATACTGCATAGGGACAGCTTCCTCAGCCTTGAATCAAGTCATGAAATAGCTTTTAAAACAGGCTTTACTACAGCTCCCTGATTAAAAACATACAGACTGGCTTTGGCCCCAGTGTCCAATGTACTGAGTAAACAGATGCCCTAAATGGTAAACCAAGGTAAAACCCAATAGCAAAGATATTATTTGGCATGAACTGAAGGAAATTACACAACACCAACTGCTCCATACAGTAAAAAATACCCTAAAGCACCAAAGAACATCGTTTCAGACTAAATGTTCTCTTTCTTGACATAAGTGCACACACACACAAACATGAAAAGCTCAGGATTTACCATTTAATTGTGCAGTACTGGAAGTCCTTGAAACTAGTTTCTTCTTCATTTCAGTATTCCCAGTTATTCTATTAAAGCCCTACAGAGAAGCATTTTTTCTGGTTAATTTTTTAGATGTTTTGAGAACCAATTATTAGAAAGTGTAAAACAAAATATCTTCAGACAGAAACAAAATTCTAATGCAATTTAAGAATAAAAGGCCAGAAACAGCCAACATTCCATACTCAGTAACAATGGAGAAAGGTGGAAGTTGAGTATTTCAAACCAAAACCAATTAACCAAACACCAAAAAACCCCAAGCTACCACACACAAAAAAACAACCCAAGCTGAGAGTGGTCAATGGGACACTTAACATGGACAAGAGGGATTTTGTTTATTTTCAAATTTCAATATTGACTATGCAACATTAATGTTAACCTAATCAGGCTTCCCTGCATTATTTCATTACTGTGTAAAGACAAAGGAAGCTTCCTGTGCTTAATATTAGCATATAAATGGAGCTAATTAAGGTTTGACTTCACTGGGAAGACAGGATGAGGTGAATTCCCACCTTTGTTACTCTTATCACTTTTCAAGGTGGGTTTTTAAGCAAGACTAGAATAACTGGTTTACATTCTGGCAATGGCATCTTCTCATTTAAATCGAAAATTAGTGAAAGCACCGCAGAATGCAGCAAAATAAAGCAACGTTTTCATAAAGCTGTGATGGAAGTAATTTTCTCTCTTGATGGCAATTTGCTTATTTCTCCAATGCAAACATACTACAAAAGATATGCCTGTCTTCTAAAAACTTACTGCCCTTTTTAATTGTATTGCAAACAAACACTAAAAGAACATTGTTTTCAGGTTACGTTCTTCCTGGTTTTCATTAGTAATTCAGGAGTTGTCTGCTCTGAAAGTTTACTGTGATGGGAAAGCTAATGAACTTGTAGCATTTACAAAAGGCTGAGAAAGTGAGATTAGGGACCTTTATTAATCTCTTTCATACTTCTATTAATATCTGTAACCAGTAGTTCTTGAAAACCCTATAGAAAGAACATTTAATAAAATGAGTGCCCTTATTCCCTTAAACTTACCTGAACATTTGAAGCATTTCTCTATTTAAGACAAGATATGCCATTTTTGGTAGTTTTAAAAGGCTCAGCAGAAAAGTCACCAATACCTACTGAAGACTAGTACCTGACAATGCATTTATTGAAAACCCCTTCTACTGGAATAGTCAAGAGGAAGAGAGAAGTCATAGGCCTAAAATACAGTACTAGAAAAGTACTCTGATTTTAAAAACCACACACATATATTTTTATAGGGTTTTTTTAAGACTTATCCCCTCTGGTGAACTAATGTTGGAGAACCAATCGTTCAAAAAATGGATTTAGAACGAAAGATCAGCCAAAAAAAAACCTCAGAAAATGCTGAATCTGCCAAAGCAAAATTATCCCTTATAATTTTCAAAACTGATAATTCAACAGGAGTTCAGTATGGCATCATCATATTTATGCATCAGTCAGTATGAAAAACATTTAAGTAACACAAATCAATTGCTTTCTCTAAGACTTTGGGTTCTGGGTTTAATTTCATTTAAAAGATGTATGTAGTTGGGTTTTGCCTGCTTGCAATTCTCCCCCCGCCCCCTTCTTCAAATCAGTGAACCAGTACGGAAATAGCACAGAACTGAAAATTACCTCTGGATCAAATGGACTCCCTTCCTATCCCACAGCACACAGTTCTTCTCATAATGGATCAAATACCGCCTTCAAATTTGGTTCCCTTCTCCAATCTTTACATTCTTCAGGTTTTCAGTCTAAAATTGCTCTTCATCGGCTTGACCCCATTTGCTCGAATCCTGCAATTTCCATGTTCTTCACACCTTTTTCCTGGGACCTTGCGGACGAGGGGGCAGGAGTATACAAGGAGGATGCAGGATTAAAAATTTTGCTAAACTAGGGCAGTTTAAAGTCTTTCAAATCCTTAAGTCTCCAGATTACCCTCAGAATCCCAGTGAATGTTATTTTCACCTATTTTAAAAATAAGATTTTTGAATATGAATAATCCTTCTGGAACAAAAAGGAAATAAACTCTATTCCAGATGAGGCCCTGTGAGGACATTCCCAATGCAACGGTCATGTAAGAGAATCACTAAAGTCACTGCACAAAAGTCTCCCATCTAGAGACACGTTAACCTCAGCAACCCACTCCAGTATTGGCCCATAAAGACTCAGCTGTCACATGCTTCCCCCCTGTGCAGAACCCTTCCAAGGATAAGCTCTTTACAGCTCTTGCTGCACCTTCCAAACAGAAACAATGCAACTGAGGGGGTGGGAAGTGGGGATCCACCAAAAAAACCCCCACACTAAAACATCTTCAATATGATCTAGTTACACTCCCTCTCATTTCTTCAAGATCTTCTAGTTTCTTCTAGTCATTTGCAATTGGACACTCCTCAGATTATTAAGTATTTGAAAGGAGAAACACAAGCATAACTTCTACTCCCCCCAAATGCCCTGTATTCTCACACTAGTATTTTATCAGTCCTCAAGAAACTACCCACTCTTCACATACATTAGATAAAATGCTAGAAGTGGCAGGAAAACTAAGGCCTCTACCCACATTTTAACTTTGTACAAGTACAATGAAAGATAAGAAATGTTAATTCAGTTTCACTGTACTAAGAAATCATCTTTTAAGCAGCAAATGGGAGTTGTCCATTTTTATGACAAATGTCCTAAGTGCAAGAAGCCATATTTTAACGAGTATGGTAGCACTGCTTTACGGAAGTAGAAGCCACACAAACCCTTAGGTAAGTACCTGACTCCGCAGTGGGCAGACCACACCTCTCTCTTGAGGTATTCTGCTAGAACAGTGCACACAGAAACTACGAATTGGACCCAAAATGCCTGACTGAGGCTCATACATAGTTTCCCTGTGTTTTTTTTATCCAAGTAATTTGATCTATGCAGCTGGAGACATGTCTCATATTCAATCCCTGTGTACAGAGATCCACTTACACAGAATTGCTTAGACTGGAAAAGCCCTCCAAGACCACTGAGACCAACTGTTCCCCCATGACTGCCAAGGCCACTGCTCACCCACGTCCCCAGGTGCCATACCCACATGGCTTTTAAAGGCCCTCAGGAAAAGAGGACTCCATTGCTGCCCTGAGTAACCTGTTTCCAGGGAAGAAATTGCTCCTAATATCCAATCTAAGCCTTCCCTGGCACAAAACTGCACAACCATATCAAAGTAAATACCTTCTAGACAGAGTCCTCTGAACTGTTGTATTTCTTTAAGTCTCCATTAATTTAAACTTGTTTGTTTGACCATTTTCAAATATCTTAAAAATATTATGAATTCTCATACTAAAATAATTGATCATTATTTGACCTCCAAATGCTGAAGAATCTCTGTAAACACTGTGTGAAGAACAAAGACAGTCCTCATTTGAGCTTATTTCTCTTTCAGTGCAACAGACCACAAAAGTGTAACAATCAATTGGAGGCTTTATTTAGTTCAGTAGTATTAAAAAACAAATACAAGTTTTAAGTCCTTTTAGCATTTTTCAAGTAAAGCATGTCTGCAAGACATGCCACTTTTCTGCATAATTATCCTTGCCTTAAAATAGATCAAGTGAAAAAGCAAGAAAGTTAAGAAAGCTGAGCTACGGGGGCTTATTCAAATTGTTGACCATTTTGTGCACCTGAACAAGGTGAGATTCTGACACTTGGCTACTCAGGAAAAAAAGTCACTGTGGAAGAAACAAAAGCTACATGGACTGTCAAAGCTCTGTCAGCACATCAGACACACTTATGCCACGAACCTTTCCACATCAGGACCTTTCACTGTTATGACGGCTGAAAGCAATGTCATCAACTATGGCATGGTCTACACCATAATTAGGTATTTTGATCAAGATTCAAGACTTGTGAAAAAATGATCTTTTAGCAAAGCTTGCCCAAAAGTGCTGAAAGGCTATTGCATGCTTTAATTAGTTTTCATCGACTCCCACATTCCACAGACAAGACAGAATTTTTCTCTGACTCAGCACTCGCAGGGATCAGCAAGCACACTTAGGACTAAAAAGCATGGGCATTCTACATAATCTCCCTGTGTGTCACTTCCATACATTTGAGAAACAAAATTTGTGTCAAGCCTATTCTCTAACAAGTGAGGACATGTTGGTTAACAACTCTATCACGCCAGTACAAAGTGAAGAAAGGAACATTGATGGTAAAAATTCAAAACTGCTCCTCTTCCTGTCGTCACCTTCGGAAGAAGATAAAAAAATGTGAAAACAATTTTTTCTTCTAGCAAAGTGCTAGAGCTAAAGAACAAGAGAAAGTCTGAGAATTACTGCACTGGCAGGGCGTGATCCTCTCTTTGAAGACTGACTTCTGCCTTGAGACTGCATATTCGCTCTGCAATGGTGGAAGCTCTTGCAAGTAAGAGGGGAGCAGCAAGACATGGCTCCAGCATTCACACAGCTAGCTGCTCCGGTCTGCCAAAGAGACACAGCAATTGTTCTGCACAGTGTCCCAGTCACAGACAAAGCTTCACTGCACTGTACATTCAGAGAAGCCTACACAGTATTATAAAATCAATAATCACACAGACACAAACATAGCTGAGGAAAAGACAGAGAAAGCAAGAATGAAAAAAATTAGATGAAGAAAACAAGAAAACAAAGCTATCAGAAAGTTTCAAAAGCCTTTTTTTATAAAAAATCAAAGATAAGTTACTTAAGAACAAAAGTGCAATGCAACCATAAAGTCTCACCGGAATTAAGTGAGACTATTAGGATGAAGATGATGATGAAGAGTACAAATAACTTTAAGTCTTTGATATTTTGGAAATTCTCACCACTGATACAGGTACCTTTATTAGGCATGTGTTTAGTCACACAGACAGCACATAGTTGAGACATATCTAAAGTGTCAGTATGTCACTTTTATTAAGTCTCCCAGCACTGAAGTCTGATAAGAAATTATTAGAAAAGGTGTGAAATACAGGCTTGATTCACAATTAGATTATATCAAGTACACAAGCTAATATAAGAGTCCTACTCTGAAAACTGTAACAAGAAGATAACTCTTTCCATGTAAAGATATTATTTCCAGGTCCTTAAAAAACAAAGTTTGAGCTCCAAAACTTTGAGATACTCTGATGTGACAAATTGTAAACTTCTTGTATCTTCTCCAATAAAAGGAATTACCAGCTGCAAACTAAAGCATTTCAACTAAATGAAACTGGAAATTAATTGGTTATCAAGCAGAGCTACATTTAAACATTCTTTGTATCAGATCTCCTGTCTTTATACTTCCACATCAGTCACAAAAACATTGCCCCAGCTATCTACAAAACCAATTAATCCATCTTGTAAAAAAAAAATTTCAAAGATGTATGTGTGTATATATATATATATATGTGTGTGTGTGTATATATTTATTTTTATATATATATCTATATATATATAGATATATATATATAGAGAGAGAGAGAGAGAGAGAGAGGGACATCTTCCACTGCCCCAGGTTGCTCCAAGCCCCGTCCAACCTGGCCTTGGACACTTCCAGGGGCAGCTACAGCTCTCCGGGCACCCTGTGCCAGGGCCTCAGCACCCTCACAGTGAGGTTTTCCTTCCCCATATCCTGTTCTAAACCTGCCCTACCAATCACCTGGCGTTTAGAATCTAAGAGACCATGAGAGAAAAGACCCCCCCATGTTGTGTGACACTAAAGAGTTAATTTAAATCTAATGCAGAAGAAGCATTTTTGAGGCAGAAACACAGGTACTGTTTACAGTTACTTGTAATTATTCTCTTGATGGACTATACGTACTTAAAATAATTTTTCAAAATAAGTACACAAGAAACCACATAACCTGAAGCAGGTAGGTTGTATTTTTATAAAGCAGAACTCACAAATTAAAATCTGGGGAAAAATAATCCTAAGTAACGTATGGGGAGGCTTATTTGGCAGAGAAGTACTGAAAGCCAAGAACATACCAATTTCCAAAAAAAAAAAAAAACACTTAGATAATGCCAGGATCAAACCATTTACTACATATCATTACTCATATTTTATAGATGCATCAGATAAAACAGGAACAGATTTAACAACTAAGAGAATTTTGGCAATAGAGATGGCTTTTACCTATAAACACATGTTAAGGAAAAACAATACTCTAGCGCAATTCTAACTCGCTCTTGCCCAGGATAGCAGTACCTTCCTTATGCACACGTGTAACACTTTTAGGCACTGGAATCATCTCACAGGGATCTACAATTTCCACCTATCCACAAGCCAAGTCAACATAATACAATATTCAAACACACACCCCACTCCCTTTCAGCAGGGCAAACCCCTACAATTTTAGGCTCTTGCTCTTTCTTCCAAGACAACAACCAGGCTCCTGCATTGGCAGCTGTCATACAAATAAGAGTAACACTTACTTCACATACCACATAGTCCTTAGACAGTAACACCACATTCCCTCTTCTGCATTTCCTAATGCATACTCCTCCACTCTGCTCTTGAGAGCCACAGTCTGATTTCATGCTCTTGACAGAAGAGGCACATATTCGAATCTGACTATCATAGCCTTGTACTGAAAGATGTCAATAATAAATATCTAGTAATATAACTAGCATAATACCTAAGGAAAATAGATCAGGATTCAAAGCTGTGATAATAAAATACTTCATATCTCATTCAAGTATCTTCATTTT
This sequence comes from Acridotheres tristis, assembly GCA_037013685.1. Taxonomy (NCBI): domain Eukaryota; kingdom Metazoa; phylum Chordata; class Aves; order Passeriformes; family Sturnidae; genus Acridotheres; species Acridotheres tristis. The sequence goes on from CM072894.1 coordinate 37,931,139, forward strand.
ACAGTGGTTAGTAAAAGACTTTATTTACATTAAAAATCTTCTAGTCATCACTTTCGGTTTACGTAACCACTGCATCTAGATCGGAACACTGCTCTTATTAATCACAATAGAAATTACAAGCTAAAGAATCATAAGGTATGTCTCCTAGTTACATGCCTAGTACTAGGCAGCATTACTTTTCAAAACAACCACTAAAAGTGAAAAAATGAGGGACTTTATTACACACAGGGGTTTGTTGGGGGTTTTCTGTTTGTTTTCTAACATTTGTTGAATTTAAGTTTACTGCCTTACAAAAAGAAGGCAGTGCAGTTGATAAGCTAACTTTAGTACTGCAAAGACTAAAGAGAAACACAGGTTTTCTTAATTTCAAAAATCACAGTAGTATTTATATATAGTGGTATCTATATATAGACACACACACACTTTATGTCTTCCTACTTGCAGAAATGTTATTAAAAGGTGGAATTGCAACCATTAAAAAAGAAATTAGTCAACAGATTTTAACAAATTAATACAATAACTTTAATATATTACTCCTCTGGAACAACAAAAGGCTTTAAATTGGTCCATGTGCAAATAATCATATCAAAGGCAATAAAAAAAGCCTGTATCACAAAAAAAAAAAAAATCCCAACAGTATTAATGGACATTTTCTGTTGCTTATCCCTATATCATCAGGGCATGACATGAGCCACCTACCAGGCATACATACTTGATTTATCAGATCAGACGGTAAGTACACAAGTGTTACCTGAAAAAAAAAAAAAAAAAAAAAAAGTCCACAACAGCGGTAAAGTCTATTCCACAGATGTCTCTAAATACAGAGTCCTGCTACAGAAGGTTCATTTCCCTGAAACTAAAAGACAAAGCAAATCCTGCAACAGAGACGACCACTAAAATTCTGGAATAGAGAAGTTATGTTACTCCCTGCTAGCATGCAAAATACAGTTGACAGAATGGAGCTACACACACAAATACTGTGTATTTTATTTAGGCACAGATAAATTTGAATGGAAATAACTGCTGGTTTTCAGGGAAAAATCAAAGGAGCAAATTTTACTAAGAGAAAAAAATCAACCCTTCTCCCTCTCTCCTCAGATTTTGGGTAAGGGAGAATTTGACAGTGTAAATATATTAAGTAATCCATCAAAGTTACAACTGAAGAACTTCCTACTAAGCTTATAATAAAACAATGTTTTAAAAACAACTCTTTTTATTATTCTGAGGAAAAGCAGCAAAGAGAATGGAAGTTTAACCTACAATACTCTGTGTTCCCTGTGCTCACACAGTTCAGCATGAAGTTACTAAAAACACCTGTGCCAGCATTCTCTCCTAACACGATATAACAGCAGCACAAAAATCCAATTTTGTACGTTACATTTTTGTTGTTCTCTTTCAGGCACACGTTTATCAAGTCCTCCTGTCTCAGGACATGGTGCATTAAATGTCAAAACAGTATAAACTAAACTTTTTGTTGTTTTGTAATTTCTATCTTTTTAAAGATCACACTGGATAGCCTGCAACTTAATCCTAGCACATTTCATTTTCAATGAATCTTCAAGACCCCAGAATTTTAGAGTCTTAATTCAAGACTGTAGCAATATTCTACACTTCTGGTCAAAACTCTTGACTCTGCATATTCTTATGCAGTATCATCTCACTTAGTATCATTTTGACACTAAGGAAGTTTAAACAGTTCACCAAAACATCCTAAAATACAGACCAAGTGACACACAATCACAGGGTGACTGAGACTGAAAGGGAGCCCATCTTGTCAAAGCCTTTTCTCAAGCAGTCACTTAGAATCAGTTGCCCGGGACTGGATCCAGATGACTTTGGAGTATCCCCCAGGGTGAAGACTTTGCAACCTCTCAGGACAATGCATGTCAGAGCACAGCCATCCTCACAAACAAAAAGTTTCCTGACGTTTGGGGGGATCCTCACAGAAGGGCTCAGTTTGACAGAGACAGCAGTGGGTCATGCGGTTGTGCCTCCCTGCTAAAGCAGGGTCATCCCAGAGCACACGGCATGGACCTTCCTGTGTTTCTGTCTGTGCCCATCCCCGTCCTGACCCACTGGAAAGAGCCTGCTTCAGTCCTCTTTGCACCTTTCAGGCACGTATTTATAAACACTGATGAGATTCCCCTGAGCCTTTTATCTGGGCTGAGGAGTTCAAGCTCTCTCAGCTTTTCCTTACAGGTGAGATGCTCCAGCCCCTTCAACTCCTTAATGGACTACAGACCGCTGATCATTTGTCCCCTTTTTTATAACTCAGAAAAAAAAAAAAAAAAAACAGAACAGCAAAACAAGCAACAGGCAAGTGGAAAATTAATCGCCCCGAGTCCACACACTTTTAAAAATACAACTTCTGATTATTTCATTGCTTGTTATATGTAAAATAGTCTATTACAAGAAAAAAAAAACCGTAAAAAAGGAAGTCAGATGTCTTGTTTAAGAAACTAAGCTTCTTTTCAAGTCCTGTAGAAATTGTAGTCTTTCACTTTTGCTGTTCAAAATTAGTTAAATTTATAATTGTCTAATGGCACCTCACTTCTGTTCGATGAGTGAAAACATACCAAAACTTTTTTTTCAGCAATTTTATGACAACTTATTTTCTAGCATCCATAGAAGCTAAAAACTGCCACATGCATGAACCAGTATGATTTATACTACAAGAAAAGTAGCTATCTATGCAGGCTTTTAAATATTTGACAAACAAGACTGACTCGTGTTAGTCTCATTTACAATTCACAGGACGGCAGTGAATCTACTACCTCACTGAAATCCAGTCCACGATATACGGAAGAGGGTGGAGGGGGTGGGAGGTGGAGGAGGGCAGACACCTCACTTGCCTTAGAAAATAGCTATGACTACATTTTTCAAAACCTTTTATTTTTCACTTACATTTGACTATATAAAACAGCAAGTCCTGCTTTTATTAATTAAACAGCAATCAGCTGTCTGTAAGCCATCCATGTGACACATGCATACAATCCATTTCACGGGGCAGTGGTAAGATACAGACTTTGATTCTGAAAAACCCTCAACTAACATGAAAGCTCTGGAAAACTGTATACTATTATGTGCATGCATTTCATAAATACAAATGTTTGTTCTCTCATGTAATGCTGGACTGGAAAGATAACAAGTCAGCACAACTTGTGCTAGACTATCTGCCCTCAATAAGAAATACTGCAACATGGGAATGATTCTAAAGTATTTTCACCAAGAGAAATTACTGGATTACTTACTGCTTATAGTTACAGATGTAAACATCATTCTAGTCGCGCTACTTAAAAGTGGACAACATTTTCTAATTGAAATCATATTGAATTTATTCCGAGAACAAAATTTTGATCCAAAAAAGATAAAATTTAGTATCCATTATCTGAATTCTACTGTGCATAAAATCCAGGTACATGGTACCATGCAAAAGCTTTTTACTACACGTCTCCTCGTGCTACTTTTGAGGTGGATGAAAAAATTCTCCTGTGAGCAGTGAAGGTCCTCTCTATTTTTCTACTGCCATAAACCAGACCCTATGAGGAACTACAAGTCCACCTCAACAACCCACTTGGCAAGGACAGTGCTGTCCGACAGCATATATATATGTCTGACAGTGGGCACACACTGTGGAATGCAGAGAACTGCTTGCGGTATTGGTGAAGTAACACTAATACTGCCCTGCCACTTCCTCAGCTGGCCGGTCTAATCTGTGCATCTTCTTCAATACAGTGACTAATTTTCAGAAAATTGTAGAACTTTATTGTTGAATGTCTAACCTACTTTCAGTTATGGCTTAAAATAAACGACAAATAGAAGTTACAGCATAGAATGAACAGGCGCATAGAATGAACAGGCACATGAACGAACAGGTGTGAGCACAAAGCACAGTCATAAAATTTTACATGTTGACAACAGGGAAAGAGGCACATACAGCAAAAAAAAAACAACTCAGCTTTATAAAGAGATCCCACTTACATGCATTTCAAATGCCTCTTAGAACACGTAACACACATCATTCCTTAAGATAACTGCTTATGTATTTATTTTTAACACATTGCAAGGTATAAAAGTTACAACAATTATAAAAATTAAGCATTTAGAGGCCAAGAAATCTTTAAAAAGGGATTGCCCATGCTTGTTTTAACATAGTCTTTACACTATTCACAGATCTTTCAGAACACGTAATTCATTTCGATGACCACAAAAAGACTGCAGGCTACATTTGAACACTGCTCTGTATAAACCACTTACATCAACACAATAAACTTTGCAATATGCTGTATATCTATAACATCTTAACTGCTAACAATGAAAATTTACTGGCATCTGCAAGAGTCAAAAGATTATAAATTTACTTCAATGATAATCAGAAACCGGCTGACACAGAAAAACATCTCCCAAAAAACAGGCAAGTATTTCAAGCTGCTCTGTATCTTTCTCACATACAAACAAAAGAAAAATCACCTAGCATAATCTGCTCCTTTCCTAATATCAGGCATTTTACAACTGGCTGCACTTACTGGTGCACTTAACCTAAAGTTTAACCTAGTTTTAACCTAAAGTAAGTGAGAGTGAGTTCCTTCCTTCTCTGCATGCTCTTTGACCCGTTTCTTTGTATAATGAACACACTTCGCAAATCATAAAAAACTAGTTCAAAACTAACCCTCTGGATAAGGTTCAACCATGAAATCAGTACTTCCCACTCTTGATCAAAAATACATTTGGTTCCAGGAAGAACAATTTGCTATACCCTCTAAGCCTTAAAGGGGGAAAATCACGCCTGAAAAGCACTTATAGAAAAGAGAACTGCAGAAAAATATAGTGCTAATACCACAGTTGAAGGCCAAACAATAAAGGACCCTTACCAAGGCTGTTGTCATTTTAATCATATATTTTTTCCATATGCATTTCTCTCTTTTCTGAAATTTACCGCTCCAAACACTCTTACATGCATTAAGTGGCAAGTACATAACTATACAAACTTTTTAGATAGTTTTTATTTGGCAAGTTGTTGGTAAGTTAAAACAAACAAGAAAGACATGAAAAACATCAAACAGAAGGACTTCGGTATGTCATCAAAATGGGACATACTCATTTTGTGTTCAAATATACACCCGTTCTAAAAACCTATCCTCCAAATCCTTCTCCAATACATTTAAGGTATGACTAAATCCAAGTGCACTCTCTACTAAGCTGCCAGAAAGATAATAATTGTTGGAGTGTATTGCTGTGATTTTTTTCAATAATCTACAGTATATGACTCCCTTTAGTCGAGATTTGGCATCTCAACTTTCTTCCCATTTCTCACATTTTCTTTGGGACAGTAGCTTTTTAACATGGTCTCTGCTGACAATGCAGTGAAAAAAATTCAATCACTGTCTGCTGTAACCAAGTGTCAGTGATTACTAAGAGAAGAGTGGGCGTCTAATCACCTAAAATCAGAATATCCTGCCTTGGAAGAGACCCACAAGGATCATTGAATTCAACCCCTGGCCCTGCCCAGGGTAGCCCAACAATCCCACCCTGCACCTGAGAGCATTGTCTAAACACTCCGGGAGCTCTGGCAGCCTTCGGGCTGTGACCATTCCCTGGGGAGCCTGGGCAGTGCCCAGCAACCCTCTGAGGGCAGAACTTTTTCCTGATATCCAACCTAAACCCACACCTGACACAGCTACAGCCATTCCCTTAGGTCCCGTCCCTGATCACAGGGCAGAAATCAGAGCTGCTCCTTCACTTCCCCTCATGAGGAAGCTGTAGACCCAATAAGGTCTGACCTCAGTCTCCTTTTCTCCAGACAGAACAAACCAGGAGACCTCAGCCATTCTTCACATGGCTTCCCCTCCAGATGCTTAACAATTTACTTCTCTAGACTCCTGTGTAAGGTAATTTCACTGCAAGAGCCAAAACCGGAGAGTCTATTGTTTCTAATATTAGACTCAGTAACTAAAAGCACCCAAAAACCCAAATAGGAATTCTCCTTGCTGCTTTAAAAGCTCCTACAATCATGCTATGAAGAAATTGTTTCTGGCACTACAACTGTTGTAGAGGTTGGGTCCCCCCAGGAACCTATTGAGCACTCTTCCCACTTCACTTCTCTCCTAAACCACACAGCTGTAGTCTCGCTTATCTCTGATCTAGCTCTTTCTTCAACATTGAAAAGAAGCAGTGAAGTGCTCAGGGTAACTCCAAGGAAGAAAAACAATCAATCAGAGATGCAATGGAAAAATACTGGTTTGCATTTCTCACAGTTTATCCTTTTTTCAATTGCTGTAACTACTCAGATAAGATCAGAGCTGTAAGGAGTGATAGTATCTTTTATTAAATCAACTGATACGGCTTGAAATTTTATATCTCGCTGACCAACACAGTAAGAAACCTCTTTTAATGGCTTCTCATTTTCCTGGATCCATACGTATGAAGTACGAATTTATTTACAACTTTCCTCAGCAATACTTTCTATTTACATGCCACGCTATCAATTAGCAACAAGTAAGTAACTTACAACATATTGGATCAAAAGATGTATGGAGAGCAGAAATTTTGGGCTCCCATTTATTCTCGCAAGAATTAAGGATATTAGGAAAACTGAGTATTGTTGTCAAAAATATATTACTCCTTATCAAAGTTCCAGTCACTAGAGCAAACAAAAATACAGAAGAGTTATCAAACTTTTCTGTATAAGCTTGATTTCTAACTGAAAAGTAAAATTGAATGCGGGAAGATCAACTTTACATCATGGCTTATACATATTAATAATTAATATTTCTATGTATGTACTTTTCACATTATAATGATAGATAAGCACACCTTTATATGAGTACAGTCGTTCCTAACAGATCCATTATTTTCTCCATGGGATACTCAACTGGACTGCTTGCTTCTATTTTACTACCCCTTCATTTTCTGTAATACAATCGCATTTTATACTCTTGGCTTTCCCCCAAAAGCACTGGGTATACAGTGCACGAAAAAAAAAAATTCAGCAACTACAGTGTTAGCAAGGTAACATTGGGTAAATCTAACAAGGATTTCTTATTCAACGTATTCTTCATAACAACAAATGTTATGAAAGGACTACAAAGCTTAGCTGATGTCACTTTTTTAGTCTTTACATTACAAGATTTCATGTTCAAGATGTATGTCACTGCTCACCCTTACACCTTGTTTCTTCAAAGCTCAGAGTTTAACATTTTATTCAGCATTTCGTTAAAAAGAAATATTTGATACTGAGGTTGTTCTATGATACAAGCACAGCTAAAATGAAGAGCCTCTGCGGCTGTAGCGCCCAGATTTCAAGTGCAGGTAAATCAATATAAAAAAAGGCCAAGCACAGTCTCCATGTGTGAGTAGAAGGGTTTATAATAGCTTGCAAACGACTGTGCACTTGTTGTAACCAGCTGTTCGCAAATTATGAGTATGCAACCAATTCATGTTAAAGCCAAATCTCAGCACCATTTTTACAGGGAAATCCTAGTAGTTTTTTGCTTGTTCCACATGTTAGCTCTGTTAAGGATACATACAAACAGCAGTATAACTTTGGAACAAACAGGATCAAACTATTTGCATTTCATTACTAAGTCCATTCGCACAGCAAGGGTTGTCAATCTTTAGAACTCTCCTACAACAGCGCAGGCAATACAACAATGATCTCCAAGCCAAAAAAAAAAAAAACCCTCCACACCAGACATACTAGCCCCTTTGCCAAGCTTTTGATTCAGCCAATCAGCCTGTCTGTCCTGACCTGCTTGAAGGCTTGAATCAAGCTTCAAACACTTAAAAACATCCATCATAAAAACAAAGATAGGACACTGAATTATACAGTATTAACCTCCAGGGTTTGCATACAAAGACGTAAGATTTATTTATGTCCTAGCACGTTAAGAGCTTCAGCACACTGTTCTTTACACCAAACTAGCTGCCAATTTGATGAACCTCTCTGCCCTCAGCAGTACAGTATCTTTGATTAATGAGTGCATGCTTATGGAAAAGTACAAGAGCAAAAAATGGGGCAAAATCCACACAATTACATCCCTGCGCACTGAAGGACCACTGCAGTAATTTTTGTCCAACTGGTTTCCTGTTGTAGAAAGATTGAGGGCTGAGGAGGGAGTTGTGGGATTATATTCCTGATTATACTTGGATACTACATACCACACTTCTAAAATAGGCATCTGGTAAAATGCACTGAACTGTTCATTAAAAAATCTTTCAGCATTAGAAAAAAATTAACTCATTAACACAAATCGATTAATAAATAGGGTCACAATCCAAAAACATTATCTGTGTACTTGGTGAAGAAAAAAATACTCTCTAGAAGATTTCAAGGTTTTAGTTTCTCATCCAACAGACTCAGGACTGAGGTTCAAGTTCAAGCACAGCTAGGCAGATTATTTTGTGCCTTTAAATTACTGTATTAAATACCCCAAAGATCTACCATACACGTCCTATAATTTACAGGTAGGACTCATCATTACTCAAAAATGAAAATTCTTCATTATCCTTTCCAACAATTCTAGAGCAGAACTAAGTTTTGGTGAGGCTCCAAAAAGACAACAGCATTATCAGACAGTCACTGTGTTATTTTTAAATCTACCTTCTTTCCCAAGGCTTTATACTGTAAACATTAGTAGCGACAAATACTTAAACTTAGCAGTCCCACTAATTACTAATGTGAAGATTCCATCAGGTAAAACAATTTCTCAGGTACTTTTTCTTTACATTTTTAGTAGTTTGAATGTTCAGGTTTGGGATGATTCCTCCCTTAGCAGCTAGAAAAATGTCTGCAATCTCTTTTTGCAAACTACCAAGGCTTAACCCATTCAGCTCTTTACAATGCCTGACCTACATCAAGTGAAAAGAGTCTTCTGTCTTTTACACACAGAAAACAAGACATTCAGGAGGCCCTGGGTAGCAAGGTAAAGGGAGAGAACTCACATTAAATGACAATGACAAGCCCAGCACATCTTTTTCTAAGTCCATACTTTCAGAAACTATGTTTGAAAGATCATCTGTCACTAAGCAAGGTTTTAAAATGTATACTTGTTTTGATATTGGTCTTTCTTCCAATGATCTGAAATATGTTCTATAAAAAGAGAAAGAACTAGTATTAGGAATTGTGTCAAATGCATAAATTAATTCTGTTAAACTAAGCTGGGAAAACCCTTGTATCCTTTGTTCCTTGTCGCTACATTTAAAAAAAATTGAAACAAGCGTTAAAACTTCCTCACAGTCCAAGAGTTTCTTTCACCTGGTGTCTCATGAAATGCTAATACTACAGTAGAATACATCACAATTTTTCCTCTCCCAAAAAGAAACAAAAATCTAATTGATACCATAAAATGACTACTTTTACTATTTATTTCCATTTTAATCTCAAAGGAACTTCTGTATTGGACTTCAACAAAGTATATTTGTTTTTTTCTTTATAAGGAATGGCTCGAGACCATGGCACTATATAACGGTAAATTTAGGACAGTAAAGAGCTTAAACACTAAAGAACTTGGATAAGAATTTAACACAGCTAATAGGTGAAACTCTGCTAACTGGATTATATGTTCTACATACCTTTTTCCCACCTAACACAGTACGATTAAGATACAAAAGAATGGCAAAATACTGCATCTTGCCTGGCCTTTCTGCAGAGGCTGAATAATACACGGTCCTAGTTTTGTTTAATGACTATGTGCTGCATTCTGCTTACCTGCCTGTAGCAATTACTCTGCAGACTAACAAACCACACATTTCCGTTTTCAAGGAAACAACTACCCAGCACTACAGATTAAAGTCAGTGAAGACAGCTCTTTTTCATCCTCTACCACCAACTACGTGTGATGTTGGTAAAAGACTAAACCCTTCCAGAGTCCTTATCTCGGTAACAGTGAAACTAATACTGTCTCGCTTTCATGAAGTCCTAAGAAAGACAAACTAAAAAATTCATGAGAACCTACTGTTTTCCTCACACAAATCTTCTCGTGATTCCGTGTTGGTTTGTTTGTTGCTATTTACAGTAAAAATAATTTTAAAGCAAAGATGTAGTAGTATAACAAAAAGTCTTTAAAAGCATAGAAGTCAGCTTAAAAAAGGATGTTTCATTTCCTTCTGTGATGCAGTGGGGAAGATCATCTGTACCTAGATTCCAAATACTGCATAATGTTCTTCAATACAAACTTCTCATTTCTATAAAATACATTGACCAACGTATACTTACTACATTTTGTCTACATTCAGAATGTTATAAACTATCCAACAATCACAAAAATCACTGCGAACCTTGACAAGTGTTTCAGTGCTCCTTGTGGTGACAATTAACAACCACAAACGAGTTTATAACGTAGCAAGGCAAAATTCACGGAATATACTGTAGTAAAACTACAGTATTAACTCAGAAGTTGAACCACACTTGGGAGAAAACTGGTAACTGTGGGAATCTTCCTTGGGCCAAATTATCTAAGTGATGAAAACACTAAGTATCACTCTTCATACTCTAACAGAATAGACTGTTTATTTAAAAAAAAAAAAAAAAAAAAAAAAAACCAAAAAGACCCAGCCAAGCAAAAAAATGCATTCTACCATTATTTACACTATTAAGTTTTATTTAAAGATACCTATACATTAGAGTCTGGGAGAAGGGATTTGAACACAGAGTGTTCATACAATGAAATCCTTAATGTGCTGGAGGGAGAGGGGGGAGGAAGGGTGTAGGAAACTGCATTGTTGGTTATACCTCCCAACAGTCAAGATCTCCTGTTCCCAAATATGCAATTATATGAAAATTATAGACCTAACAGCAGTGAGGTATTCCTTTCCCTTATTCTGGAATATGAGACTGGTTGCACAAGCTTAATTTTATTTGCTACTTTTCTGATATTCCACGTCTTGCATAGGAACAAAAAATTAGCAACAAAGACCTTAACAATTGCAGTTCAAGCTGGGAGGGACTGTTCTATTCGAATTCAATGACACCACTAATGGCTTCTTAGCAGTTTCATGAAATCAACCAGCTGTCAAATCGATGCATCAGAAGGAACAGTTATGCACTCCCATAAGAAAATCAACACATCGGGATGTTTTGCAAAACATCTGCTCCTTTACAATGCAGTTCTACAATAAATGTGCAAACAAAGAAAACATGAAAAAGGGCAACAGGACCTAGAAGGAAAGGCTTGTTACCTTCTTATTTGCATTTTAAGTCTCTCCCAAAAAAGACAAAAAAAGCCAGTCCTGTAGAACTTTCTTAACATAAGATCAATATAACGATTAAACAAATATACTAAAGCAGTCAACCAATGCTCTTTATTTCCATGATATAAAGATATTGCTAGTTTATATTTTGAAAATGCAAAACATTTTTTTACATGTTCAAGAAAAACCAAGTATTTTTCACCAAAAGGCAAGAAGTATGTATTTAGCTCTTTTTCCCCTCTCATACTACTCAAAAAATTTTACAATGGCATTGACAACCTACAAGAATCCTAAAAACAACTACCTTTTTGTGGGAACACAGACCTGTAAGGAACCCAGCACAGTGGAATTTAGTTTAAGAAAATAATCTGGATGAGAAATACCAGTATATCATGGTTTAGGAATGGTATTCTCCAATTCAGTGCTCTCACTGAAACCATGTGTTGCTCATTCGCTCCCTCCCCTTCTTCAGGATGGAGAGGAGAGTTGGAGGCACAAAAGGTAAAGGTCAAAGGTTGGGATAAGAACAATTTACCGGAAACAGCAGTGAGATAAGAAAACGAATAGTAATAGCAACAATACCAATGACAGAGACTACAAGGAGTCCAAAGAGCCAGACGGAAACAATACCCTTTAAATCCACTTGAAAGAGAGGCCTTCTCTCCACGAAAGGAACAGAGTGCCTTGCCTGCCCTTCCCAGCCCCAACTAACAGAGGTAAGGTGGTCAGAACTACTGGGTCCGGGCAATTCCCCTCCTGGCTACTGCAAAAATGAACCATGTCCTCGCTGGAACTAGAACACGGTATCACAATTCCAGTTTCTTTTCAATACGCAATAGTCACAAAATCTTATACTGTGCCATGAAGAACAGACTTTGGATCAGGAACAAAAAGGAAACAGTACCTGATCCTCTGAAGAAATATTTTTTTTTACTTTTCCAAGAATTCTGTTAATGAACAACTTCTTCATAACCTAATACGAATACTCCCCTTGCTTACAGGAATTGGTACGACCGATGATTAAACCAGTATCACCTGCTTGAAGTGAACACAGAATTTCTTGAACACTGAAGATTCCTTAACAATCCCTAGTGCTTTCTCTATATATACTTTACAAAAATTACCTTGGCTACCATTTTCTTAACATTATGCATTTTACTGATTTTGCAGCATTTTGACAAATCATGTATGTAGTTTATTACGAGATGTCAAAGCTATACTGCCATTTTCAGACAGTACTTATCCTCTGTTGCTCACCATCTATAACCAATCCAATCTTCTAGACCTTCAGTGTATTTATAATTTAGAGTCACCTGCTGTACATGCTTTCAACTGTTAAAATGTTTTTATTTACTCAGCATTCACACAGATAGGAAATAGCAAATCCAACCACACCTTCTGATGCATTTAGGAAAGAAAAATAAAGCAAGCATCTGACATCTGCTCTAACATAACCTTAAGGCTGCTTTAAGTACAGCATTCAATACTGACTTGGACAGAAAGTCTTGATGTAGAAACAGCTATTTCTATTACTTTCTATGTTAACTATTCTCAGTATTTTTCCCAATCCTGAGGACAAAGAAAATGCGAATTATATACAAGTGGTTTCATGTTCTCCATAGTGCGACTTTAAATATGCAGCAAGTCAAACAAGCAGAGAAAGAAGAATGGAAAAACAAAACTTTAGCTACAACAATTATTTCTTACCAATTCCACGTTTCATTAAGTCATGTGACCAGAAAAACTTTCATGGGAAAAAAAAAAAAGAAAAAGCAATTGAGAACCAAATTATAACAGTACCTTTTATTGTTCTGCCTTTCACAACAGCTGATGCAAAACTTGTAGTCAGAGGAAAAGAGATTTGCTGTTGGGTTTTGCGTAAGGGGCTGTGGTAGGTTTGGTTCTTTCAATGAGTTTAGTATAGTTACTATGTTTAGCCACACACATTATACAGTACCTGGAACATAACCTAAACTACATGTAATATTTACAGGTACTTTCCAGATGGAACCTTTTAATAATATACATTAATAAGTTCGTTGCTTCCAAACATACCTCCAAGTCTGTCATTTAAAAAATGGAGATGTATTCCTCCAGCCAAGAAGACACTGTTTATTTCCCAGGGAAGATCCTGTACCAAGTGTTCCATGAAAACTTCACATCAGATTAATACTTGCTATAAACAAAACCAATGCAGATCTCCAGATAATTTGTTATTTAACATAGTAACTGAAGGGCGTTTTTTTAAAATAACCCAACTCTTAAGCATTCCATATTAAACACAAAGGCTAGGGCAGGAAAAAAAAGGGGGGGGCGGTTGAGGGGCACGATTGTTTTTCTGATATGAAATCAGACACCGGATAAAGAAGCATATTCAGTGTCCCCTGTACCTGCATGCTCACCTTTCTCTTGGAAGCGCGGTTTACAATACGTTAGATCAGGAATTCCAGAGGAAAGCACAGAGTCTTGGAGAAAAATCCGCTTAAACTTTATATGACGTCACTAGCTGTCCCTGTAACATTCCCTAAACTTTGATGCTTATCCAGAAGCGCTTTCAGGTTTTCTACTCATTCCCTCCTAAAAGAGACGGTCAGACTTTGGAATAAAAATTTGCCCAAGATGGCGAAAGGCTTGTTGTTTAGAGGGCAGAAAAATGGAGGATATTGTAATATACACAAAGGGATAAATTTCAACAACTCGGCCCAGCGCTGCAGCTGCTTGTTTCTCCTTGCAAGGACGGGGCACGCACAAAGCCGCGGACAGAGGGGCCCGCAGCGAGCAGGGTGTGCGGAGCGGCGCCCGCTCTCGGGCCGGGCCGCGCCCCGCGGAAGGGAGGGAGGGCGGGCGGAGGGAGCGCCTGCTCGAGCGGGGGCCGCGCGGGGCCGGGGGCCGCCCGAGCAGCGGCAGCGCCTGCTCCGGCCGCTGCCCCGCGGCCGCTCCGCGCGGCCCCGCCTCGCGCCCGCCCTGACAGCCCCGACCGAGGGGAGCGGGGCAGCGCCCGCCGCCAAGAGGGGAACGGCGCGGGAGGGCCGCCGGCAGCGGAGCGTACCGTACCGCACAGCGCCACACAAAAGAGCCGCCCGGTGGCCGCTAGCAGCCGCCGCACCGCCCCGGAGGCTGCAGGCGTCCGTCGGCAGAGACGTGACCGGCGCCGCCCGGCCAAGGCACGAGCGTGCGGCCATGAGCAAAGTTTAAAATCGCTCGGAACACGGCCGGTCCCGTCCGAAGACACTCCGGCCTCGGCCCTTCCCCGGGACTCACCTCCGTGCAGCCACTCCGCCTCCCGCCCGCAGCCCTGCCCGGGCAGGGCCCCGCAGCGGGACTCGCGCTCGGCCCCACACAACAAAGGGGCGATACGCACCGGCGGGGACGCGGCCGGCGAGGCGGGCGCTACCCGGGATCGGGAGCCCCGGCGCGGCAGAACGCCATCCCCCCGCAGCCGCTCACCTGGGAGAAGCTCCGCCGCTCGGTGCGCGGGGTGCGCGGCTCTCGCTCTCCCGCTCTCTCTCTCTCCCCTCCGCGGTGCGGGCGGCGCGCGCGCCGGGCCGGCCCTTCCCGGCGCTCCCCGGAGCCGGGCGGGGGCGCGCGCGGGCGGCGGCGCGCGCGGCGGCCGCCCCCAGCCGGCAGGACCCTGGAGGGGGTCGCGGACCCCGCGCCCCCGGTGACGTCACGGGCGGCGGCATCGCGGAGCTCGCGGCGGGAGCCGCGCCCGCCCTCGGGCCGGGAGAAGTTCGGAACGGCCCGCGGTCCGCAGCCACGGACAGTTCCAGTCCGCCTTGGGTCATTTTTCAGTGACGGCTTTATCGCTCGGGGGAGAAACAAAGTTGCCCACCTTAAGAACCTACAGATTAAGGTCAGGTTAAAAACGACAATAAAACAACGATAGAATCTGAGGTATAAACAACTGTCGTCTACGAAAAAAAAAAAAAGAAAAAAAAAAGAAGAAAAAAAAAAGCGATCCCCTTCGAAAAGATGAGACATTTTAAAGAAGCAACGTTCAACTTTTAAGTTCTTAAAGTACTCCATAAATTTAAATTTAAGTAAAGCAGGCAACAAGGATGGCGGAATTCAATTAAAATCAAGGGGAAGCGTCAGCTATTGACACAAGAATCAAAATTAAAAATACATCTTTTACATACAAATCATCTTCGCCTTGCCTGAAACAACCCATAGACGTTATTTGTAGAAAATTAAAAGCTGTGCTTCCCTACACCAACCCTTCACACTACACACACGGTATCCTCCTATTTTTTTTTCCGTTTTTCTTTGGCATAGTCTCAGACTCAAGCAGGGTTAAAGTACACAGCAAGAGCCCAAGAACTGTTCCCTACAAGCCATAGCAAATAAAGTTAAACCATAGTGCAATGAAGAAAATCCAAGTGATTTCAGTATGAGTCGGTAAAAACATACTTGCAGAATTCAAGAATATGTACAACTTTTTAACCTTATTACATACTACATAT
The DNA here is from genome assembly GCA_037013685.1 of Acridotheres tristis. Lineage (NCBI taxonomy): Eukaryota > Metazoa > Chordata > Aves > Passeriformes > Sturnidae > Acridotheres > Acridotheres tristis. The sequence continues at coordinate 37,946,789 of CM072894.1, forward strand.
AAGCATTTTAAAAAATCAACAATATTTCTAAATGAAGTCGATCTGTGCATAAAGAAATATGCACAAGCAGAAAGATGCCATTGTCTTCCGTTTCCTCTTAAGCCACTGGCTGCGATTTTAATTGAGCTGGAGGATCTTCATTAGTATTAACACATGGGGAGATTTCACAAAGCTGCTTCATTAGGAAAAAAAAAGCCTGGCAGACTAGCTCTTTTTGCATGCAAGGAGAATGTCAGCCTTACCTCGGTCATTTGTAACATAATAAGTGCAAGCACAATGATTGCAGTGCAGGAGCATTGGGGGAAGGGCAAAAACACTGCCTAATATGGATATGAGAAAAGAAAGCTTCTCATTACACAGTAAAATTTATGCTAAAAATTAGTGAGGATGATGTCTCGTGAGACTCATGCTAAATACATTAATGCGCTGATATGTTTTTAAGTATTATTTTTGTACCAGGCTATTTCATTCCAAGGATTCACATCCAGCAGCAAAGGTTTCCTAGCATCTATTGATTTTTTTTTTTGGTCCACCACATTCTCGGAATACAGATTTTAATCATTTCACTACACCACACTCGGTAATTTCATTAAAAAATGGAAGCTTCCATCCCCAGAAAGGCATTTAATTTCAATGACACACAATTTCTTTTAGCAGCAAACTGTCTCAACAGTAAAAGCTGGCCTAAGGTTCAAATGCATAATTTAGTCCCAAATTCTTCATGCTCTGCATTCCTTTGAAGCTATAATTTGACTAACTACCTAATAACTGTAATAAGGACAAATGATTTCCTTATAATATGGTATTAAACCGCATTTAATTAACTCAGAGGCTGAGCTCTGTACATGTTTGATTGGGTCAGTACCTCTCTAACCTCAAAATTTACTAATAATGGTCTAAAAAAAGAGTGTGGGGTAAGAACTAGTATAGATACAATAAACAGCTGCTTTGCTCAGTGTTATTCCTGAAAAGCTCACACATTTTGCAATGCAACAATACTGTCACTCATGAGATAACAGAATTTTATAAGGGGAAAGAAACAATGGATTTAGATAATTCACTATCAAATTTACTGGATTTTTGGTGCATATTTAATATTGCTGCTTGTAACATTTAAAATAAATTATAGTAATAGAAATTTTATCATTACAATGTCTCTAACCATTGTAAATATATTTTTGTTGTTAGCAGGAGGAATTATAGTATCTTGTGGCAAATAAAAATGTGTGCATGTTTGTGGTTACTGCGCTGCAAAGAGAGAGCAAGGACAGCAACACACACGGAGCTCTTTGGGGAAAAAAGGCCAATTTATTGTATGGATAATTTGTATTTAAAGTGTGTTATATGCAGCCAGGACCGGACAGGAGCTCATTGGACAATTGGGACAAACATCCCTGGGACAGCACCTCAGGATGTGTCCCACGGCAAAGACACCAGGGGTTAATGTTGATGCTGAATTCCACTCTGTTTGTCACCGTGTTGTCACCCTGGGAGACTCCTCCCTAACTGAAGCTGCAGTCAGCTTGTCAGCCTGGGAATGGAGCTGAGAGTCAGGAGAAATCCAGGCCTGGAGAGAATTCCCAAGCTGGAATTCCCTGCTCTCTAAATGTGTGTGTCCACACATGTTCGGACAATATTATGTAATCTTTTTTTTCTGTAATGCTCAGCAGGACAGAATTTAATCAACGTGAGCACAGAACCCAACAGGTCCCAACACATACTTCTCTTCACAAAGTTCCGTCAACTATCTAAATTTACATCACTGGGTTATATTTGTCATCAAAATATGAACAATATCTTTCTCATTGTACTGAATATTATTTGGCTTTTGGTCAAATATTTAATATCGTCTTAGGTAGCTCTATAGTATTTTATAGTCTGCACTCAAATATGTTTTAAAAGTTGTAGTTTTTCCACTAGTCACAAACAAACCAGTTTTACTACTGCAAAACTTACTAAGGTTTTAAAAACTTATAACAATTCCTTTGTTTTAATATGCTTATTCAACAGAAGCTGTTGTTAGTGGATGTTACTGATGCATTTAAAGTGATTAACTATTACATCAGAAAGGTCCCTAGCTTTCAAATTTGGCTGTTCTCCCTCAGGCAGTATGAAAGCTGTAATTCTCAATTTTAAAAAATGCAAATTCAAACTGCAGCACATATACTACAGGAACAGGATTCTTTTTTCTTTTGCTTCCTTTTCATGATGAATTAATTACAAATACAGTTAGCCTTTGCATTCTTTTCAGGCTTCCAGCATAAATACCATTAAAAAAATACACCCTGCCAGAGTTTTGTAGATCCCTTAGTATTTTCTGCTATGCTTTTTGACCCTATCATTATATTTTTTTAACTAGCTGCACGCACCAGTGCATTCATAATCTTAACTGCTGAATAGGGAGAAAAAAGAGTAAAATAAGCACCGTATTTACAAACATGTAACCTCACATTTGAATAATTACACTGATGTCACAAGAGCCATTTACATACCATACATAAATGTCTGGAAGGTCAAACCCAAAATTCCTGTGAGACCACAGAGGTAGAGTTCACTATAATGATCTCTCCAGAGGCACAAACAGTTTAAGAGGTTTTTCTCTTCTGCACCTGTACTCACAGGCTAGGAGCACAGGTTTACAGCCCTTCATTTGTAGCAATCCAGCTGCTTGTGAGGCTACACTAAAGCTAATACTCACACAACATTTCCAAACTCTGATCTTGTAACAGGATCTGTTCTAGACAGACCTTCTTATACACCTAAACAAACAAAAAGTCTTTGAACGTATTTTAAAAGGCTGTGCAGTATTCACTAGGGACTAGAAACTATGTTATGTACTTCTGTTAACAGGTGTCCTGTGCACTGTTTGCGAAGCATGCGTTTTATTATCATAAAATATATTAGAACAGATTTGCCATGCTGTAAGGACCAGCAGAAAGTTACCATCAATCAAAAATAACAACATCTTTACAAGCTAGTAGGGCTAGTCCATCCCCTGATGAAGGGTTGAAATAGTTAGCATTTAATGAATGCTATAAATAAAAAAAATTAAAAGGTTAATTTTCATAAAAACATGAATAGATCATTAAATTGGGATGTGCAATCTGTTTTCTAAAACATTGTGTTCAAAAATTTTGCAAAGCCTTTTTGCTGAATTTGCTCAGTGTTTGGGAGGTTTATTGTCAGCATTTGCAGAGGTTATGCTACCACTCTCTGACAGCTATTGATAAAATTTAACATGTCTAAGGGCTCCTGGCTTTATGATCTTATACACGTGGCTTCATTATGCCATCCTGGAGTGTTCAAATGAGTATCTACTTCACTGCAATGCATGAGGGTCGAGGCACAAATGGCCAAAGAATCTTTAAAAACATAAATAAGTTCATAAAAAGTATAAAACTAATGTAATAGCAACTGGATCAATATGTTCACCACTAAGTTGCTTTCATTAAGAAATGCTGTGTAATTGTTGAAAGTAAGTATGTAGGTAAATTTTGTTATAATGTTTTGCAAAGGTGCTGAACTAAATTAATCCACAGAGCAGCCATAACTGGTTTGCAGAAAATACAAATTTGAAGAACCAAAATAAGAACTCCTGAAGGACGAGAAAGAATGCAGAGTGCAAGAATCTAGACAGCACACATTGTATAAAAGCCTAGGAATCTTCCCTAAGGAGTTTCTGCATTGGCCTGTGTTACAGGCAACTTCCCAAATACACTTCATAGAAATTGCACTCTTCTTACAGCACATCTCATTGTGAGAGAGGTGAAAGCAGCGATGCATTATTTCCCTTCACTCATAAATTGTTAAAGGATACTTGTGCTCATCTTAAAAGATAGAGAAATCTTTGATTTGTTTTGCCAATCCCATTCCAGCAGTTTCTCATACCCCAACCTTGCCTTCCACAGCTGCTCCAGCATCTCTTTCGTGTCTATGATCAAAAATAGTCTTTTTATTAACCAATTAAATCTCTAAAAGTGAGAAATGCCAGTTCAATCTAAACAATTAATATATTAACCCTTTGAAAGTAGGGACATAAAAAAAATTCTTCACTAGGTCCCTTCTGTACTGATATTCCTATTAAATTTTACACTTAAAGTATCTGGCTCTGTCTTGTCTCAGAACCAATGTTAGATTTTAAGTACAAGGGTGCTTTCAACTGCAAGTTGTTTGGGACATATATCCAGGATATTACATTTACCCTTGTAATTAATGAAAAACAAGATCATTTAAAATGTTAGTCAGGCAATAAATTACCTCTGCATCAGAAGATACTTAGGTTACATTTTTCTGTTTGACTGGAAAAGTACCAACCTCACCAATAGCAATGTTAGCAAATAAGGTACTGAAAATCTTTGATTAGCATGACAGTTCACGTTGTTCTATCAAAATCTTTGCAAATTAAAGGGACTAAAAGGCATACATAAAAACAAAATAATCAGGGACTACTTTTGTATCATTTTCTCACTAGGTGTTTTAGAAGAACTAAATGAAGGAAATAAGAATTTGCAAATCCAGTTAATTTTTATCTTCTTCCAAAACATTGATGCTTTTTGATATTTAGGCATATTTGTGATTTTCCCTTCCCCTTATAAGTCTACAAAATACCTTAGGTAACAACTTGGTTAATTTCCTTATGCCTGCAAAGCTCTCTTCTTCTGGACCAAAACTACAGTTAGTTTTCTCTGATCAAAAGATGTAGTGTATTTGGGTTTTCTTCCCTGTTGCTTCTTTAACTTCAAGGATGCAAAAAGGCCTACCTCTAAATTTAGTGTAGATCTGTAGTAATTGCACCCACAAGTGAAAAGAAGCTCTTTCAGGGTGGAACACAACAGAACTCTTACATAGCACACAAGACTATACAATAGTTTAAGACAGGAAGTGATGGCATCTCTTATTAAAGTATATTTAAGCAGGAAATAATCTTATGTAATTAGCCAACCTGGAACCTGGCCAGGTCACAAGGATTAAGAACTCTTGCAAAAATTTCAGCACAGTCTTAGTTAATTGTCCATCAACTTAATTTTAAATGCAGCATATTACTACTGCATATATAGTGCTGTATGCAAGAAAAAAGAGATGTGGCAAATTATTTTGTCAGTATATACATTTTCAAGTTGCACTTAGGCTATTAATGAAGTTGCCTTTAGTGTACTTCCATTAAGTTTATCCATAAAACACCATCCAGTTGGCTACCTTTAAAGCTACATCAAATCTATGCATATTGCCTAGCTGATTTTTATATATTAAAACAGAATAATGCAGAACACCAACGTTGTGTCAGAACACAGAATTTTTGGTTGGTTGGGTGGTTGGGTTTCTGGCTTTTTGTTTTTTATCGTAAGAGACACATGGTGTTAAAGTTTTATTTAATTAAGGTCTCTCATGCCTGCAAAACCTATAGTTTCAAGGCAGAACCTGCCTTTGCTTACACGGTTCAGATTCTTCAGCTTCTAGAACTTATTTTAGTCTGTACTTATTGTGTTTGCCATGTTGCTAAAGACTTACAAGCACATTTTTATATTCTAAGACCTTGGTGATGCATCCATTAACCAGAAAATATGTAAAACAGAGCAAGGATTACAGCAAAAAAGCTAGGCTGGAGGATAAATGCACCAACATTTCTCTTCCGCCATTGAGATCATGACTTATACCACTAATTGAAGGAAATACAGAGGACACGGGTCTAATGTACAAGAATGTCCTTAGCATAACAGAATCAACCCATCAGTATACTTAATTTCCCCCCCAACATCATAAATGCTATTCTAGATGAGAGCTATATTGAAAGGTAAAATATACAAAGGCCCTTAAAAGTTACACTCACTGCCCTTTCTTCATTGCCTTATGGACGGTAACTCTTAAATTTACAAAATACTAATCATTATGTCCTTTTAATAGACAAGGATTGAGGTAGACAGAACTAAGAGCTGAAATCATAAGCCTGTGATTCTAAATTCGGTGAATTTCCACCTTCCAAATATTAGAAAAAAGTTTCTTAGAAATAGTTTTGTACCAAGATTAGTTATATATGTTGATAAAGAAATACACATTCCATAAACTGATAGTTTTCTAGGAATTTATAATAATACAATTTGTCAGAGAGTTCAGAAATAATTTTCTGAACTGAGTGCAATACTATTTCTATTTATTTAAACAAGCGTTTATCTTGTGTGTTCAGAATCTCTTGCTAATCTGTCATTTCTTAATCTGAGCACATTTTCTGCATCATCCGTTTGATGTCACGTCTATTTGCACTATCTTAGAACCCTCAGAACATTATCATCACACATGTCACAACATAACCCAAATAAAGATCAGGCTTCTTTCAGGACTATATAGAGCTGAACTATGGATCTAGAGATTATTATTGCAACTATCAGAACCTGAATATTTTTAGAACTGTTTCTGAAAAGACGGCAACACGTAGTATGGAAATTTTTATACTGTTTCGTACATAAGTAGCTAACATTTCTTTGCAGGAAAGTAAGCATGAAAAGAACCTTTTCCACACTGCTGAAAATTCTAAACACCCTACATTTATTGTTATGTATTTGGGGATATCGTAGACACACACACACGAAAAAAGTAACAAAAAGCTACCTAGTGTAACTAGAATAGTAGAAAGCTGGTATATGTGCATTGATAACACAAAACTTCCACAGTCTTGGCCTTTCCTGTACCTTTTCCCTTCTCTCCCTCCAGATTATATTAGCTTCCTTTGTTGAACGTTAAAAATTATGTTATTGAAGTGCAAGAGTTTAAAAAAAAAAAGGGGAGTGGGGGGGAATACCCTTGGAATACCACTAATGACAAGACGCTGCATCTTTTCTCTGGCTTTACCATATTAATGGCCCTTGGCCCACACTCGGCTGAGGCTGTAATTTCCATCTGTTGAAAACAGTGCACACACTGGAGCCGACCTGGATGTGGATGGTGTTAGACCTCAGAGAAGAAGCAGCACGCCAGAGAGCGCCTCCGAGCCCCCATGGGTGCCGAGCGCACTCACGGCTCTGAGGGCCTGGCCGCTGCCGGTTGGGGCAGCACGGCGGGAGCCGTGAGGGCACCCGGAGCCGGCCCGGCACCGCCCGGTGAGCCGTGAGGGCACCCGGAGCCGGCCCGGCACCGCCCGGTGAGCCGTGAGGGCACCCGGAGCCGGCCCAGCGCCTCGGCTCCCCGGCGCCGTTCCGCACGCCCTCGGGCCGCCGTGGCCCGCACCGGGCCCGTGAGGCAAGCGTCTGTGGCTTGAAGTGATGGCCTGCACTGTGGCCCGGCCTGCACTGGAGCAGAAATGGCTTGCGCTTGGACCTGGCTACGAAGACAGCCGTAGCCTCACAGCCCAGTTGCGCAGCAAGGCAGCTTGGACAGACTGAGCAGAGCCTGCCTTTTGGAGTTTGCGCTCCCTCTGCCAGACTAGCTGCAGAGTGACTGAAGCACTTGAGTCCAAGTCCCATCTTGGTTATTAAACTCTATCTCTGCTTGGAGCTCAGAGTTTTGCTCATACATGTTTGACTGGAGGTGACCTCATGCTCAGCTGGAGTGGTTTATTGCACAATTACATTTTCTCACCTACTTCATTGGCAAGTATTCTTCTTCAAAGAAGGCAAATAGGTGTACTTGCTTCTTAAAAGGCTGTGTTTTGTGAAAGCACTATGAAAAAGCTGGAGTAATGGCAAAGAATTATTAAAAGGCTTGATCTCTGCTTGATGTACTATATGCTCTCAAAAATCAGTGTTGGTAGAGGCAGTTCAACAAGATGGTCTATCGTTGAACATTGTTTAAGAGCAAGAACAAACTTCTAACGACAGGCAATTTTCCATTGCAGACTAACCTGAAATGATCTCATTCAGTATACTTCAGTGCACATAGAAGGCAGAGACGAATTCTATAGATGCTGATGACTGCAAGAAGGAAGATCAGACAACTTTAAGAGGTAACTAAATAGTGTCATTATAGTTCTTCAGTCAGATCAAGAGATCTAGATGATGTCAAGGAAACTTCTATCAAAGAATTCTCATAGTTATATTTGAAACCTATCATTAGGCAAGTCCCCAGTAGTCTGTCTTTTCCTTCATGGGCATTTATTAGGAAAGGTGTTTACTAAGGATTCACTGAACTTGTGAACCCATTCTTACCAAGCATTATTTTTCTGTCATAGAAAGTGCAAAAGTATATACTTCTGCTGTTAGACCTTGAGCTATGCATTATTTTTTACTAATATTTTTCCATTCACTCTACCAAGGAGTTCAGTCCATGGCGTTTTATTTTCCCCAGCATCAAATATATTAGTTCCATTCTCTGGGCCACCCTAAATTCCACTACTTTGTCTCAAGCCAAAGGAATTGACAAAAGTAATCTGAGTTTTGATTTCTTTGCCTACTTCTGCTGAATAGTATTAATTTTATTGACTGATACTAGGTCCTTTCATAAAAGTGTGAGTTCTATAAGCACACTAGAGGTATTTAGTACTAGCTATTAAGTTCTTATGTTTGTCTAAGACTTAGCTTGATCTCCTCTCTCGTGGTCACCAGTATCTATAGATTTCTTGGCTGTTTTCTACGTGCACTGAAGTATATGGAACCAGAATAAGTTGACGGGTGTGTGTGTGTGTGTATATGTGCAGGTTCTTTGGCCTAGCCAGCCTAAGCTTCCTACACAATTTGAGGAAGTTGAGAAATAAGGCTTTTTATTCTCAAGTCCCAATATTAGTTGTATTTCAACTAAGTTGAAAGCCCAGCACAACTGGTGCACCAAACAGCTTAGGTCTTGAAGGTTTGGCTTGATGCACAGTCAGCCCTGGAAATTAAATCTTCCACATCTGTCCATTTGTTCTTAATTTGAGTGGACATGAATTGGTGTTCATGAGATCCTCTTTAATCTGATCGATTTGAATTGTCATCACATTCTGTAGTTTTAGTTATATGGAATCATTGGATGGTTTGAGTGAAAGATCATCTTATTACTATGAATATTAAGATGTATGCCGAATAGTAAGTGCAGCCACTCAAAATTCCAGATATCCCTCTTTCATGAATGTTTGAAAATTCACACCATGGGACAGTACTGGGGTTGCTTATATGCACAAGAGCTTTATCACAAAAGACAGTTACATATTGATGCATATGTCTAATAACACTCCAGAGCAGTAGAGGTTTGGATGGCCAAGAGATGTCTGGCTTCCTAAATTCTGGGGGGCAGCTATAAAACAAGAAAGAAATAACAGACTTCTGGAGGAGAGCAGGGAAAATTGACAGCTTTGATTCATATTCTATTGGTTTAAATTTTTTGGAAAACTGAATAGACAAAAATCTAAGTTTCTTCTTTCTGAAAGGGGCTACGAAGTTGACAGCTAATTGAATGTTAGTCATCCATGAAGCTGAGCAGGCCTAAGGATTGAAAATTAACCTATTATTGAAATAATCCTGTACTGCTTTATGGGCCTTACTATTATAACAAAAAAATATTTTCAAGACTGCACAGACAAGCACTCTGAGCTAAGAATACACAGGACTAAAACTTGTGTGTGACATCAGTTTGGCCTCTTTGTTCTTATGAGCTTATTACTCTAGTGTAGTTTGGTGGGATATTAGGGCAGTAGACAAAGGAGGCAGTTGTCTATTCAATTCCTGAGCCAGTTGCTGCAAAAGTTGGACCACAGAATGAATGAAATATTGAGTTGCTGGTCTTTAAGTTAAGGAAAATGAAAGCCACACAGAAAAGCAGGCTTTCAGTCTCAATCTCTGACATGAAATGTTTTTTATTAAACCGAAGGCTTAGTAACTTATCTTTATTACCTAAATATGCAGTTTGACCACCTGTTTTCTAAAAGTATAGGATATTCACCAACTTCCATTCACAGAAAATTAGAGCTGTTTTCTGAGCAAAGATCTTCACCAAACACAGGTGCTTGACCTGAGCATCCAAACTACTCAAGCAAAGTTGGCAAATACATATTTTAATATGCCACATATGAAAACTGATAAAATCATTCCTAATACATATAAATTAGTATACCAAATCGGGACTACTTATTCCAGAATCAAATGTCACATAAACATGGTCCCAAATGATCATATGTCCTAGGGTGATGTTATGGTGTTTCTGTCTCCAATCGTGTGTTCTGTTTATGTTTGGTATTATGTCCTGTGCTTTCAGGACTGACTCTGAAAGGAAAGCTTTGTTTTGTCTTGTTATCAGCCGGCTCAGCTCCCCCATGGTCTGTGTTTAGGAGAGGTTTTAGCTCGGCTTGCTTGCTTGCTTGCCTGCTCGCTTGCCTGCTTGCTCGCTTCTGCCTCTTTTTCTTTCCTTTGCTTTGCCCTTGCTTTTGCTTATTAGTTAGTTCAGCTAGGCAGTCCAACTTTTTCCCTGGACTGTTTTTTCCCACCCCCCCCCCCCACTTCCTCCTGGATACCATCTGAACCTGTTCTCGACGGGGACCTGGGAAACCCCAAGAAACACCGGGAGTCTACATTCTGTCACCTGCAGCAGTCATTCCCCAGCGCCAGAGACTGATAACTGGGCGACCACTCGCCGGAGAGACTCTCTGAGTTTGCCATCCCTTCAGAACGGTGAAAGAGTTTTTTTGTCAGCTGGTGTTGTTTTTTTTTCCCTGTGCTGGGGAGTGTCTTGCTTGTTAAATAAACAGGTTTTTTCTCCCACTCTTCTCTGAGGAAATTCTTCCCGAACCCGGTGGTGGGGGGGGGAGGAGTCGTGGGGGTTTGCTGTCTGGGGGCTCCTTCCGGAGGTTTTCCCCCAAATTTGCCCTAAACCAGGACATCATGTTATAAAGAATTGGTTTAAATTCATGTCTGCGCTTGTTCCAGATTAATATTCACCTGTAAAAAAAATCATTACTTAGAGCCTACTTCTTGTCTCTGAATTGATAAATTTCTTATGTGCCTTAATAGTGCGTATGTTACTACCATACAAGAAGTAGAAGCATGATGTCCTTCATTTTGCACACACTAGCAACTATGATAATCTGGCTTTGTATTTTGACTTCAGTTGCTTTCCAACAGAGCAATTGATTAACAGTCATTGCAATAACAAACACACGAAGATTTATTTAAAATATCGCCTTGTAATCTGATCTGTATTGCCATTGCTACAATTACATAGCAGCAATTTGAGACCCATGACTAGAGAGGTGTTTCATTAAAGATTCCTGTTCCGAGTGCTGGCATTTTTGACAGAATGATTTTACTTACGAAACTCAATCAAAAGGTAATTTTCATTACTGTTGCTTTGTAAGCGTGGCAAATTAAATCCAAAATATTTTCTCTTAAGTCCTCATTCTGTGAATAGGTAGTGAATCTATTTTATTTTGTCACTCATTTCAGGAGTATTTTTTTCTCTATAAATTAAATATTTGGTCTTTCATAAGCTTAGTTCTTAATTAAAAATCCAACTTGTGCAAGGACATGGAATTAAAAAATAGATATTTTAGTCTAACATAGTGTAATAACCCATGCATTGATTCTACGCCTTATCTCCTATTAACCTGTTAACTACAGCAAAAGCTGTAATGTGGCCTTCTGGAGAGGGAAAAGAAACTAGGCTTTGCTAGTTCCACTAGCCGTAGAGCTATTTTAATTTGTGGTTTTTGATGCCATTAAAAGAAATCTGAATATTTATGCTTGCACAAAACGCAAGTTTTTAGTGAAAAGAACAATCAGGAAGGCATTATTTCCATGGGATTTTGTACTTTGACTCCTCTTTTATCACAGTAGTCCAGTTTATCCCATGATCCCTTTGGTATCCTTTCCAGGACTGGAGATCACATATGTTATGCTAATGTAAATCCATGAGAGTTGGCTGGCCAGGAGGTTTGTTCCAACCAGAATGTATAGCATATGCATCCTGCATTCTTTCCTTCACTCGAATATTAATTCTTATTACTCTCCTTCATGCCTGGAAAGATACAGCCACCAAAGGAGACGTTCAACAAGTTTTCTTGCTGTCTGCTTTTACTGCTCACTCAGGATCTCCAGTTAGCATTTCTGTCGAAACAAGCAACTTCTCTCTTTGTCTGTTCAGGCTCAGCTCTAGTAATCTCCACCCCTACACACCCTGTGTTTGTCACTCAAATGGCTACTATTTTGGCATTTGCCTTTACATAGTCACTGATTTTCAGAAAACTTACAGGAACACAGATTACTATCCATCTTTCAAAATGGTTGAAATTGATCAAGACAATGAACAGTGGGGCTGTCAGGGCGTCTATATGAGCTTCATTTCCTTGGGAATGCATGATTGAATTATGTCTCTCAACCATGCTGGAGCAAGTCACCTCTGCAGGGGTCAGTGGCTCCAGGTACAGGGTAAGCACAGATAAACAGTTGCCCTCTTTCAGAACATGCCTCCATCAAAGTCTGTCTATCAAAGAACATCAGGCCTGGGCACATCCACTGCTACGATTTTACAAGAAGTCTGTAACAAAACACTGGAATTTATGGATACTAACTGTTAACAACAGACATGTAAGTGTGAAAGAAAAAGTAATCAGTGAATGGCTTACATAATTATTCCTGTCTTTTTCAAGTTAAAAAAAAGGTGACAACCAGGAATGGCAGAGGTTGAAAGTAAACCTTATGGAAAGGCAGCAGGAGGCAGATGTGTGCAAAGACAAAGGAAGAAGGCAGGCAAAACCACACAGGTATTTTAGAGAGCTGTGAGTTTCATCTGATACCGGCAAAAGATTGTTCCCAATATAAACAGAGGCATATTGTGGGGGGGAAAAAATCACTTAGGGCTGTGAAAAGAAATATCTTACCAGAATTTCTTTCAAATAATTTTAAAAGGATTTACTCTGATCTTCACTCAAAGTTAATTTCCTCGGCAGGAACAGAAGCTCATCAAGGTGTACTTTAACACAATGCACTCAAATTGACAGACTGGCTTACTACTTAAAACTAAGCACATAAATTGACTTTATACAAGACTCAGGTTCAAAACTCTTTTAGCAATCATCTAGACAAAGGAAACAATTCCCACATGCGGTAAATAGTTTCAGAAAGGTTTCATTGTAAGTAGGTAATTGGTAAGAAGGCTGCTGACTCCTGGCATTTGCATGTTTCCAAGCAGCATGGTACTAGCTGCTTTGCTGTCCTTAATGGATGCATACAGACAATTGCACACTCCTCCAAGAATGTGTACATATTGCTATTTTTGTATTGAAGATCATTGGATAAGATGCTGAGACAGATATAATTTTAATGCAATATTTTTAGTACAAAATGGAGGTAATTTTCTCAAAATAGTGAGACTTTTTTTCCAATTTTTGCATTATTCCTATGCTTTTCTTCCATTAGCTTTGTTTCCATGTGATAAAGACACAAGTTTCTCCTGTTTGTTCTTTTTTACTTTGACAATTCTGACGGTTTCTCCTGAGTCTTGATTTGTTTGCTCTAACAGGATAATCCTTTTCCTCATTGTAAAGTATCCGTGGAAAGAAGCATATATTTGGCAAAAGTACGCAAAATGTAAAATAAATAGTTCTAGTATAGTGTTAAACAAGCTACTCTACTTCATATTTGGAGGACTCCCAAATCAATCAATATGTATATACAACATAGAGGAAGCAAAGAACACAGAAAACAATTTTACTAACTTCAGAAAGAGATGTGCAACAGAAGTTGGATGCAATAAGCAGACTATGATTAAGTGAATTATGGTATTAATGGGCTTTTTTCCCTCTTATCATAATGTCATTTTTTCTACAGGCGATGGACTTAGCTCACAGTGCAGGACTTTTTTCCAAGTGCTATATCAACAATACTACCATGTCTTAGCACGTGAGTGAAGGTGAGCACAGAAAGCCCCACCAATGTCACCAGTATCTCAGGCCAAGATAATAACTACCCATCTGATGAAAAGTCACTGCAAAAAGCACCAAACTTACTAGTAAACAAATATTTGGAGAGGCATAATTTAACCTTTATTTAGACTGAGGCCAAATCCAGCAATTTGGATCCTTATAAAGCACTTAATATTATGCCAGGTAAATAGGTACCAGTGAGCCCAAGGCTTTGAACATAGATTTTATCTAGACTTCAAAAATACTGTTTGAATCTTCAGATGGCACCATGCTTTTAAAAGTCTAAAACTGTAGTCTAAGTGAGCTGTGACAGAAATTCTGAGAAGGTGTGATATGCAGACTCAGTCCTTCCTTCCTTCCTTCCTTCCTTCCTTCCTTCCTTCCTTCCTTCCTTCCTTCCTTCCTTCCTTCCTTCCTTCCTTCCTTCCTTCCTTCCTTCCTTCCTTCCTTCCTTCCTTCCTTCCTTCCTTCCTTCCTTCCTTCCTTCCTTCCTTCCTTCCTGTCACTATTTGGATTCAGGAACATAATCAAGGTTAATTACATATATTTGTTTAAGATAATTGTTTGAATGACTCTTTATCCTGAAACATTACCTGTAACTGGTTAGGTTAGAACTGGAAATGAGGAATGCAGATTGATGATTTTGAAGGAGTATGCTGTATTTGTTTTCACCTCTCACTTGCAAGTCATAGAACTTAGTGATGGAACTAAAATTATGTGTTTGCTTTTCTCTGCATTATTTCCTCATGTGAAACTAGCAGTCATGTTTTTTTAATAAGGTAAACAAAAGAACCTATAGTTTTGATAGCTAAGCTACTAAGTTATTTAACTAATGCCATGAATGTGCCTTAAATTATGAGGAATTATGAGTGTTTTTTACTATATTTGTTTTTTATTTTATGAATGAAAATAATGCAGAGGCTATATGTATGACACCTTCCAAACAAAACACATTCTAAATTTAGTTGTGCAAAGTATAATCACAGGAATCTAAATATATTAGCATAAGACATTTTAATTCTGCACAATAAATAGAAATCAGGCTGTTATGTTAAAAAAATATAAGATATAAGCTTTTTTTTTGTGAGAGCTTTGTTTTGCTATCTAGAGTTAGAGTCAAAATCTGTGATTTTAACTTCACAGATAAGCAATAATCCATAATTCAATCCACTTTTCCTCAAATGTAAATACTTTTCTTACTGAATTGACATTATTTAAATTTCAGGCAGTATTACTTGTTCAGCAAAATACTAAATTC
Organism: Acridotheres tristis; assembly: GCA_037013685.1. Taxonomy (NCBI): domain Eukaryota; kingdom Metazoa; phylum Chordata; class Aves; order Passeriformes; family Sturnidae; genus Acridotheres; species Acridotheres tristis. The sequence goes on from CM072894.1 coordinate 37,961,863, forward strand.
TTGCTATAGTCTGAGATTAGAAGACAGATGATCTTGAAGAAGATCAGTTGAAAACCAGTGAGAGTTAGGAGGAGTCAGGAGACAGTTAAAAAATCCATGACTGATTTCAAAGCTGACCAATTCTTAATTAATCAAGACTCAAAAGGCATAAAGTGACATCAGCCTTTATGACTGTAACTGAATAGAAAGTCTCTAATATTTTATGGAAAGAATTTTTAACATTGTTAATGACGTGTAAACAAGGCGAATCTAGTGTTTTGCAGTCTGGTGAAATTGCACTCATTTACATGGATGCAAGCCTTATTAGCAAGGGATACAAAGAAAAGTAGTAAATTTATTAGAAGATGCAGATGCCATGTATATTTTCAAAATTTAAAGAGGTTAACTTATCCCTAGTATATACACTCAGGTATTTTAGTGATGCTATGAGTGACTCTGTCCTTCTTATATAACTATCAGAAAGTATGCACAAATTACATAACAAAGCAGCATAATGGCTTGCAACAAAGCAATTTCTCAAAGGGTATTTAAAAGCAGTTTGTGAGTATTAGGATTGGGGTCATATAGTGCGGCTTGCAGTGTGGTCTTTCTCCTCTTTGCACATCATTGGGAATCAGTCAATCAATAATAATTCAGTTATAAAATTGCTTCAATGTGTAGCTTTTCAGAAGACGATCTACTCATGTGAACAGCTTTCCTCACAAGAGAAATAGTGTCGTGGGATACATCAAAATCTGTTGTTACTGCAGCCCAAGGTGTCTGATTCTGATTTCACCAGTCAGTGTTACTGTGTCAAGTGGTGCTAATAAACGGTTACAACAGGGGAAAAGAAACGGTGCTGCGTCAGGGAGGAAAATGGGTACTGAAATAGAAAAAGGGGAAAAAAACTCACATGATGTTATGTGATTACACAATAGAGGAATTGAGCTTGGAATATGTTTCAGAAGCCTATTTCTGCCTACATATGGGTATTTTAAAATAAATTAACTATTGTGAAAGCCTTTTTCCGGTTTTGTTGGTGCACTATTGCTTTCCTTAGTTTTTGTACGTGGCATCTTGGCAGTGTGTACTTTCAGGGGTTAACTGATTATAGTTAAAACACGCCCGCGGGATTGTTGCCAGCCCCACCTTCTGGTCTGAAACATACCATTTCCATCGAGTTTTGGAGTTGGCTCTGTAATTGGTTCTGGCTCAATTCTTCTTACTTTTAGGCTTGAAAATTCAAGTAAAAGGTAAATGCATTTTATTTAACAAGGCTTTTCGGTATTTCTATGAAAGCAGTAGATATTTTACAGATATTTAGCAGTTTTCATCCTGAAGTCGAAATACTTCCTAACTGCGACGTGCGGGCCTGGGCCCTGCGGGGGGACTGGCGCCACCGGGTGGATTGCCGAGGTACAGCCGCGATTTGCCTCCGAGCGTAACCCGAGTCCTGCGCTGAATCACAGAATCACAGAGTATTCTGAGTTGGAAGCGACCCGCAAGGATCATCGAGCCCTTACGCACTTGCATCTCAACAATCTTTACTTTGGTCTCCTGTACCTAAGGATTAGAATTCGGCCTAAAATACATGATGGCCTTTTGCTGAGACCACTGTTCATCCAATGGAGAAATATGCTTTCACTGTCTCCAGTGCTGTTTCCTCACAACTTTGCCTGATACTGGGGTTTAAGACGATCTTTGATTTTCCTTCTAAAATAGAGCAGCTGTTATCTCAAAAATATCCAATGGCTCATTATAGTTTATGTGTGCTTCATGCTACAGATAATATGAAAGAAAGTATTATGAAGGCATTGGCTAAAATATGATGGATCACGTAGGACGCATCAGTAAGGCAAGAGAAATATGTTCAATGGAAAACTATATGTCTTAGAGAAGAAAATATAATAGATCAGCAAAAGAAAAGTGTGATTTCAAACAATTTTTCTATCTGGATTTTGGATGAGGCCTTCATTTATGATCATTAACATTCTAACAGATCCTTAATTTTTAAATTAGATGTGAAAATCTATATCTAAAAGTTACCTTTTCATTCAGAAGAGCAATTTGTTTCTGTGAACACAAACTAATTTTTCATGTGTGAATATGTGTGATTATTACTAGTAAAGGCGATGATGTTTTAAAATCCTGTTTCCTGGTTTCATTAATATTGAAGTATTTTTAACCTTTTTCTACATAACAGCTTGCAATGACAGGACCCACCCTCATTATTTTCTTATATACAGAGCCTAGCCAATAGTGTAATGTAAGGACATTTCAGAAAAGATAGGGAGAGTTTTCGTAGAAGACTGAACTTGATTTTTACCTCTCCTAGGCAAGGGTCAGTTGACCACAAAGACATGGAGTTCCTGTATTATGCAGCAAATTCCTCATACAGATCCAATTATTTAAGAATGATCTGGCAGTCCTGTGTTTAGCCTAAATACCTGTTTCCTGAGTTTCTGACTGAGTATTTGCATTTGTTTTCTTCATGTACTTCTTGTAAAGGAGCCTCAGTGGCTGTTATACTTTGAATTCCCAGCCTGGGGCTGCTGGTTGGCACCAGCGCAGCAGGAGCCAGATGATCAGGAAAGGAGGAGCTCAGGACCTCTGAGCTCAGCATCGGTGCGGCCTCACCATGAAACGCACGTGCAGCACTGGGCATCAGCATCGGAGAATGACATGTAGGTCCTCAGATGCCGCTGAAGGAGGCAGCCGAGCTGGCGAGGGGCTGGAAGGCGTGTCCTGGGAGGAGCAGCTGGGGTATCTGGGCCTGCCTGGTTAGGAGAGAAAGCAGCTGAGGGGCGACCTCTGGGCTTTTTACCAATTGCTCAGCATTGGACATGGAGAGGCAGATGCTGCCCTCTTCTCCCTGGGATCCAGGGACAGGATGTGTGGGAATGGCTCAAAGCTGTGCCAGGTCAGGTTCAGACTAGACGTGAGGGAACATTTCTTTACCAGGAGGGTGGTCATATGCTGCAACAGGTCTCCTGGAGAGAGAGTTGATGTCCCAAGTATTAAAGAGACGTTTGGGCAGTGACCTTAATAACAAACTTCGACTTTTGGTCAGCCCTCGAGAAGTCAGGCAGCTGTACTAGAGAATTGTTGTAGGTTTCTTCCAAGTGAAATAGTCTGTTCTATTTGAAACCTTTTGGCTGAGTACAATATCCTTGTTTTAAAATGTCCATCCATTCTTTTCGTTTTTCATAAGTAAATTAGATGGCTATTAATTAGAACTAAGATCTGGTGCATTTATACAAAACCATTAGGATTATGTACATTTAAATAAAAGAAATCAAATTACTTTCTGGTTTTGCACGGGTCTCACTGAGAATGAGAAATGCAGCATACATTATGCAAGCAACCTGACTGTAGGCTTCTCAGTATTTGTGAAATAAAAAACTTACTGTAGTTAGTCCAGAAGAGTGGCACATCTCAAGGTAATCAATGAGTAAAAACAAAGCTACATTTTCAAACCAGTGAAAACAGATATCCCCAAATTGTTTCCAGATAAAACTGTTTGTTTTCAATAAATTATAAAGCATACATTTAAATTTGTGTCATTGGTGTCCTAGCCCAAGTTCCTATTGCAAACTTGGGAACACAGTGCTGGTGCAGCCATTATCTTCATAGCAATTTTACTTTTTGCTTCTTTTAACATCTCGTATTACAAAGATATATGAGTATGCTAACCATTATGGTTTGTGAGAAGATCCATAAGCCCCGTAGCATATCAGGGCTTTTACTTGATAATCAGTCTAAGAGAGAGAGCTAAGAAACAATGTCACAGGCTGTCCTATAGAGAATGTCAGTAATATGTGTAAATATAAGTTTAATATTAGTCAGTTACATATACAAAGCTTATTTACTTGAGTGAAGTCTGCAGAGCCACTTCCAAGATATCAGTAGTCACATCACTAGCAGATACTAGATGCAATATCAGTTTTCACTAGAATCTAGAGAGATGTCAGTGTCTGCACAGGTGTCCTGGTTTAACCTGGAGAGAGTTCATTTTCTTCTCAGTAGCTGGTCTAGTGAGTGCTGTGTTTTGGATCCAGTATGAGAATAGTATTGATGTTGTGATGCTTTTGGTTGTTGCCCAGCAGTGCTCATCCTAAGTCAAGGACTTTTCCATTTCCTGTGCTCTGTCAGCAAGGAGGTGCACAAGAAGCTGGGGAGAAGCATGTTCAGGACAGCAGATCTGAACCGGCCAGAGTACAGATACTCCATACCACAGAGCATCACAGGACATGATATGCCATGTTAATAGGAATGAACTACAGGTTTTTTCTATAGGCTTATAACTAAAGGCTATATAGGCTTTCTATAGGCTATAACTAAAAATTAAATTTACAGATTCTAAGTATGAACTCATATGAAAGTACTCCAGTGACAAAGGGGCAACTTCCTAGAAAAAAGTTACATTATATCCTTTCCCTACTGGCCAGCTGATGCAAGAAAAAAGCTTATCCTCAGTTCTTGATTCCAACAGTTGTCTGCATCTGAATTTCAAACCCAGTTGTAGGCTGCTCTTTGTTAGGAGCAGTAAATTCTTCTCTGTTGCCAAGAAAACCTTATTTTGCAGTGATTTGTCTACTTTTTTGCATTGCACATGCCTCCTGTACATAAAAGAAGTTGGAAATACTGCAGACAATTGTCTCTGGAGATCATGATCTCTGACCTTTATCTGCATTTAAGAACAGCTTAAATTCCACATTCACACAAAAGTCTTCTAAATAGGCTCTACCAGCTGCTATTCAGAGCTGCTCCCGTCGTAAAAGCCTTTTCTCCCACGTTTCATTGTTTTAGAAGTGAAATGTTACTGGTTGTATTTTCAGAATTTTTTTGTCCATTACATCTTGAATGAGAAGTGAACATGCTAATAGTTTGCCATGCATTTTCCTTCTATAACTTTCTGCCAAACACAGCTAAACTATCAGTCAAAATACTAGAAATTTTTATGTTAATAATAATTTGAATAGTGGTTTGAAAAATGAAGTTGTTTCACTAACGTTTTAGTTCCCATCTACTCAATAAACATATACGAAGAAAGCAGATACTGCTAGCTGTGATAATTTCTTGTTTTGACAGCTTGTGGCCAAATCTCCGTTGGCTACTTTTGGAAGCAATAGATTTGTTAGTAGTCTCAAGCTCGAAGAATGAAAAGGTTAAGAAGTGCTACTTAACTATACTAAGAATTTGATTTAAAATGTAAGATCTAAGTTTTCTTATTCTGTCTTATGAATGTGATGTTATATATTTGTTACTTAGGCTGTAGAGTTTGGATAAAACCAACTTATTGTTCATAGAAGTCAAAAATTGTACAAAGCATCTATCATAAAACCTTTTATATTGTATTTGATATTTAAAATTAAGAGAAGGAGAAAAAAAAAAGAAACCAAAAATAAACCAGAAACAAATTACTTGAAGGTGTGGAAGACAAAGCCATTCTTGTTTCCCTAAGACCCAAACCCCCCCAAAGTTATAAAGTTAAGAAGCATGTGAAACATGAGAAGCCTGCATTAAATTATTCCTGAATCTTAGATCCTGATTTCCATAATGAAGAGCAGAGCCCTCTGAGTCACTGGGGTACGACCTCTAAATGAAATACAAAAAAGAAATAGTCCCTGTACTCTGTAAGGACTGTGCATTTCTCCTCAGGCTGACCAAAAAACTCGAAGCAAATGGTATCTACAGGGTGGGAACACGCTACCTCACTTGCAACACTCACAACTCACAACCCCATCCTGGGTAACCCTCCCATCCTTTTCCCCTGTGGACAACTTCTCAGGCACTGGTTCAAGGCTTTTTAGAACCTTTCTGGATCACACATCCATCCTGGCATGTGGGAGAGGACAAAAAGTGATCTTTGATACCGCAGATAAAAAGAAAGAAGTGAAAGTTATTAACAGCTGCCACTTCCTTTATGCATCTTGAGAAGATAGCTTCACTAGCTAGAATACAAAGTAATATAAAAATTCCCCCTTTTCCAGATCAAGGTAATATGATCAAAAACGAAACCCTTTTTATGTAAGGCACTACATATGAGACACCCAATGAATCTGAGTGCAATATTAGAAAATAAATAATCTAATTAATTAGTTTCAGACTTGCCAAATTTCACACAAGCTTGCCTCAGATGAAAAAGCCATGCCACTAACCACAGATTCATATTTCAGGCTCAGTCCTTCGAGGCAGGCAGATTTAGATTTATTTAGGGGTTTGTGCATTGCAGTAATAGAGCCATCTTTCCAGTAGAGCTATCAAACTCACACTTGTGAGACAGGAAAAAGTCAGTAGTTGAAAGAGATTTAGTTTGACACATTTCCTGCTTCTGGAACATTCAAGGAATAAACAAACAAGTCTGCTTATACAAGATCAGAAAATGAGCATCCAAGACAAGTATTTTGTTTCCAACAGTGTCTGTGTGGTGGGTTAACCTTGGCTGGCTGCCAGGCACCTACTAAGCCACTCTCCCACTCCACCTCTTCAAGAGCTCAGGAGGAGAGAATAAGATGAAAAATTATGTGGCTTGAGATAAAGACAGACAGATCACTTACTAATTACCATCAGGGGCAAAACAGAACTGACTGGGGAAGATTAATTTAATTTATTGCCAATTTAAAATTGAGCAGGATGGTGAGAAACAAAGCCAAAATGAAAATCAATCTCCCTCTCCTTCCCCTATTTCCCAGGCTCAACTTTTCTACTTTGTTCTGACTCTTCTACCTCCTCTCCCATGAGCAGCGCAGTGGGCATGGAGAATGGGGATTGCACTATCAGCAATAAAACATTCCTGTTATCAACACTGTTTTCATCACAAATCTAAAACATAGGACCATACAAGCTGCTATGAAGAAAATTATCTCAGTGAACATCAGCACGCACTTCTCTACCACATCTCCCTCTTCATGCTGTTTTCCTTCTCCAGCATGGGATCCCTCCTACAGGGTACAGTCCTTCACAAACTGCTGTGGCATAGGTCCTTCCCATGAGCTGTAGTTATTTAAGAGCTGCTCCAGCATGGGCCCTTTCCCTGGGGTACAGTCCTTCAGGAAGAGACTGTTACTGTGTGTGTCCTCCCCAGGCCACAAATTCTGCTAGAAAACCAGCTCCTCTCACCTCTCCCTGTATCACAGTTTCTGCCAGTAGACCGTCCTGGTGTGGAGTCCTCCATAGGTGACAGAGCCTCAACACACATCACCATGGTCTTCCTCATGGGCTGCAAGGGAATCTCTGCTCTGGTGCGTGGAGCACCTCCTCTCCCTCCTTCACTGACCTTGGTTGTCGGCAGGATTATTGCACGTTTTTCTCACTCCACTTTCACCCAGCTGCTCCACCATGTTTTCACACTTTCTTACACGTTATCACAGAGGCACCACCAACGTTGCTGATGGGCTCAGCTTTGGGCAGCAGTGAGTCTATCTTGGAGATGGCTGGAACTGACTCTGATGGACAAAGGGGAAATCCCCACGTTTTTTCATAGAAGCCGCCCCTGCAGCCTTCCCACTACCAAATCCTTGCCATGTAAACCTGATACAAGCTAATAGCAGATATCTAGTGAGAGTATGGGAATAACACAAGATACAATGAAGGCAGCTTCTCTGGCTTGCTTTACAATCCAGCATACAGAGGAGGCACTGCTCAACCATCCTTCCGGGAAGCAGCATGAATTTCGTTCCAGACTGAATCCTCCAGTATAAAAGTGAAATCACCACTAAACCACTATTAGTCCGTGGTGTGCCTACACCCTGAATAATGAGTTCAGTTACAGCTACTTCCGACAGAAATTATCTAGTAGGACCAGAAAACTAAAATAAAGGATGTTCAAAGTTACAGAAGAACTCATGGACTGAAGAATGGACTAGAATCCTGTAACTCAGAAAAGGCAAAACTCAAAATCAAGATGATAGGTGTCTATAAAGCCAGTATTTGAAAAGGAAACAACTATTTGCTCTTTCTCTTATTTCAGAAATTAGGAAGTATCAAATTAAATTATCAGATAGTTAGCTCTAAGCAAACAACAAGATGATACATTTTTTTGCACACCACAGAGCTAAATTCTGGAATTACTACTACAGGATGTGTTTGTGAGGATAAAATAATTAGTCATCATAAAGATGTGTGTCACTATCTGTTTTCGATCTATAGCCCTGAAATGCAAGTCTGGTATTTGGTGCTCCTTCCCACAAACTCTGCTCATCTCCAGTCCCACAGTCTGTGTAACACAGGCAGCACCTATCATAGCATCAGCAAAAAAATTAAGGTGAGAAAAATGCCCCTGTTATTTAAGACCCCATGAAGTAATTTTTCACTTATTGATCTGTTTCCAGTATTGGCTATGTTGTCTTCTTGTTATCTCCAGTCCTCTCTGTGTGAGGCAAAGGTGAAGATATGCTGATATCCATGTGAGCCTCCCTGATAAAAACCTCCAAGAATACCTTACGCCAAATTCAGAACTGTGACCTCATCTACCTTCTTCTCCTTTCACATCTCTGCCAACTAGTGGTTCCCTACCCTTGGTCAAAACAAAATCCTTTTCTTTTCTCCTTCAATTTCTTTATCTTAAGCTGGTTTAAAATGGAACATATAGGGCCTTTTTCATGTAAAACACCTCTCAGGTAAATTCTAGCTAGGCCTTTGTTATGTTTATGTACACAGCCTTTAGTTTTAAATGAATGATTATAAATATTTTTTAAATGCACCACTGTATCTACCACATTGTACGGTAAAGAAAAAGAAATCAGGCAGATGGGGAGCTGAGCAGCTTTTCCACGGGTGAAAGACGGTTGTAGTACATACAACAGTAGAAACAATGTCTATATTCCTAATCCTACACATGATTTATTAAGTCAAATTTACTTTATATTTATTTTCTCATTTGTGTAAGGCACAAGAGGAAGAGATTTACTCTGGTTCTATTAAGTGCCCATCAGGACACAGATGTTCATTTCCATTTTTTTCCTACTGGAATCTTTAGAAAGGGATATTAATCTGTCCAGTCATAAAGCAAGAGCAAGAGAGAGGTATAGTTTCACCAACAGTTGCAAATGCTTTCTGGTTTTAATTATGTTTTAATCACAGATATTTGTTCCTATCCATAAAAGTGTTTGACATAATAAAAATGAAGGGAAATAAATAAATAAATTTGAGACAACAGTTATTAACTAAATAAGTAAATCTTGAGACAACTCCACTGCCAATTACAGGAAAAACAGAATGAACTCCTTGTTGTATGTACTGTAAGTTATAACTCCTGGTGTTTTGGTCTTCCCACTTCCTTCTGTGCTTTAATACTGAATTAGTCACTATGTGACAATAACAATAATTATGTTGTATCTGGATTCCAGTCCATTCACACCAACACGGAAGTAAAATATATTGCATTCCCCACCCTACTTACATACTATCCTCAGTAGCAGAGGTCAGATAGATTTCAGTAAAATCTTACATTGCTATTATTCTTGTTCAAAAATTCTTTTAATCCCATATTTTTATGTATATATATTTATGTATCTGCATGTTGGTTTTGAGCAACTATTAGATTCTTATAACAGGTATATAGAAAGGTAATTTAAGGCTATCCAAGTTTTTAGTAGCTAAAATTTCTTGCTAAAGGACAATAAACCAGGACATTTTCATCTCCAGTGGACTAATTTCCACTGCTCTAGCCTGGGTTGAAGACACCATCCTGGATAAGATGAAAGAAAATACTGATGTCTAAACACTCTCTTTTCCCTAAAATGTGTTGTGACTTTTCACTAATAGCATTTTCTATTGCAAAAATGAGAAAAAATTGACATATGTGATTTAAGGTGAAGAATTCTTCCTATTAAGATATTTGTCCACAAGGTATACAAATTTATATACAAATTTAGATTTTTATTTTTAAACATAAAAGCCATTGGAAAGGAAAAAGGTAGTTGTTTCAGATGTCTGCTGAAGTTGTGAGTAATTGTTTTGTTTTAACTTTATGTATCTCTATGTAGAAGACTGGTTATTCCACAAAAATGAGCAAAAGAGCATATAGGTATTCTGGGAAAACAAACCAATAGAAGCATTTTGATCACTGTTATTTAAAATGAGCAGTAAGAGCTCACTGGTGAATAAAACAGTACTAGAAGTACAATTTTGTGCCTCATAGAACTTTAGTCTTCTTCCTGACTTGGAACATGGGAAGAAGAAAAGAAGTAAAGAAAGATTTTAAAACATTGACACATTCTATAGTATTAGAATTCCAGAAATATTAGTTATAGAAAAAAACCAGTTCATCACGTTTATAAAACATAACTGAATATTTTTTAACAATTCTAACAATTTCTGTGATTTTAAACTCACATTCTCTTAGTTTACAAAATATAAGTTTAGCCAAACCTAAAATTTCAAAAGAAGGTGCAGGTACATTTGGTCCATCTACCTGAGGTATAGTAATACTGACAAAATTAATCTGTCGATGTGTTTAATCGCCTTTTACACTGTTTGAAAGAAAGAACAGATGTAATTCAGAAGGCACATAGAAGCTTCCTGATTTAAAAAAAAATTAGTAACGAGATAAAGTAAAAATATTTACTAATATGTAAATAATTCTCTTAAAAATCATTCTCAGGAACACTGGACAACTATTTTAGGTGTGTATTAAAAAAAAAGTATAGATTTATAAGGTAAAACAACAAGAGGGAAACCTTTTTAAATTTCCTCTCTTTCTTTACAGCTTTTCCCAGCTCTTCATCCTTGTCTCCAATTAAATAGTACTTCGCCCACTATTTCTCTGTGGGAGGAAGTGAATAAAATGCAATACAATCCAAACCTATTTAAAAGCATGAATGGAAACAGAATCAAGGGTATTGCTACACATAGCAATAGGAGTGTCTACAATTTAGGTGCCACCTACTTTCTAACCAGCCTAGTTGATCTTATATGTGTCCCAGATCTGTCAGACCTATTAGGCATGAACGTACTGAATTTGTATGTGTTGTAGTCTTGTGACAGGGTGGTTGGTTGTGTTTTCTTCCCTTTTTAAATTTTCTTTTTCTTTATTTTCTTTTTTTTTCCTCCCTTAAAGAATAGCCATCCTGCTACTGTTGCACAACCCTTCATCTGACTTGCAAAGTGTGATCCGTGACATTCCCTGTGATACTGGGATTCAGGGAAGCCCTGCTGCAGATGGATGGCAGATAGACGCTGGATCATTAAAATACTGAGGCTCGTGACTGCTGTGACACAAGCCTAGACTCCTTAGTAATAACATAAACTGTCTTCTTCAGGGCCTGGCTCAGAAACACAGTGTGAAGTCTCTGCCGTGTTCCAAAGAGGACAGAGACACTGGAAATCATAATTTGTTTAGTATTGCTAATTTAAAATCTCTGGTTATGCGAAGACTTGGCATTTTAAGAATTTGGGAAGATTATCTCCTGACTTCCTACATCATACAACATCTTCCCCTCAAGTAAAAATGCCTGCCAATGTCCGTTACTTTCAAGAGTACAGAAATGAGGCTTCAATGCAATTAAAATGTATGGCAATTCTGTTGCTTTGCTTCCGCCGTGTCCTTCAGGGACAGCCTGCTGTGCCTGGTCACGACAGGCAGGGGAATTAATTTACAGAGTTCAGGCAAGGAAGAAAATATGACATAGACAGAAAACTCAAAAACCGTGTTGCAGTTTTGAAGCTAAACGCGGAAGACGACCCGGCAGTCTCAGAGCACGGCTGCTCCGCGCACAAACACTCCGCTGGCTCCCAGGGCGGCTCCTCAGCTCCCGCCCGCCCACAGCCCTCAGGCCCCGCTCAGGGCTCCGCCCCCGCCGCGCCCGCAGCTCTCGCGAGAGCGGGGTGTGGCCGCGCCAGGCAGCCGGGCGGTCTGGCGCCGCCGCCATTGTGTTGCGGGAGCGGCAGGAGCGGGCGGCCCGGCCCGGCCCGGCCCGCGCGGCGGCCCGGCCCTGACGGTGAGTACGGACCGCCCGCGGCGGCCGCTGCGCTTCGGGCCGCGCCTGCTGCGGGGCCCCGCCCGCCTCGGCGGCCTCGCGCCAGGGCCAGGGGAACCATTTTGTGCCGTGCTGGGACTGGCCCACCCGCCCTTCTCTCCGCTATCGCCCCCAACGGCCGCTGGGCTCCGCGCTCGCTCTCGCTCTCGTAGCCAGGATGTGTGACGCCTGGTGCCCCCTGTTCCTCTCCGCCCTCCTCACGGCCTCTGCCCGGCGGTTGGGGCCGGATGTAGCCTGGGCAGCGGCGTCGAGTGCGGGCGCCGGCTGGGCCCGAGCCGTGCGGGCCGCTCCCCGGAGCCTGGCGGGGGAGGCGCGGTGCCCTCGGCGGCTCTGCGGAGCTCCCAGCTGGCTGCGGGAACAGCCCAGCCTTAGGGCACCAGCCTTGGCAGAGCGGGCAGCCGTCGACATTTGTAAATATTCTTGCTCCTCATGGGGCTCTTGAGAGGCTCGTGAGCTATTTGTCATTTTCACTACGTTGAAGGTTGAGAAAATACGAATTGCACAGTTTGAGAGAAACACTCGTGAGTACTGTTTGTCATAAAAGCGTGATTGTGAGTAAGTCCCGAGGAACACACGCGACCACACTCGGGAGAAAATCTTAAGAATAGTTTTATATTAAAGTACACAAAAACATGTAGACATGAGAGCTCGAGTCTTAGGTAAAAGTGTCAGTGCATAGTTCCAAGCTGGAAGAATGAATTTAGGAGCAGGCAGTGAAGCTTCTCATGGTCAGTCCAAGATGACTTAAAACTGGTAGTAATCATGGAAGCTGGCAAAAGCTTTATTTAGTCGTAGACGTGATTAACTGAAATTACTCCCCTTTTATCGACAGAGAGGGTCAAGGTGGAAGAGAAATATTTGCTCTCTTTTTGTGAAGGGATGTAAAAATGTTCAATTAAGGATAGTGACTATTTTTGTCTTTTGCGATTGCATTGCTTTCCCTCAAAGACCTCTTGGATCTTTTATGGCTTTGTTATTTCTATCCATGGGTTTTGTTAGGTCTAGTTCATCTTTTATAATGCTGTTGGAGGGATGACAGATCAAGAAAGGCAGGACATTTGATCTGTGTGCTCAAAATAGTCTGTGCAGCTCCGCCTCCTCTTTCAAGTTGATCATCTGTTTTTCAGGTATGACTTTAAAGTTTTATTTCAGAACTTGGTTTCTGACCAAGTCTTGACAGGTATTGCATATGTCCCTTATTTCAGGAGTCTCTAGAGTTGTTTTCTGATTTTTTTCATGAGGTTTTGATTGCTAAGTAGCGTAACATGGCAAAAGCTGATGAAATACACTGCTTTGATAAGAAGAGTGCTGCTCGTCCTGCGTTACGTATTCTCATTTCTCTATTGTATGAACGTGAGTAGTGTCAAAATAATGGAGAAGCCAGAAGTGTGTTTTCACTGGTTAATGTGTTGAGGGTTCTCAATGAAGGACACATCAGGTGTGATATTTAAGATGTTCTTTTTTGGCAACAGCAAGCTTTTTAATGAGTTCAGACTACAACCCAATTTCTGTTACTATGATTGTTATTTCCTCAGAGAAGTACTTTTAAGTATTTTTTGGTCTCACTACCTTCTATGTAAATGGAGGTGTTTACTTTGTCATTAAAGAAGTCACTACAGCATGTTAATTACCACTTGGGGTTTGTTAAATTCCTGTGTATGTAAACAAAATGCTTGAGGTTTGAGTGTTTTTCTTCAGGAAAACCCTTAAGATGATGATACTGTAAAAGGGAACCATTCTCATTCTGACATATTGTATACAAGCACAATATTACCCTTATAGACAAGTGTTGTTGTGGCTTTAATAATGTGGTTGGTTTTTTAGAATGGGACCGTTGTGTGGCTCTGTCCTGTGCTCTGTGATAACTTAACATGCTCACCTTATTTATAACCACCTCATTGTGTTGCCATGATCAGCATAAGCCCTCTGCATTTTGTTTGCATTCAAGCCACCATGAAGGCAGTTGCATCTCAGGCTTTCAAGGTACAGTGCTTAAAATGATTTTCAGAGAACTCTGGGGAAAAAGCTCCAAAACCCAAAAGACCTCTTACTAGTGTTGATCACCAGAGGTGAAATGCCTAGGTCTAGTGTTGTCTATCTAGTAAATGGACGTTATGGTGCCATTGGCTTCAGCTGCATCTCTGTCCGTCTGGGTAAGACTATGAGGAAAGGCTGAACTAATTTGAGTTGTTTGGCCTGGAGAAGATAAGCCTCTGGGGAAAGCTCATTGCAGCCTTTCAGTACTTAAAAAGGGTGCATAAGAAAGATAGGGGCAGACATTTAGTAGAGCCTGTTGTGGTAGGACAAGGAGTAAATTTAAGGAAGGCAGTTTTTATGATGAGCATAGTGAACCATGGGCACAGGTTGCCCAGAGAGGTGGTGGATGCTCTGTTCCTGGAAACATGCAAGGTCAGGTGGGGTGGGACTCTGAGCCATCTGATCTCATAAAAGATGTCCTTGCTCTTTGCAAGGCAGTTGGACTAGATGGCTTTTAAAAATCCATTCCGGGTCAAACTGTTCTATGATTTCTGCTAGTTGGATTGCAAGTAAATTTTACAATGGATGCCCAGAAATTGAAGAGCTCTTTATTCATCTTAATGGCATACTTTATGTCAGTGAATCTTTATTGAAAGGTAAAGGTAAAATCCAATTTCCTTGATCAGAATTTCTTTGCCTAGATCATAAGCGTTTTATTCAGCATCTTTTCACTTCTGCATCAGACATGGCAGATGTCAAATGCCTATTCTTATGTGACTCTGATCTTTATAGCAGATCCTTCTCACTTGCTGGCTGAAGCAAAGACTGCAGAAAAAAATGTAAGGTTGTATGCAGGAAATTAATCATAGTGTGTATACATAAACTGACACGTTAAATTTTGCCTTTTCTATTGTGCTACCTTACCTTGGTTTTACCATCTTTTTTTGGGTATGGTTTCTGCAAGATTTCTTTGCTTGTAGTAAGAAAATATTCTGTAGATAGTATTATCCCACAACCTGTGCTAATTTACAAGATTAGGTTGATGGGTAACATTGCCTGATGTCTTGGGGCTACCGCTGAAGGAGCAAATTAGTCTTGTGCCTATTTATATGTACCTGTAGAAGCAAATTGCTAATTTTGGACTCTTCATCTTCTGCAGGTAGTTGTCTCTGATGTCCAGTCTCCCACCCTGTCCTGTTCTGTGTGAATGCTCTTATTTTTTAATGTTCTGTGGATGGTGCATAAGCAATTTTATTAGTATTAGATGATTTATAATTTAGTCTTTGAAGTTGTGTAACGCTTCCATCTCCTCTGTTGATTCATCTGGACATTAATTCCTATTAGTAGGAACTTCCATCCCTCTTGAACTTTTGCATTTTCTATGTATATCCGTGTCTGACTTTTATCTATGCCATTTAATTCATCTAGTTCCACACGTATCTGAAACTAAGTGATTCAGAAATAGAACGACCCATAATAGAGGAGATAATGCCAGGCAGTCTTTGTTGAGTACTTAATAGTACAGAATTGGATCCATTGTTCTGTGTGCTTGTTCCTTGTGTTTTGCGTGAGGGGAAAACATAGACAAACAGTGCTTAGAGCAGCAGATGTCATCAAGACATACAGCTGTGCTGTCCAGCCTACACTCTAGTCTGTATTATTCTGATATTATTATAGCTTCACAGTTTGCAACTTAGTTACTTTTTACACTCATTGCAGCTTCATACAAGTATTAAACTTGTAGAGCACATTATGGCAGGTTACTCAGAAGGTTAAATTAACTATCGTTACAATTTAGGAATAAATATGTTTGTTACGTTTTATTGAACTAATGATCCACTTGAAATGATGTAGTTTAGATAATTAGGCGTGCCCTCAATTTCTTTGAAACTTGCACAATTAACTGTTCTTTTGAACTCTGGTCTGCTGCTTAGAACATTCTTACTGATACAGATGTGCTTACAACCTGAGAACTGCGTAAATTGCTGAATATTTACCTAAGGTTTTAAATGTGATCTGGGAAATTAAATCAATTATTTCAGCATATTAATGCAAAGTTGGGCAAGTGAGCATTTCAGATTCCCAACCAGGTCTTGTTTACTTGGTGATGGCTCTGGGAAACATGAATGGGTTACTAGTGTTGGAAGTGTGATCTAGAAGCAGGTGTCCTCTGTAATACAAGCCAGTAGTTCTTTTTGTACACAAAGGTAAACAGTCACTTAAACTTGATATATTTTAGAGTCCTACTTGTAAGATTAAGCATTTTTGCTGCTTTGTGTTTTGGCTGCTGTTGTAAAGCTAGCTAACAACTGAACATGAATGAGAACAGTGGTTAAGGAAACTAAACTCAACTATCCCAGCTGTTAGGTCAGTGGAGTTCTGTACTGACTAATTGGCTTTTACCAGGTAGAATATTTAATTCGGCATGACTTGAGCAAAGATTAAAAGTCCTCAGTATGTGGGCTTGCCTTGAAACTGCAGCCAGGTGTGAAGTGTTTCAGGATTGATGTAGCAGCTTTTTGCAGAATGTGATACTGATGAGCATGACTGAATTGTGGAAAATATATGCTTTGTTGATGGATAGGGTTTTTTTAAACCAATATAGTTTACTCCTATTTGCAGAAGGTTAGGCCAGATTTAGAAGTGGTTAAATAGACTGTACCACTTTCGGCAAATCACACTGTATCATTGGGATTCTCAGCCATCTGTTTGAGTTGTAACGTTGGTCATGCTACTCTTCATGTACTGCACCACCGAGGCTACTGCAGTTTGCTTAAATTTTTTTTAAGAGCTACCGTTTATGGTCTACTTCTGTCTGTACTATCGTAAGGAGGAAGAATCTTGCTGTCTGGAGTTTGAGGAAAACGTTTAATCAGATACTATTTCAAGGACAGGGATAAGAATCATAGGACAGTATAGGAACACTTCTCATGTGGAAAAGGCACCAACATTTCTTTTGAAATGTCTAGAAATAGCAAAAGGCAGATAAACACTCAGCAAGTGAGAAGTAAATTTATGAATACACTTGTGAGGTAACCTGTGCTCCTTTGCTTATGTTGGCTTCCATGGGAGTTGTCTTTGGAGGAGTCAAAGGCAGACAGACTGCAGATGTGTTTTTTCACAAGAGGGTAAAGTTTCACAATTTCAACCCTGAGGAGTAAGTCTGAATATAATTTCTGCAAGTGTTGAGATGCAGTTCATTAGCAAGAGCATAATATTTGAATTTAAGAAATCTGAGTAATCAGTTCCTGACTCATTTTACATTAATATGAGTACTGTGTTCTTAAGGGAGTACATCTTATATTTATAATTGCAAGAATATATCATAACAAATTATAAAAGGGACTGTAGTTTTCTAAAGAGGGATGGGAGGTGTAAAGAAAAGGTTACAAAAAACTAGGATAACAACTTGTTTCCTCATTTTGCTGATGCACAGTCAGACCAAAGCACTGAGTAAATATTTGTATGTGTGAATCATATTTATGTTACACCCATAATGACCTGTGCCTGTTTTGCATGAGTTCCTTGCTTCTGTGAGAAGAAATGATCAGTATGTCCTTGTACAGGATACAAAGAATGGAGTCAAAACCCTCAAGAATTCCTCGCAGGATATCTGTTCAGGCTTCCAGCTCTCCTCTAGGATCTAGAACTGGAAACAGTTTATCTGGTGCATATAGTACAAGAGAATCTTCATGGAGATTAGAATCTGGATACCAGGTAATGTATTTTTATTCTTCTTATAAAGTATAGTAATTGTAAAAGTGTCTTTTTTACCAAGAAAAGCTCCAAAATTCAAACGAACAAAATTTATGAACTGCCAAGAATTCACTAACCAGGCCAATGACAGTAATCAGTGAACTGGTAGTTCTAGATTTTCTGGTTTTACCTGCTCTTGTTTGTAGCTGCACCTTTAGAAATCAGCTGTTTAATGAATGAGAGGACATTCTGATAGTATGGATCTGTTTTCTTATGAGTCACTGCCATCTTAAACCTGGGTAAATGGAGTTTTCTGTTGAGGGAGAGGTAAAGGTTTCGTTTGTACTTTGATGTGTATAGGGCATTACATTTGATGTGTTGGTGATACAAAAAGTACAGGTCTGTGCTGTCAGTTAACAAGGCTGTACAGTTCTGCAGCATCTTCCGTGTTTATGTTTTCAAAAGGTAAGAGGGGGAGCTTTAGACTCTGTCCTGGTTTTTATGCTGGCCAAATGCCAGGCACCCACAACAGTCGCTCACTTACCCTCCCCTGCCGGAGCTGTGCAGAGGAGGGAAAACTTAATGAAGGCTTCATGAGTTAAGGACTGGGAGAAAACACAGCAAGGGCAAAACAGGCTTAACATAAAGATGCAAAGTGAATTTATTACTAACAAAATCAGAGGAGGATAATGAGAAGTAAAATAAGCCCTGAAAAACACTTTCTTCTCCCAATCCCTGCCTCCTTTCCCACTGACAGTGCAGGGAGAGAGGGCGGGCGTTTTGGTCAGTTTGTCACCCGAGATTTTCTTCCGCTTGGCTCAGGGTCTGGAGTCCTTCCCCTGTGAGGCTGTGGGGTCCCTCACAGTTCTCAGTGAACTTCTGCAACGTGGGTTCACTCTCACGAGCAGCAGTCCTCCCAAAACTGCTGCGGTGTGGGTCACTCTTCCACAGGGTGAACTCCTCGAAGGAAAGGCTGCTCCAGTCTGGGAGCAGGGGCCCTCTCTCTCCACTGGGTCTCCCACTGGATCACAGCCTCCTCCAGGAATTTACCTCCTTCAGTGTGAGCATCTCCCCCATGGGCTGTGGGTGGCTCTCTGCATCCCCCATGCATCCCCATGGGCTGCAGGGGCACAACTGCTTCACCTTGGTCATCACCACGGCCTGCAGAGGAATCGGCCCTGGAGCACCTCCTCCCCCTCCTTCTGCACTGACCTTGGTGTCCCTGTGTTGTTTTCTCTCTCATGTTCTCACTTCCTACTCTATTGTAGCTGGAATTAAAACTGCATCCCTATTTGTGTTTTAATTTCTTCTGAAATCTGTTATCACAGAGGTGTTGCCACCATCTCTAATTGGCCCAGCCTTGACCAGCAGCACGTCCATCTTCATAGCCATCATAGATTGGCTGTGCCAAGCATGCTGGAAGCTTCCAGCAGCTAATCACAGAAGCCACCTCTGTGGCCCCCCAGCTACCTACCAAAAACCAGGCTCTACAAAACAAACACAGACTGTCATGTCAGTATGTTAGTACAGCTGGGCTTTGCGTGCACTGCATGGGACTGAAAAAAAGGCCTTTTGCTTTTTCACAAACAGCATATTACACTAACCAAACTACTTTTGTGGGGAACGGGAGCTATGCTCAAGAGGATGTATTCATGCTGTGCAGGTACTTGCAATTTGGGAGAGTATTATGGTAAGCAGAGATTAAACTACTGTAAAAATTATTTTTGACACTTGGAAGCAACAGATAGCAGTTTGGCTCAATTATCTTAGTACTTTTTTTCTGCTCCTGTCAGCAACTCTCACCTCAGTTTTGGGTCCAGAAATGCAAGCCCATTTTGATCTTTGAAACTGCAGAAATTTAACTCTGTGATTAAATGTTCATATTAAAAACAAAACAAAAAAGGTTAGGAGTTTGGTCCCTGCTGGCAAGCTATCTGGGATGTTGTACTATGTAACGCCGTTTTGAGGAACAGTTTTACAAGTAATGGAACATTATTTTTAACACAATTGAATGTATGTGTGTTACATTTTTGTTATCTCTAGCATGCATGTGCTTGTCTTTGTATAGGCTATAGAGAATGTACAAAAGGGAGCAGTTGTCAGTCATTTTTGCATTTTGGAGTCCTACATGTTTTTCACTGGCCGCTCAGCAAAAACAAATCGAAAGTCTTACTCTGTAGAGATTAATGGAGATGGTCCACACATGGTGTATGTATACTGAAAGCCATTGATCAGAGGAGTCTTCAGCTGAACTGGTGCTGTAAAGTTCGGTGTGTTAGAGGATGTTGGATGTGTTAAAATCTGTTAAAAGGTTTTGACACAGTGTAACTTCCATTATTTCATTTATTACATTAACTGCAATGTGTTCTCTGCACTGTTTATTCTTTTGACTACTTCCAGTTGAGCAAAGTGATTCTGAGCTGAGGAATGATCTCATAACACTTGCCAGTTAAAACAGAAGGGAAAATATTTGTATAGTAGATTATATTCTATCCCTTTTTTCCACTCCCAGTTTGTAGAAGGTAATCTGAGAGCTCTCTACTCAAGACTGGTGCTTAGCGATAAAACCATAGGGAAGCTTCCTTTCTTGACTAAGCTTTGGTACTTGCAGAGGTGGTAGGAGCAAACTGCATTATTGCTTGCGGGTTAAGATTACAGAGACTGGATCAAGAAGGTTTAAGTCCAGTGAGATAGGAATACAAAGGACAGGTGTTTTCACTTTGTTAGTTCATTCAGAAACCTACCTTAAAGTATTTAAGATCTAGTTCAGTTAGAAATAATTAAAATTTTGTCTTTCAGAAGAAGAACTTTGACTAGCGGTAGTTCTTTAGGTATAAAGAGGACTTGGATTTCTAATACAGAATTTCTATAGAGAGAGCACTTGATTATAGGTTAACTCAAAAACTTCTGGGACAGATCAGTCAAATTTGTATTTGGTTTTGATTAGGGCTAACAAATAAGAAAGGTTTCTATTGGGTGGGTTTGCTGCATGTTTTTTTTCTTCATACAGGTATGGAATTCTTGTACATCATGTACTGTTGAGATTGATCTGGGTACCAGCCCCTGCTTATCTGAGGAGGCATAACAAAGAAGTTAATTGTCAACTAATCAGATGTATGGGATATAGCGTTGTTGCTGGGTAACTTTAAAATACAAAATTTGAGCTAGTGGCATGAGAAAAAAAATCCTATCCTTTATGATACAACATAGTAATAAACATTTTATGACAAATGAATTAAAAGTTTGAGGTTTTTTTCAGTGGAGGCATAGGGTGAAGTGTAGTATATAAAATTGTTTTGAATGTTTTCCTGATCACGTTTTTCAACTACTGAAAATAGACACCATAACCAGAATACCTTATGTAGGGCTTTGTTAAGTTCTGACAAGGGATGTTAAATAGTCTTAAGGTGAATTGAAGGAAGGAAACAAGTTGAGGTTTTTATGTTGTTTTGGTTTGGTTTTGAATGTTTTGTTGTTACTTTTAGGAAATGATGACAGCAACTACTGTGTTTGTAGTACTAATAGTTCATAGAAGGAGAATGGACAAATAATCACTTAAGAATACTGCTCAGTGTTAATAAAATGGTCGCATATCTCTATTAATTTTGCTAATCTCCATGATTATTCTGTGGAGCAAATTAAATCGCAGTCTCTTTCTTCAGTGATAATCTATTAATCGAAATTCAGCTTGTTTTAGTGGCCCAAGAGGTGCTTTTGTTGTCAAAGGCGACCCTTTCTACACCTGTGGTGTTTTTTGTATTGAAAACGAGACCCTTAATTCTGCTCTGTTGCTGCAGTATCTAAGTCAGAGTAATGCCTCAAAAGCCTTACACTTCAAGTTTTTATTGTCCTAGGTCAAAACAGAGGACAGATGGGGGAGCTGCTATAAAGTACTTAAAAAAAAGCCAATCAAGAAAGCTTTCCTTTTGCCAGTGGTTCTCTCTAAGCCTGTTTCATTTATTGGCTATCTCTCAAGGTTTCTTATTAACTGTTTCCACATTTGTTACTGCTTCCATTTCCCTGTATTTTCAATTTTCAGATCAGATACAGATTTTGAGTTATAAGGTGCATATGATAAGCATGTTGTTCTTCAGGAATCCAGGGTATTGAATAGTTCCAGCAGAGACTGGAGAATTGGAGAAAGGGACACCCGTGAAACTCCTTGGAAGCTTCCAGCGTCGTCTCCAACTCACTACTCAGGGACACTTGATCACCCTCATTCTGGAAGATTTTTGGGAAGCAGAAGCAGATTGGTGAGAACTGTTAAAGTGTGATACTTTGAAAAAAATATTGAAAGCCCTGGGTTTTACTTTAGTCTTCCCAATCTGAAAAGCTGCCAGCAGGGGCTCTCTGTAACATTTCTAGATAAGTAAATCTTATTAATTCAAGATGGAGCAAAAGCTGGAAGATAGAGCATTCAGAGGATGAAAATAGTGATGTATATTAGTTTTACTAAAAGTTAAGAAATACATTTGAAGTCAGTAGCTCTGTAAAAGTCCATTTAAAAAGAAAAAAGGAGGGGGTGATTAGAATCTCAGACATGTTATAGTCCTGTGGATGGCAAAGTTGATATTATTTATACTAGTTCCCTCAGGTATTTCCACGAGGTTTGTTTTTTGGATAGTACTAGCTTTGTGAGTTAACACGAAGTTCATGGGCTTGGAGATCTGCTTTAGGAAATTCAATTTTGAAGTGTAGTTCTGTCCTAAACCAGGAGAAGTTCATGGTCTGATTGTTCTTACTTACATGCTGCTTACATCATACTGTGTAATAATGGTTACCTGAGATTCGAGACTCATGCCCTAATAGTTTAACTGGGTTCTAGAATGTGCCTTTGTAACTCCAAGAATAAACTAGCTTGCTTTTGACATGCTTATGCATTTTAGAGTGACAGTAAAACGATTTGAAGCACAGTAGAAATATTAAAATAAGGAAAGCAGAAAACTCTGTACAGGTTTGGTGGGACAACAGTGAAATAAAAATTCTTCTCACTTTCAAAGTGAAAGATGTTTGGGTTTGTAAGAGTGCTTGCATCGCTAAACAGGTGTTGGTGTTAGGTGACTTGAAGGTGAAGACGCTGAGGTACTAGGGGGTGAGGAGGGAGGGACTGGTGTGCACGTCTTGGCCCTTGGGGGAAGTCGTGGTAGATGTCTACATATAGTTTAAATGCAAGTGGAATCTGTGGTTCTAAGTGGTCTACATATCTAGTTAAATTACTGCTATTAATGTTCAAGGTGAAAACCTTTTTCCCCCGCCATTGAGTTTAAAGTAAATTCTAATGCAAGTGAATCTTGCAGAAGACATTCTGAAAATTCTACATTATCAAGTAGTAAAAGGGAAAGTAACCTGGCTTTGTACTTGGTTTCTGATGTTAGTTTGTCTCCCTATCTGTTTTTTTTATGATGGGATGAGGGAAATACTTAAGAGATTTCTTAGTTTGAAGGAGTCAGAAGTTGTGGCTTAAATTTAGTAGAAACTAAGTTTAGTAAAACTTAGTAAAAACTTAGTAACTAAGTAGCTAAGTAACTAAGCAGAACTAAAACACACATATAACATACTCTAATTTGGTTGATATTTTAAGGAACTTGGTTGTAGATAGTTTCTGGGAAGACAAACAGCTTGATTCAGCTTTTTTGATTGAGCTCAACTTCTTTTTTATATGAAAATATAAACCTGAAGTATTTAAAATAGAAAACGAATGCCTGGACTGTAAATAACCAGACGTACAGCTTTGTAGGCTATTCCAAACTTTTTTTTAAAGTCCTGTAGTGCTAGTTTCTGAAAATGGTTTTATTTCAGCGCTGTACACTGCAAAAATTGTTTTCTACCTGTTCTTTACTCTGAACTCCTTCAGTTGCACTTAAGCTTACTGTAATCAAAATATACTTATTTCAAACAGTTTTCCTGAAGCTCACGCCTTAGTTAATTGTATTTTAGGTTGATAAAAAATAAGTTGTATTAGTTAAACTGTTAAATAAAATAATGTAGCTCTTCAGTTTTGGCCACTTCTGGACAGCAAAATATGTTCCCTTGGGGATCTGTAAAGCTATATTTAATTGTTTATAGCATCTTACAGGCCAGGAATACAATTTTTCCCCACTTTTTACAACAAGTTTTTGTTGTAAGCCACATCTATCTGTAAAGGAAATATAATGTTGAATATTACAGAAACTGACTTTCGTTGGTAGGACTGTATTGAGTAAACTTGGAAATACTAATCAAAAGCATAAGTGTAATTCCTATGTTATTTTTGAAGAAAAGGTTTTGTCTCTAAAGTTATTCTTTACACTTTCTGTGAGATTTACATTATGTACACTTTTGTGCAGGGTAAGTGCATCTTACACACCATGTAATTTGTTTTTTAATGTTATTTCAGTCTACATCATCTTCCTCTCATTTCACATCTGGGTGTTATGGTGAGTCTGAGAGAACTCAGGGAGCATATTCAAGACTGCATAGCCAGCAGCAAGATAGTGATTCAAAGAGACCTAAACTATCTTGTACATCTACCTCTTCTGTGAGAAGTAATGGCTTGACTGCCTTTTCAGGTGAGAGGTTGATTACTTGAGCTGCATTACATCAAAATTGTCTCAGTAGTAAGATCAGGTTTTACCAAGTTTTAAATGACTTGCTTCAGATATCATGCTTACATCTTTCTTAAGTAATAAAAATTTATGCCTATCTAAAGGGTATGCTCACAATAGTAGCAGTATCCAAAGTTCTGAGTATGCTGTTAACGTGGTCTTTTGAAAATCCAATTGTATTAATGTAATTTCGGAATTATTACTTGTATCTACTCCGTTTGTGCTCAGGCTGAACTGCCTGGCTCAAGCACAGCTTAATTGTTTAAGATTTCAAGAAAAGAATGAGTGCAGCTGCTTTTATTTCATGAGTCAAATGGTGTTGATACATCAACATGTGCCAGGGACAGCAGAAAGGAAATCTTTACCGTGCTTAGCAATATGTTCAAGCACAGCGTCATGGCTGGTTAGAGCACTGTTGTTAGGGGCTGGGAAAAAAAGCGTTCCTTTTTCAGCAGGGCCTGAACTCATTCTCTAGGTTATGGTAAAGAAATATTCTACACTAAGAGCTCTCTCAGGAAAACCTGAGATTTTTTTTAAAGCTGTAGGTTCATGAAACTTGGATAGATGGAATTTATGCAATATGCCGACAGAAAAACTCAAGAAGTAACGGTCAAAGCCTTACACTGAAAATATTTCTAAACCATTTTGATACAGATCATTAGATTAATTCAGATTACCCTTGTGAATATGGATTAATGTTTTTTTTAATATCCCCTTATGGAATTGCACAGCCATCCAAATAAAAATTATTAAATTCTTGCTCAAACCTCAGTATTATTGATACTTTCTTACTCTACTAATGAAATAGCAACCATTAACATTTCTCGTTATGTTGTAGGACTGTGTATCTTTCCATTTCTACATTGGTTAGTCGTCACACTGCCAACCAATGAGTGCTTAAATTTAGTTTTCTAAGTTAGCAGTGAAGCGATATCAAGGTGAATGTGTCAGAGCCATTGAAGAAGACTCTTCTGGAACAAGAGTTGTGTACACAGCTGATGTGTATGCAGTTTGCTCTGCAGTTGTTGGGTCTGTTAACAACAATCAAGATCCTTTTTGCACTGAAGTGTTTTCCTGTGTAATATGAACAAGGACAGAGTTAGTCATTGTTCTTAAAGTTGTTTATAAACTGCATTTAAGCTTTATCAGCTGTTTTTATGAGAAATGAAATTTCATTTAAGTAGTGTCAAGTAGAATGGCAGCATTTACTGAGTCTCTGCTGTTTTGCTATAATGTGAAACCTTTTTAAAAACTAGCTGCCATTAGGAAGCAAGATGCTATTTCTCTTCCTCTTCTGCCCTGTAAGGGGACAGAAGGGTCTGACTCTTCATGAAAGAATTATTACTTTTTGTTTGATTTAGCTTTCAGAGCTAACTTGCTGCAAGATGAAGTAAGTGCCAGCATCAGCAGAGTGCACTTAGCTTTCTGTTGGCAGCTGGGTCCTTGGTCAGCCTAGTGGCAATTTTAAGCTTACCCTTGATAGGAATAACAGAAATGTCTGCATCAAAAGTACCAGCTTTAATGGATTTTTAGATGATGACAAAAACCAGGATTTATTTACTTTTTCTTTCTAGAGTCGTCATGGAGATGCAGTAGGATTCCTAGATCTTCATCAGTAATGCTTGGCTCCCTTGGAACGGATCTGGTGAGAGAGCGAACACGGTTAGAAAGAAGAACAGAACTGTCTGTTAATAACCTGGTGGATCCCAGCTACAGAAACAGTGACTTTTCACCTTCAGCATGTATGTTCTGTGCAACCGAAAGCTTGTAAACCTGCAGTTTGTATGGATTTTAGTTTCTTAACGTGCTCATAGGATGACGGAATGATTTGGTTTGTTCCATCCCCTGCCATGGGCAGGGACACCTTCCACTATCCCAGGTTGTTCCAAGCGCCATTCAGTATGGCCTTGAACACTTCCAGGGATGGAGCATCCAAAACTCTCTGAGCCTGGTCTTTTAATATTTTATTCAAAACACAAACACAAGATATATTTTAAAGTATCCTTTCAAATATAAAGTTAGTTGGCCACTTTCCATGTGTTGACCAAATCATCAAAGGATATATAAATGATCTAGCTTGTAGATGCATTCAGTCATGTGAAAGTGGTGTTGGTGGTCGCCAGTGTAACTCTGTGATTAGTCAGTAAAGCTCTTTTCTTGTTTGTCTTAAAGTCTCTTTGTATTTAGGTATGGGAAGAGAAATAATGTTGATTTGATCCAAGAAAGTTTTTTTTCCTTAAAGGTGCATATTATCTCTTTTTATTTGGGTTCTCAAGCAGTTATTAAGGAAAACTGCTAGACTACTGAGAATAAAAATGAATAAACACACACTTTACATGAAGTGAGAGGTTTGTCTCATGGCAACTGCTAGGACTAGTAAGGACTTCTGCACTGTAATTTTCTCTTCCTGTTCGGAGTGCTGTGACCTTCTAGAGCTGTCTCAAGGGAAGCTCACCATTAGTCTTGATCTGCAGCCTTTTGCAGATGCATTAGTGGTATTTTGTAATGCTGAAGTTAAAAAAAATGCCATGTTTCTACGTATGTAAGATAATCAGAAAATATAAAAACTACTTATTTCAGAATTTGTCCTGTAGTCTTGCCTCGACAGAAGAGTATATTTTAATGTCATCATACTCTAAGCACTTTTTAGTAAGGGGGCAGGTCGACTACTCTACCTGGTCGAGCCTAATGGGAGAAGTGGATTGGTGAGCAACCTTGCTTTGTATTGTCTATGCTGCATTTCTAGCAGTAGTACTGCTATTGAGTGCTATAAAAATAATTCCTAACTGTGTTCCCTGATGTGTAGTAAAAAGCATATGGTAGATGGTTGGTTTGTTAGCTGGAATCTGCCAGATAAATATAGCTCATCTTCAGAAGTAAATGGTGATTGCAATGCAGAACCCATTAAAAAAGAGTCACCAAACTACAAAGATGAAGGCTTTAAAATTGAGAATACATAGAGAGCTTCTGTTTCCTGCCTTCATCTATCCATGCTTGTTCCTCCTTCCCCCTTTTCCCACCCACAGCCCCCTAGTGCAGCCATTTGAGGATGGAGACTAGCCACCTCAGCTGCTTCATGTGAGCTACAGTTCATCTACAGTGGAGTTCTTGTCAATGTGTTGACATACTCAGCAGTTACAGAAGATACGCTTGTAAAAATGATAAAATGGTTTGGGTTGGAGGGGACCTTTAAGATCCTCTAGTCCAATCCCCCTGCAGTGAACAGGGACATCTTCAGCTAGGATTGCCTGGAGCCCTGTTGAATCTGACCTTGAATGTTTCCTGATGTGTTTGAGCATATCTTATCATAGTATTTTCCTCTGCTTTTCTGCAACAGATCATCAAGATAGGCCTGCGTCTTCATATGCAGAGGGAGCAAGACCAAAAGAGAACTCATTAAGCACTTTGAGGCTGAATGTACCTATGAACCGCCAGTTGCCTTCTGATCATCAGCCGTCTTTTTTCAGCAGAGACGCTAACATGAGCTCTTCAAGATCCAGCTATCCTTCAAGACAAAGGAGAAATGAATTGGAATCTCCCCAGAGGAGTGTGCAGCCAGCATTTTCTCTTACTGCCATTAGAGATGAAACCCCTTCCTCAAGTAATTCTGAAAGGGTTTTATCTTCTCAGAGGTCACTGAATGAGTCGGCGGCTGACAGTGAAGGGAGGCGCACAACCAGACAGCTGCTGTCTCGTTTAGCATCTAGTATGTCTTCTACATTTTTCTCTCGAAGGTCTAGCCAAGACCCATTGCATACAAGATCGTTAGGTTCTGAAGAGTCAACGGTGGTCCCAAGAGTTCAAGCTACTACTCTGTCAAGTAGTAATGGAGCTGCAACTCCTGAAGTTCCAGGACTTCAGTCATCTGAAGCTTCTCAGGGGTTTAGTTTTCTTGGACGAAGATGGGGTTTATCAGGAGTTTCACAAAATCGCAGCTCTGATTCTGATGGGGAAAGTTACAGACCAGACACTGAAAATAGGAGCACAGGATCCTGGTTGTCGTCTTCTTTGAGGAACAGATGTACACCTCTCTTCTCCAGAAGAAGAAGAGAAGGAAGAGATGAATCCACAAGGATCTCTACCTCTGATACAACTGCTAGATCACAACATGTCTTTAGAAGGAGAGAGTCAAGTGAGGAGACCTCTCTTGAAGCATCAGATAGCCCTCGTCGGGCTTCTGTTAGCAGACCAACACCTGCAGTATCTGTTATTTCTACAGCTACTGTCTCCCCATCAGATTCAGCCCCCAGTGGGAGAAGTTCAGGAATTCTGCCTGGTTCTCTCTTTCGCTTTGCAGTACCTCCAACATTAGGAAGCAGTCTGTCTGACAATCTTATGATAACTGTAGATATTATTCCTTCTGGCTGGAATCAGTCTGATGGACAAGAAAGTGGCAAGTCTAAAATACCGCCTTCAAGAGATCCGGAAAGACTCCAGAAAATTAAAGAAAGGTAAGTTAGTATGTTCTTTTACAATAGTAAAATGTACCTATTTTTACCTGAGAGGACCTTCTGCAATCTTGATTTTAAAAGAATACTTTCCTTTAGCGGAGGTGGCAACTCAGTCCTCTGTCACCCGTATTCTCACTTTTGTCTTTAAAGAAACTCATTTTAATTCTCAGAGATTTGAGAGCAGTTTGATAAGTGGAACTTTCATTATAAAAAGTCCTGCGTGAAATGTCACAGTATTTGTTGGTATTCCATTCTATTCAGCCTGCTTTTAGAAGATTCTGAAGATGAAGAGGGCGACTTATGCAGAATCTGTCAGATGTCCTCTGCAAGTTCTGACAACCTTTTAATAGAGCCATGCAAATGCACTGGGAGTCTGCAATATGTTCACCAGGAGTGCATGAAAAAATGGCTACAGTCGAAGATAAATTCAGGTAAACTAGACCGGGGTAAGCTTCCAGTTATACAGGGAGGTTTATCAGAAGGATTGTACTTGCTGAGGTGTTTAGTTGAAAAGCAAGCAGTGGGGACAAACAGTAGTATGGCACTTGCAGGCTTTTTTGTGTCTCTGCAGCTTCTCATGTGAGTAGTTCCAAGAAATGCATTTCTTGTTTAGAGAACTACATTTTTTGGGGTTGTCTATTAAGATGTTAGACAGAAGATAACATTGCAGAAGTGTAGCTTCAGAATTGGTGGTAGGTAGCACCATCTCAGTGGTACCACTTTGGGTGGCATTTGTTCCCCACCCTTCCTTATTGAAATGGTTGTGCTTTTTTTTAAGGCTTCTATAGCTGAGCTAACTGTTAGCAGTGATAGGAATTTGAAAATCCAGAAATGAGTTTGAATTATAACTAGACTTGAATATGCTAATTTTTTTTTTTTTTTAGAGATACTAACTCCTGTTTAAGACACTTTAAAATTGCTTGTTCAAAAATTACTTCAAAGTGTGTCTTTAATTCTTTAAGAAACTCTTCAGATAGTGCATGCTGTAGAAATATTTTTGTAACAGATTGATTGACCGGTTTGTAACTGTAATCTGCAGTATTCTTAAGACTTAAAAGTAGGTGGCTTGATAGAAGACGTGAAATACTTTGTACCAAAGGAAGGTGCTAGTATCTGACTTTTTTGCTCTGCACCAGAGGATACACATCAGAGTAGGGATGCTTTAGAAGTCTTAGCCTGCAGAATAAATTAATTTGAATTATTTAACTATATATGAAGACATAAGTCCACTATCAACTTTGTCAACTTACTTTATTAATGTTTTTGCTTATGGAGGAGTTTGTTTTAAAACTGGTACGTAAGACAAAATGTTACTTAACAATAACTTTATTCTGGTATATCTGTTCATACCTTTGTGTCTATTTGGGTTACACAGTAAAATTCAGAAAGCCCAAGAAGCGATTTTATGCTAGACTTGCAGGAAGAGGTGTATTACGTCCAGAGTGAATGTGAGGCAAAATACGTGCAGCTGGATAGAGAATAAACATTCTACAGAGTTTAAATTCTCACAGTAGGAGATGCTACTACATTCCTATTAGAGGCTTTCTTTTCTTCTAACATTGCTCTGAAAAGAAAAGCTAAAAAATTACGTAGAATTTTTAATGTTTATTATGAGCATGTCGTATGTTACAGATTGTTGAAACTTGACACTAAGTTTTCCCCTTGTCCGCTTCCCCATCAGGTTCTTCTTTGGAAGCAGTGACGACTTGTGAATTGTGCAAGGAGAAGTTGCATCTTAATCTGGAAGACTTTGACATTCATGAACTCTATAGGGCACATGCAAATGAACAAGTTAGTATATTTTACCTAATTTGATAAGTGTTGCTTTAGTGCTGGGAGGGCAGTCTTTAGAGAAGCCAAATGCATCTCCATTTCAGAAGGACTATTTTACATAAAAAGTAATGTTAATGTGGAACAGATTTTTCTCCTCAATACTGCAACTACCACTACCTTCCTGCTACGCTTCCTAGAGCTGAGTTTGGAGTAAGTTTATCAAACTTCTCTTCTCTTACTTGCATATCTGTCGTCTAGCTTTGTAATCCAGTGTCTCTGGATTGCACATTGTCACATAGGTGCAGTTTGAATTCTGGCGTGATTAGATTGAATTTCACATTAAATCAGGAGTTATCATTGCTTTTAGCTGTTTTTGAACACAGTTTAGCAGTTGTTTTAAGCATACAATTATAAGCTTCTTTTAGAGTGGTAGAAACTAACCTCTCTTCTTGCAGTTTCTAACTGCTCCTTCAAACAATTTCCTAGCTTAGAAATAATCAAAGGCACATTGGTATTACTCTTGTTATTTAAAATGGATTATCTTAGAACTACTGGATTGTGTAGTATTTAAAAGTGAGTAAATAACACAAAGCTGGTATTTTTAAATAACTTGATTCAGAGGGTTTTTCCCTGTTCTCTGGGAATGTATTCCGATGATATATAAAGAGTAATGATACTAGCCCGCCTCAGATGTTTAAAGAAAATAGCAAGTGACATCCATTTTGGGGCAAAATACCGGCCTCTATTTTTTTTATTATTTAAAGTAAGTTCTTACCCTAGTACTCTTAATTACTATCAACTGGGGCAGTCTCTGAAAAGTCTTTCTCAAGAGTGCCATCATCTTGTTTTAGTGCTACTGCTTATTGGTTGCTGTCACTGCACTTCAAGAGAAATTAGAACTTTGAATTTTTTTCCTAAAGAATTGACTAAATTATCTGTTCAGCAGTAGCATTTTTAAAGTTTTTCTCTTATCTTAACAAGTAAAGGAATTACCGTAACATTCTTAAAATATATTCCTTTATTTTGGCTTTCTGTAAAGGCTTGGGACCACGGAGAAGAAACCAGCAATATTGGTTTTATTTCCCTAAGTGATATAGTATTCTTACTTGCACGTTCTTTCCTCTGAACTAATCATGCTGACTTAGATTTAATTTGTAGGACTCTATTTATCTTCAAGGATAACATGTTAAGTTTGGGGTGGACGGGAGAAGGACCAGAAGTACAAATAATTTTTTAGTATTACATTCTCCTAATTCTTTTAGAGCAACTAGAGATAAATCTGTAATGATTCCATTAAAATCTGATTGCTGTTCTACTTGAATCATATATGCAGATGTATTACTGACATTCTGAGTGTTTCTTTTGATCTCTTTTAAGGCAGACTATGAATTTATCAGCTCTGGTCTCTACCTTGTAGTGTTGTTACACTTATGCGAGCAGCGCTTTTCTGATATGTTAGGAACTGCAAATGAGGCCAGCACACGTGTCAGAGTAAGTATGCAGTGATTTTTCTGTCAGGAATTGCTCGTACAGAGAACTTGGAAGCAGATTGTTACCTCGAGTGACCTAGGAGCTAGATAGCAAGAAACACACTTTTTATACGAATGTAGGTCTAGAATGGGCTGTGCTTGTCAGTGCATCGTCCTTGGTTGGAAACTGAAGGTGCTACATAATTGCAGGTCCTCTGCTAGAGAATGCTTTTTTGTCGAGGTTGTTGGTAATTCATTAGTTAGCATGGATGTTGTCGTGATTATTGTGAATTTATGCAAAACTGGAAGGTTAACCTCTCTCTGTGCCAAACATGTAGTTAAGAATGCTGAACTACCTGATTAGTTTAATTTTTCTCATTATGCAAGTCTATATTGCAACCGTCTAGAACTTGCAGTGCTTGTCTGCCGGAGTACACCTTAACGTGTACTTGAATATTAACATTCTGCAACAGCCTATAGCTGTAGCATGGTTTCTGTGGCATTAGTCCAAACTCTTTATTAGTTGCATTTGACTGCATTCTCGTCACTTGGAAGGCCTGGCTTAGGAACCCTTATCCAGTAAAAGATCGATCTTCTGATACAGAGTTCTTTCTGCACAGTGATTCACTCGTAAATCCAGTATTCTACGTGTTTATTTGATACTAGATAATTAATTAGTGCTCTTAGTCAACTGAGCTCCTGAAAAGCTGGTTATTTTTAGGTTTTTTGCTTACCAACGAAGAAGTGACAGTATTAAGCTTACCCAATGCATATGGGAATGGTTGGCTGGTAGCAGGTACTAGGTCTTTGAGGAAGAGACTGTGCTCTACCTAATCTCTTAATGTATTAGAACAGTGCACCTCTTTTCTGTATGCATGTAGGGTTGTATTCCACGGTCCAGTCTCTCTGCTACAGGTGTTGAGATATAAAAGACACATGATCTAATTGTAGCCAGCATCCAGCACAGGTTATTAGCTGGAGTGTATTGCAGAAGATGTTTTTACTGGTTTCCCATTGGAGGAGGCATTACATACTTTGGCTTGTGACGCTGCATTTTAAACCAGTGAGAGCACTACTGCTAGTGTTTGATATCAAGCTGTGGAAACTCATTTTATCTGCTGTGTCTTAGTATCTGGACTTCTAACTGAAGCAATGATGCAGATTGGTAGTGACAAAAGAAAACCACTTGGCTGAGACTTTATTCCTAGGAATTCTGGCTTTGGGTTTTGCTACCCCGTGCTTCTAACATCAAACCATCATCATTGCCTAATAGTAATCCTGGTCTTAAGATTTTAATTGTAAACAAAAACTTTAAGTGTTTCTATGCATTTTTCATGAACCACATCCAGTCAGAGGGTTCTGTTTTGTCATATTAGTCATGAATTAAATGAAATGGATTTAACTAATGCAAGACCTTACTGTGATTAAGTTTTTCTGCATTACAGTTTTTAAGAATGGTTTTCATTAAACTGACACTTGTTTATTTGCTGCTTTCAAAATTGATGTGTTTTACAGACTGTAGAACATGAAGATGATGTCACAAGCTGCTACCACAAACATTTTACAGCTGAAGTCACTGTTCAATAGCAATTTGAAGTCTAATGTGTGTGGATTTATATTAAATTTTGTATTGTTTTTTGTAAGTTGGGCAAATGGGTTAGGACAACCAAGATCTGTCATGAATCTTTGGAATGTAAAAAGTGAAGAAAACTTTGCTAACTTGTTGCAAATTTCTGCAGATAACTTTGCAACTTTTAAACTACTTTCTCTCTGCCTTGTTTCTAGTTTATTAACCTTGCAAGAACTCTTCAGGCACATATGGAAGATATTGAAAGTAGGTGCTTCCCCTCTTTCCCTCCTCTCCCATTAGATCAACTCAAAGCTAATGAGTGCAATCCTCCTTGCCAAGATTCATAATACTGAACATCATTACTGAAAACCTTACTTAGCAGTGCTTTTTCCATCATCAGTAGAATTATTCCGAGGGGGAACTGGTTTTAATTCTCCATGATTAATTTCCCTACAGCACAGAGTTGTTTAGACCACAGAAGTGTTATCTGCAATCAATAACAAAATTCCTTACTAATTACAGTTTGGTTATTGTAGTTCTGGTAATTCGTAATTACAGGATAAATGGTGACCTTCAGGTTGTTGACTTTTAGATGAGTCTTAGCAGGAAAGAAACATTTAGAATTGAATTTTACTGCATTTAAATTAGACACTTGTATGGCCATTTTTCTTTCCTTTCTTTTTCTTGCCCTCCTCTCCCCTTTGTTTTTTCCATCCATACACACTTTTTGGTTGTTTGGTTCCGTGATCAGACCTATCAGACCTTGTGAATGAAGTCTAAAGGTTGCCAGTTTTGACAAATGATTAGCCTACTTTTCATATAATGGCTTTTTTTAGTGTGTTTAAATTCAAAACTATATGCTGATATGTCTAAATTTCTGGCAAATATATCCTGGATCTATTTCTGGGCATGTTGAATACTCAGTAGAAGGGTACTTGATCTACCCTTTTTTTTTCCCCTAATCTGCATGTGAGTGTCTGTCAAGTGTAGATGGGTTTTCAGTACTCAGGATGCATTTGGAATACTGTAAAGAATGGGGGGGGTGTGTGTGTGTGAGAAGGAGGAAATTCTGGTTCAAGATGATTATTTCTGCATTCAGAGCCGTCAAAGGTGGACTTGAGTTCTGAAGTCATTCCTAAGTTATGTGCATCCTTACTAGAGGAAAAATTAATGAGTGACGTTTTACTCCTTAATTCAATCTATATTTGATTCAGCCTTTAACTTGCAGGTGAGGAATACTGAGTTCTAGATTTATTATTGATACATTTCAGTTACATTTCTCTTCTAAGAACTGAAGAAGCAAAGAAGTCAGACTTTTTTCTTTCTGTGTTCAGGGATGGAAAATGTTACTCCAGTATAAATACTTCCTTGCCTGCAGACCTTGCTTAAGAGGACACACTAAATTCCTGTTACAGACAAGCTAGCATTTTACAAATCTAATGTAGGTGTGTGTACTGACCTTTATATCATAGTTGACAAGTGTGTATTTGTCTTTTAAATCATCTTGCAACGACAAAATCCTGTGCTTATGTGGGCTTTGTGTTCATCTTATGTATGCTGAAAGGACAGGAGTGGAGAGAGGAGCTGCTTCCAAGTAGCCCCAGGTTGCATGAAGCAACATATATGTGTGTGTAAATATATATAAATTTAAGAGATTTTGTTTAGAGTGCTGAATCTTTCTAGGTATTTTAGTATCCAAATTGTTAACCTAGTGAGTAGTTTCTTTCCCTTATGTTGGGTGCTGCTGTCATGGATTGAGTATATCCTCCTCTGACTACTACTGGAATTAGCCACTCTAAGCACTACATAACAGTTGAATCTCTGGCGTACTTGAGTTTTCTTCCTCTTATTTTGAGGAAGAAAAGTAGGAGGACACTTTTTTATGTTGAGTTTTGATTTGAAAATGCTATATTTTTCCAACATGAGATGCATTTAAGAATTAAGCTATCTGATTACACAAGGTTTGGGTGGGCATTACAGTCTGCTGTTTAGTATTATAAAATCACCTTTATTTCCTCTACTTATCCTAAAAGTGCTTTAATTTCACACATTTTTGTCAAGCCTTCTGATTACACTGTATTGTTCCAGCAGCTTCTGAAGATGATTCTGAAGACTGATGCTGGTAGAACTTTCATACTGCAAGAAACAAACAGAATTGCTGCAGAAATGCTGAACTGGCAAGAACAGTGTCAACATGCATTTGTTTTATTCCTCTCTTTAGTAAAATGCGCATTGAATATTACTGTAGTTTTTGAAGCATTGTTGAATTCAAAACCAACTGCTGCACAGTGGAGCTCAGTGGACTTGAGAACTACTCAGCATGTGTGAGGATTAGATACATAGAAAGCAACTTCCCTTTTTAAATTCTGAGGATGTTGTGCTTTGTTTTGGAAGACATCAGATTCTGAATATTTAAGGAAGCTCTATCTCCCTTTTGGTTTCCTTCTTACTGTAGTCAGACTTCTGGTCTGGTTTTGTCTTACCGAGTTTTGCTCCTGTACTGGCACTAAGTGGTTATAGTGGGTTTCGGGGGAGGGTGGGGATGCCCGTGTACTTA
Source organism: Acridotheres tristis (assembly GCA_037013685.1). Lineage (NCBI taxonomy): Eukaryota > Metazoa > Chordata > Aves > Passeriformes > Sturnidae > Acridotheres > Acridotheres tristis. The sequence continues at coordinate 37,997,900 of CM072894.1, forward strand.
AATAGGTTTTGTTTGGCTGTTCTTAAATGCCTCTTTTGCCACATCATATAACTGATTGCTTCCATTGTTAATGAATGAACGGGAGGATAAAATAAGCAAGATACTGTAGAGATTGTTTGGGTTTTGGCTTATTTGAAGGTTATTATTTAACTCAAAAAGCAATAAGAACTTGCTGTGGTCTTTTAATACTTGGTGACGGCTTTTTTATGTACCAGTTTGGATATCTGAGATTATATTTGATATCATGTGGCTGTTCCGTTATGGAATATTGCTGGTGTAAACTCTTGCATTTCAGCATTCCTAGCAGATATGCAACTTGACAAAGACCTATAGTTGTTTAGTTTAACCAGACTTTTTTTAGATCCCACCTTCACTGTTCAAAGCACTGGTTATCAATGTGTTTTCTAGTGTTGTCACTTCTTTATAAATAAAGACAAAAGAGGTATGCATCTCTGCTGCTATTGTCCATTTTATTTAAATGTCGATAACTACCAGAACTTACACTTGAAAACATAAAAAGCTGTAGTCTGTGGTAAATCTTTACTAATGTTTATAAATTCTTACCCAGCTATTTAAGATTGTTCTGACCATTTTGGATTGAAATGCTTTCTATAAATGGTGGTACAACAAATTCTTATACATGTATTGGAATTGTGTTTCCTACAGGTATGTGTTAGTAATTACCACAGTAACAATGTATCTGCAAAGAGTGCAGTATGTTGAAATGCCATGAGTTTAGTTTGTTGTTAGAGTATGTAAAACTAACTTGTGCAGGTGAAAGGATGTGCCTTACCAGCTGAAATGCACTCGTGATTTTTAGAGTTAACTTTGCTAGCATTGCATGAGCTGGCCTGTTATCTGTAAGACTTGAAAGAAAACTGAATGCTAAGGAAATGGCATAATGGTGTATTTCTATGCCCCTTCTAGTAACTTCAGGCATTCAGTGCCAACATTTACAGTTATTATTTGGTAATTAGTTGAAATACAGCTCTGGGACATTAATCTGAAAAGTGAAGGTTCAGGCATATGTGAAGATGTTTGTAACTCATTTCTGAAGGTGAATTAAGTTTGTAATAAATGTTCAATCCTTGTGGAGTTAGATGGTACAGCTTAATCAAGTGTCATACAGTGAAGCAGTCAGTATTTCATATCCACTCAATACATTTAGGGCTACAAGCATGGGTTCTGTCTGATACCCTAATAAATTGATGGCTTGAATGATATTTTTAATTTTTTTTTCTTCAGTCTGTGTAACAAACACAATTCCATGAAGGTAAGCAATGTAAGGAGCTCACGTACAAATGTGGTCGAAACAGTACGAATGTTTGGTGTCCTACAGCCTTGTTGAGCTTCAGTGGAAATGAAGGAGCGACATGGGGGAATACCACAGTGGAATTGGTGAAGTGTAGAGGGTCATAATGCACCAGCTGGGAAGAATGTTGCCCCCAGACCCAGCTACCTCCTTATGGAGGTAGAGCTCTTAAAGGAGAGAGCTCTCCTTAGAGGAGAGCTGCTTTGCAGCGCTGGTGCCCCACAGCTTTAGATGGGTAGAACCTGGGAGCAGCCAAATTAGATGTCCTCTATGTCACTGTGCTGTGAGATCTCTGTCCATGGGAGCACCTATCTGTGCGAGCTCTTGTGGGTCCACGCAAGTGGATTTTAGTTAGCACGCTGCACGTGCGTCTGTGCAGGTGTCTGTGCAAACATGCATTTCGTCTTGTTCCCTGGGTTTCAGGACATAAGGAATAACTGTGGCTTGTTGCTGGTTCTGGCAATTCATAGGCATACCTCATCCTTAGTAGTGAGCCCAGATCTCCCTAATGAGGCCAATGATGACAGAACCACGAGTGAATGGGAACAAGCTGCAGAACTGAGTGTCTCATCCCATCCTGGGGCCAGTTAAGAGCGGTGAGGTTGACAGGACACAAAGGCGTTCAGTGCCATCGTGAGTCTTTAGGGCTGCGGCTCCTGCAGAGGTCCTTGGTGCTCCAAGTGCCTGTCCTGGGCTCCTGTGTGAGGGGTGAGAAGGAGAGCATGTTTTTCCATATCACAATTCTGACTGCTACTGTGTGTGCAGTAGTCTTTTGTGCTGTGCCACCCTCACCTGCCAGGTTGTTTGTACTGCATTGACCTGCCTCGTTTCAAACGTCCCCCTTGTGCATTGCTGCGCTCCTCCCAAACCCGAACACGGGCTGGGCTCTTCTGCCCGTTAGTACCGCAACTGAGAACGCTGCACGTGTGCAGCACAGAGGCTCCCACCCGCGTGCGCAATTAAAAAGCAGTAATTAAAGTCCTCAAACATAAAAACACGCAGCAAAACTGCATGCACGTAAGCAGGAGGACCCAAAAAAGCAAAGGGACGAGAAACAACTTGGAGAGCGACAC